>OW804101.1:11441996-11477944 GCA_942159475.1 Sthenelais limicola | reverse complement strand
TTTTTGCTATTTGTTACCCATTTTCCTGTAACACATCACATATGAGGCATCCACTTCTAACTAAATCTGACCCATATAGATCAAATGATGTGGAATATACTATAGTTAATATTGGTGGTATCGGGTTATACGGATCACACTTTAGCATGCCAGACATTCCTATCCATGGTAGACAGAGTTCAGCTGTAATTAATCTAGAGGATTATCTCCCTGGTAGCCATGGTTACATAACGCCAGTTATATAACACGCCGCCTGGAGCGCTACCTGTCTCCATCTACATACACTCACCCCACTGACCCTTTCTCCTGTATGGGTCAGATCCCAGAAAATGTACAATTCAACTTCACCAATCCTCTCAAATAACCCAAATTTCAGACGAAAATAAAGTTCAAAACTCAGTTCAGCCTACCCAAACAGATTGCTAGAATCAATGCAATGCCGAATATGCTCGAATTTACCTAGTATTGACCAAATTGCAGCCTAATTTAGCAGAATTTACTAAATGTGTACAGCTGCCAATTGTACATTTTCTGAAAATCTGACCTATATCTTCTCCCCTACCCTGGAGGACAGGAGTAGATACATACTGGGCACTGCCTGACCCGGCCGCCATCTTGTATGTCTGCTAGGGCCATCAATTCAATCAGAAAACAGAAAGCTGGGCGAGAGGAATAAGGCCAAAAAAAATAGGTGTGTTTCTAGCTGAAAACTTGAGGGGTGGTTATTTTTTTTTCTATTTAAAAAAAAACATGTTTAAAGCCTAAGAAATGTACACTTTAAGACTTTTCTGGTTAGGAATAATCGTTTTTCTGCTTTAATTCGTAAATCAAATGAGACTGTATTGTGCATTTTGATATAGTATAAGGGTAGATATGGAAGAAAAAGTAATATTTTGGCAAAACAGAACTTTTAAAAAAGTATATTTTGTTTAAGAAAAAACCTAAACGAAGCTGTGCCTTATTCATTTCTGTGCCTTATCAAAATGTGGTTTGTTTGAGAGGATTGGTGAAGGTGAATTGTACATTTTCTGACGGCTTTTTGGGACTGGCTCAAAGTACAGAACCCTTCATCAATAGGAAATGCGATGTGAAGGTGTGGGCTCATGAGATGGTATGACCCACCCCCTTGTTATCATATATGTGCTAAACTAGACAGCCTGGATTACTATGGATCACCCGTGCGCAATAATTGGTATAAACATGGAGGCGTTCCTTTAATCCCAGTAGCAGCTACAGCTGGTAGTTATTTATTATTAAATGTTTATTTCCCCCTCCTCCTCGCCCCTATTGATTTATTGCACCGCTTTATCCCTTAAGTCCATTTCAATATTGTTGTTGTTTCATCCCCGCTACAGTTAAACCTATATGGGGAAGATTTTCAGAAAATGTACAATTCGCCTTCACCAATCCTCTCAAATAATCCACATTTAAGACAGAAATGAGCTTCAAAATGCAGTTTAACATAACAGAACTGATACTATAAATCAATGCGATACTGAATATACTCAGATATACCCGGTATTCATCATTTTTCAGCCTAAATTAGCAGAATTTCCTAAATGTGTAGAGCAGCCAATTGTACATTTTTCTGAAAATCTGATCCATATCTGTGCGTCTGCAGATAATGGCAATCGGCAGCTCTACAGTCTAGGCCCAAACATGAGAGTCCCTTCAAGCGGAGGGAAAGCCTCTCGCCTCAAACCGCAATGTGTCATTATAATTCAATTAAGACCGCAAAATGTCATTATATTCCCATTAAAACAAAACGCCAGGGTGCTAGGCCAGGAAACTGATTTAAGTAAACTGACATACCATTTTTATCTGAGTGAGGGTTTGGGCCTAGAGTGTCTAAACATTAAGTCAATTTTGCTTAAATTAGGCTGAAAATGATAAATATACAATTAATGTATGTTTGAGTGTATTTGTTATTGCGTTGATGAAAATAATCTGTTCTGTTACATTGATTTCTGTGCCTTATCAAAATGTGGGTTGTTTGAGAGGATTGGTGAAGGTGAATTGTACATTTTGTGACGGCTTTTTACGACTGGGCTCAACTGTCCATAATAGTGAGGTGTCCCCATTGACGAGGTGCCACTGTAAGGACATTAAACAGTAATTAAAGTGACTGACCCAAAGTGTCCTTATAAACGAGGTGTTCGGTTTACAGAAGTCGGCAAGTAGAGGATTACTGTATTTTGGACCGTGTGAGTAGTATAGGAACAGGCGCATGGTCCTGGCGAAATGTCGTCTGCTATCGCATGTTTCTCTACCTGCGTCTCCAAGATACTGAAGACAAACTGTGACTAATATCCTGGTGAAATGTCGTCTGCCATCATATGTTTCTCTACACTCTGTTTGAGACCTACTTAGAGTAAACATCACAGCAACTCAATGGTAACCCTACGGTGAACCGCTCCGAGTAGATCTCAAATAGAGTGTACCTGCGTCTCCAAGATACTGAAGACAAACTGTGACTAATATCCTGGCGAAATGTCGTCTGCTATCATATGTTTCTCTACCTGCGTCTCCAAGATTTTTTTTATATTTATACTGGGGAATTGCAGGTCCCCTTACGGGGTTTTTCGCCCGTCCCAGTCTCACATCAAGTATGACATAGAATAAACATGAAAAACATCAAGATGTATTTATCTGTATGGAAATACTATAGGAACGTTACAACAATATCCACAAAATCATTTCAAGTTTGAGCATTAGCAAGTTATAGTCTAAATATACACTTTGCCACTCCGATCTGGTGTGATGGAGCGTAAGTGTAGTTAATTAAAATTACTGTTGGATTATAGTACGTTGAAGAGTCCTCATACTAGAGATGCATTGTGCCACTTCAATGTAGCATGCTAGAGTGCAGTGGTACAATGCATGAGGACTCTTCAATGTATAGATACTGACACGAAAGTGTGACTCTAATGATGATGATGGATGTCACCGTCCTCCCTTCCTTCATCTCTTCCTTGGTTCTGCCCCTATTCTAATCCATTATCCTTCATCATATATCCTGCTCCTCCTCCCGCTCTTCCACATGTCTCTCACCCTGATTTCCATTGTGCGATATTAGAACCAAGTAAAGTGGGTATATCATGTTTATGTAAGGTGGACAGGAAAACAAGATATGTCTCAGATCTTCACAAAATGCACAATTGGCAGCTCTATACATTTAGTCAATTCTGCAAAGTTAGTCTAGGAAATGGTCTATACTAAGTATATTTGGTGCTGTGTTGATTCAAACACTCTGTTTGGTTCTGTTGAACTGTATTTTGAATCTCATTATTGTCTTAAATTGAGATTATTTGAGAGGATTGATCCTTCCCTTCTGTCATTCTCTTCCTCTGTTCCAACCTGCCCTTCCTTCCCTTCCAACCTCCCTTCCTCTCTTCCCTTCCTCTCTTCCCTTCCTCTCTTCCAACCTCCCTTCCTCTCTTCCAACCTTCCCTTCCAACCTCCCTTCCTCTCTTCCCTTCCCTTCCTCTCTTCCCTTCCTCTCTTCGTACCTTCACTTCCTCCCTACGCATCCTTTCTCTTTCACTTTTCTCTTCCTCCCTTCCCTCCCCCTTCCCAACTTCCCTTCCTCCCTCCCCTACTTTCCCTTACTTCCAACCTGCCCTTCCTCCCTTCCCTTCCCTACCCCCCCCCCCCCCTCCCTGCCCCCTCCCCTCCTCTGGTACCACAATAGACAGTGCTGTGAGGCAGTGACTGACGCTCATGCCTCATTACCACACTTTAATGTCACTATAATGGCGGGCGTCACAAGCCATGACTCAGCAGTAATGAGTTGACAGTAGTGGGGCGGGTGACAGTTGTTACACCCTATAAATAACACTAAACTCCCCTCATTATGTCCTTGTGACAGTGGCGCAGTTGGAGATCAAGCCTTTTACGCAGTCCCCCATGTGGCACCACCAGTCCCCGCTCTAGTTAAAGCTCATCTTTTTTCATTTCATCTTGGTTCTACGTTTTCCCTATAGATCTATAGTCTGTCCGAAAAGTAGTTGACACAGGATTCCTTATCCCTTTAAGAAGAGAAAAGTGGGGGGACTTCTGACTTCAAACCTTTGCCCCCTGAGATCGACCATGGCCAAATATACAGCTGTATTATATTGCGCTACCTCTGTTCCATGTGCAGCAGCTGTTGTTTTGCTTAGAAGGAAGGAAGAGCTGGTTATACTGGCCCTGTTTCCCCATGGTTGATTGCAAAGAGCGACTCGATGGGCAAAGGGCTGACTGGAACGTGTCATAAATAGAAGTGAAAGATACCACACTTTTTCCCTACCTTTTGGACAGACTATACCATATAGTGATAAAATATTTATTATTATATACGCATTGCTCTGAGAACAATATATCTAGAGTGAGTTATGCACAGGACGTATTTCACTAGTGAATTATGTGTGTTAGTCATGGCAACCAATCATGTGTTTTTAGATTTACGGCCTAAATTTAACATCATGATTTCTGAATTGTCAGTCCTGAACTATTAAAACATTTAGCGGTTATGACAAACACCATTCAGTATACCCTCTAGAGCGTACCACCCAGAAAATGTAAAATTCACCTCCCCCAACCGTCTCAAATAACCCAAAATTAAGACAAAAATCAAGATCAAAATCCAATTCAACATAACCAAACAGATTGTTTAAATCAAGGCAATACCAAATATACTCAGATATACATAGTATCGACCATTTTTCAGTCTAATTTTTCAGAATTTCCTAAATGTATACACATGCTGATTGTACATTTTCCGAAGATCTGACCCATCTATGAGAAATGAACTTGGAAATTAAGACAAAATCAGTGCAACCATTTATTCATAGGCCAGACGTTCTTATCCCAGCACGCTCTCGCCTTCCTCGCATCTCAGACTTTTACAGCATCGATAAACTGATATTAACAATTGATGCCTCATTCCCCTCCTTATTATGACGCGGCCTCTAGTTTATTTAGAACCAAAGCGTAAATAACGTTTTTATCCAGGTTTAATCATGTTTATTGGAAGTAATAAACTTGTAACTTTTATACTAAAAACCTTCACGTCCAATAACACTCCCTCTCTCAGGGTCAGATTGTCAGAAAATGCACAATCGGCAGCTCTACACATAGAATTTAGCAGATTCTGCTCAATTAGACTGAAAAATGGTCAAGACTAGGCATATCTGAGTATATTTCGCATTGCCTTGATTCTAGCAATCTGTTTGGTTATGTTGCACTTTACTTTAAACCTCATTTTTATCTTAAATTCGGATTATTAGAGAAGATTGGTGAAGGGTGAATTGTACATTTTCTGGCGACTTCACCCTATAACACTGCGTCCCTCGCTGCAGACGGGAGTAGGGGATTCATGGGGACATGTTTAGGGCCTGACTTAACCATTTATAGACTGTTCAGAGACCTTCCCTATAACCTTTCCCTTAACGCTCCTCTCTTAGTAAGCATCAACCAACAACTAAATATGTGATGTGTTACAGAAAAGTGAGTCACCCGCAAAAAATGGAATTTGAGATATCATCATATTTGAAAAGCTGAGATCAAGCCGATTCCAATGATAGTAAACAGTAGGACATCTAATAAGTATTCCTATATTTTAAGTTTGATATTTTTATTTTTGAAAAAAAAAGTTTGCAATATCTCTGGATGGGTATTTACTAGTAAGGTATAAGGTAACTCTATAAGATGACCTTAGAAATGCATAGATATATTTAGTACACTGCCTTGGAATTTGGAACACGTATTCATAAGTACATAATACATTGTCCATCGTTAACTAATTTTAATGTGCTGCACATCGAAATGAATTTACACACTATTTTGACCAAATAGCTCATATTGTATGGATTACATAGTTTTGATATCACCAGATTAGTTAGGTAGGGATTAGTTAGGTAGGTTAAGACGTCCCAGACACTAGAAGATAGGGGACTTGCTAGCCGCCATTTTAAATCATCGTGATTCGCATGGAATTATGGGACTAATGGTACAGTGTAAAATCTATAGAAAACATGCCATGTTCAGCATGGAATATTTATCAATGTTCTAATGGCAATATTCATGTGTTATACATGTTTCCATGACACAAGTCTCTTCTTTCCCTTCACGCATTTGGTTAACTTAGATCATGTATACAAGCTCTGATATTGTAAAAAGATATTGTAAAAATATTGTAAAAAGACCTACTGCAATAAAGAATTCTTGAATTCAATTGAATTGAATATTGGTGAAAACATTCTTGCAATTTTCGGTAAAAAAAAGTTGCTATTTGTTTCTTAGATTTGAACTGAATCCATCCCAGCATGCAGTGTGACAGACATGCGCAGTGAGAAATGCCTATTCTCTATTGAGTAGAAATTTGGCTGCTCGTGAATCCAGGCCAGAATAGTGAGACGTGTCGGTTTAACGGTGGAGACTACAGTAATAACTCACAGACATTCCCAGGGTATGATTGCATGGCTCAATGGCCTCCACCTGTCTCTAGGAAGTTAAACTATTCAGTTTAGGTCCAAAGATGGGAGAGTCCCTTCAAACAAAGGGAAAGCCTCTTGCCTCAAACCGCAAAGTGCCATTATATTTCCATTAAGACCGCTAAATGTAATTATAATCCCATTAAAACGCCGAGTCTAAGGCGAGGAGACTGATTAGCGAAGTAGGCTGACATACCATTCTTATCTGAGGGTTTGGACCTAGATTTTTACAGTCATGGGTCCGGTTTTCAATGTACAATTGGCAGCTGTACACATTAAATAAATTCTGCTGCAATTTGGCCAATATTAGGTAAATTCGAGTATATTCGGCATTGCATTGATTCTGTATTTTGAACTTTATTTTCGTCTCAAATTTGGGTTATTTGAGAGGATTGGTGAAGGTGAACTGTACATTTTCTGGCGATTTCACCGGTCACAGAGGCCGGTCCACTTCTTGACCCTCACTCTGCTGCCCCAGGAGCGGTATTGTCCTGAATTAAATAGTGGACTTGCATATGGGTGATACCGCCAGAATATGTACAGATATTTCGAACTTTTGGATATTCTTTCTTACACAAAGATATCCAAATATCCTTAGATTGCCCTATGTCCTAATGGCATTTTGCGGTTTGGAGCGAGAGCTTTCCCCCTCAGTTTGCAGACTCTCTCAACTCTGAGCCTAGACTGTGTTATGACAAGAATCGCTTGGGTCAATTTAGTTTCGTTCACAACTTCAACGCTTTGATCTATAGAATGACAATATTGCGCCTCCACCTCCTCCTCCTGCCCAACCTCCTCTTCCTCCCACCTCTTCCTGCTGCTCCTGCTCCTCCTGCTCCTCCTCCTCCTGCTTCTCCTCCTCCTCCTCCTCCTGCTCCTCCTCCTGCTGCTACTCCTGCTACTCCTGCCCCTCCTCCCCCTCCTCTTCCTCCTCCTCCTCCTCCTCCTCCTCCTCCTCCTCCTCCCACCTCTTCCTGCTCCTGGTCCTCCTCCTCCTCCTCCTCCTCCTCCTCCACCTCTTCCTCCTCCTGGTCCTCCTCCACCTCCTCCTCCTCCTCCTCCTCCTCCTCCTCCCACCTCTTCCTGCTCCTGGTCCTCCTCCTCCTCCTCCTCCTCCCCCTCCTCCTCCTCCTCCTCCTCCCACCTCTTCCTGCTCCTGGTCCTCCTCCTCCTCCTCCTCCTCCTCCTCCTCCTCCTCCACCTCTTCCTCCTCCTGGTCCTCCTCCACCTCCTCCTCCTCCTCCTCCTCCTCCTCCCACCTCTTCCTGCTCCTGGTCCTCCTCCTCCTCCTCCTCCTCCTCCTCCTCCACCTCTTCCTCCTCCTGGTCCTCCTCCTCCACCTCCTCCTCCTCCTCCTCCTCCTCCTCCTCCTCCTCCCACCTCTTCCTGCTCCTGGTCCTCCTCCTCCTCCTCCTCCTCCTCCTCCTCCACCTCTTCCTCCTCCTGGTCCTCCTCCACCTCCTCCTCCTCCTCCTCCTCCTCCTCCTCCTCCTCCTCCTCCCACCTCTTCCTGCTCCTGGTCCTCCTCCTCCTCCACCTCCTCCTCCTCCTCCTCCTCCCCCCTCCTCCTCCTCCTGCTCCCACCTCTTCCTCCTCCTGGTCCTCCTCCTCCTCCTGCTCCCACCTCTTCCTCCTCCTGGTCCTCCTCCTGGTCCTCCTCCTCCTCCTCCTCCACCTCTTCCTCCTCCCCCTCCTCCCACCTCTTCCTCCTCCTGGTCCTCCTCCTCCTCCTCCTCCTCCTCCTCCTCCTGCTCCCACCTCTTCCTCCTCCTGGTCCTCCTCCTGGTCCTCCTCCTCCTCCTCCTCCTCCTCCTCCTCCACCTCTTCCTCCTCCCCCTCCTCCCACCTCTTCCTCCTCCTGGTCCTCCTCCTCCTCCTCCTCCTCCTCCTCCTGCTCCCACCTCTTCCTCCTCCTGGTCCTCCTCCTGGTCCTCCTCCTCCTCCTCCTCCTCCTCCTCCTCCTCCTCCACCTCTTCCTCCTCCCCCTCCTGCTGCTCTTTCATCTCCACCTCCTTCATCCCCCTCCTCCTGCTGCTGCTGCTGCTCCTCGTTCTCCTCCTGCATGGCTATCAACAACAAAATATTAAAGAAGTAATTGAGAAGAAATAAACGATGGATAAAGTATGGAGTTTATTGCGGACGTTAGCACCTCTCGCTCTATCCGCCCAGAGGAGATTCAGCCCACTCTTACCTCCCTCTCAGTGGGTGCAATGTTCCCGGGGCCCTATTTACGGGGCTCAGCGAGCTGCGGGTGCTGATGTCTGGATTGTGAGTTAGCGCTTGTGTTAGTACCTCACTCATCTCACTTATCTGCCATTGAGAAGAGACTAGCGGACATCTCCGTCCTTTCAACTCGGCGCTCAGTCATAATAAGGCCTTGTGGGCAGCGGGATATTGATAAAGGGAAAGCGGAGCCGGTGTAGCAGTTCTAATGTACCCCCCATCAGATGTACCCCCCGGTATAACTAACCTAGGTCTAATGTACCGGGGGTACATTTGACCTAGGTCCAATATACCCCCGGGGGTACTTTAGACCTAGGTTGGATATACCCCCTGCAGTTTCAATGTACCCCCGGGGGTAAAATAGACCTAGGTCAAATGTACCCCCACCAGGTTCAAAGTACCCCAAAGGGGGAAACTAAACCTAGGTCTAATATACCCCAAATATTTGAAAATAACCAAGTACTAATCGAAACATTAATTCTTTAAATTATGACAATAAAAGTAATAGTACATACCTATAATAATCAGAACTGAATAGATTTTAGTAATGAATTATTGTGATCTGAGAAAAGTATTTAATTCAGGATATGAATTACACAGAGTGCTGTTCTCATCACATCCTGTAGCATTTTATTAGATATTAAATTATTGACATAATATTATAATAGTGACAATTCTATTATAGGCATTACATAGAGCAAAAATCGTAATTTCCAATCTACAATAGTCCAATTCAATTTTAAATGTGGGTTGTAGCATAATCTTAATTTGAGGCAAGTAATGGAATCAATAGAATTTACAAAATTCAAGATTATCAAAGAAACAAAGGGGGGTAATTTGAACCTAGAGGGGGTCATTTAAACCTGAGGTCTAAATTACCGAGGGGGTACATTAGATCGGGGGGTAGTTTAGAACTGTTACACCGGGGGCAGGAGGTCGGGAGGAAGACACTGCAATCGTGGGCGGATTGCTGGGTGTAGAAGAAATGAAAAGTAAAGCAAAAAAATATCGTAAGGACCTAATCCACTAAGCCTGCGATTTTGCGCCGCAGAGGACTCTTTTGCTCTAAATTCTGTGAGAACCACATGAGAATCGGCTTATATAGTGGACCTTGAACTCTTGGGTTGACTTAGGAAAACTTTTCTTTTCTTTCTTTTTTTTTTTTGTTATTTGAGAGGATTAGTGAAGGTCAATTGTACATCTGACGACGTATATCTGACGATCGGACTCTTCACTTCTCCCCACACCTCAACTGATCTTCCAGTGACTAGACTAGTAGATGTACCCTCCTCCCCCAGGCACTATCCGGGTCAGATTTATAGAAAATGTACAATTAGCAGCTGTACACATTTAGTCAATTCTGCTAAATTAATCTGCAATTTGCTCAATACTAAGTAAATTTGAGTATATTCGGCATTGCATTGATTCTAGCAATCCGTTTGGTTAGGTTGAACTGTATTTTGAACTTTATTTTTGTCTGAAATTTGGGTTATTTGAGAGGATTGGTGAAGATGAATTGTACATGTTCTGGCGACTTCACCCTAGTAGATGTACACTCCTCCCCAAGTAGACTCCTCCCCCAGGCATTATAGGGGAAGAACAGCTGTATGAGCTGAACTAACTCGGGTAAAAAGGGCTTTAAAAATGGCTATTGCCAATACAAGAAACCATACATCGCAGCTCTAGGTGTAAGTGGACCCACTGTACCAGATGGCAATGTACTCCATGGTCGGTGCACTGCTGGTTGCAGAACGCCATCTGTCATCCACTGGTATATGTGATGTGTTACATAAAAATGAGTCACAAGTCTCAAAATTGATATTTTTCACGTATTTTATTCACAAGATCTCTTTGTTTAAATGCGGGAATGCATGGAATTTAATTCCATAAGCATGTCGACTTTTTCGTCACATTAATTTTATAATTTCTGTATCCTTGGTGATGGATAAACCATTTTCTAATCTAATCTAATCTCACTTTCGGGGTATCTGGCATGTCGACTCTTATCAATACATACAAGTTACTCCACGTTGGTGTATGTATACTACATGCTATTTGTATGGGCGGGAGTAGTGTGGTAATTTGCTCCAGTTCCACGCGTGTGGTATGACTTCCTCCCCCCCCCCCCCCGCCCCCTCCGCCCAGTACGCCATAAAAGTTAAACATAGCAACGTGGGCGTATATATAGAACCTAAATTCAGTGCAATAGTGTCCCTCGTACCACATTCTCATCAAGTTCTATATATGTAATCCACTTAATCTCGTCTTTTCAAATATGATGCTATCTCAGAATCCATTTTCTTTATGACATATATGCGTAGCAACGAGTGCAATATTCTAAGCGACTAAAACCAACGAGTTAGTTAACAGATTTATTATACATGCTTTCAATCATGAAAATAGAAACAAATTCAGTCATAAATTTGAATTTCAGCAGTAATCTTAGTTTTAAAAAAACCCAGATTAGTTGCCATGACAACCCCACGTAAATCACTAGTGAAATACGCACTATGCGTAAATCACTCTAGATAATTTGTTTTCAAAGCAATGCGTGTATAATAAAGATCTGTATATGTTCGGCAATTAATATGCCACTATCCATGGTAAAACAGCTGTAATCAACGCTTTTCACGTCCAAATCTGACAAAGTGATTGTTCCCATTATAGCCACTAGGGGGCTAAACTGACCTTTATGACGTCATATCCGCCACCCCGAAAAAGAAAGAAGGATACCATATACAAACGGTACTTGTACATAATCATCATATGATCCTCATACACTCCATTGCTATTAAACTAACTCCAAATTACGAGGTTTGCAAGCAAATTTTGGTCATGTTAAGTCCTGTCAAAATGTCCTACATGTATACGTATATGGGTGAAATCGCCAGAAAATGTACAATTCACCTACACCAATCCTATCAAATAACGTAATGTTTGAGACAAAAATCAGGTTCAAAATACAGTTCAACATAACCAGACAGATTTATTGAATGGATACAATACAAAATACACTCAGATATACGGTACTCAGTGTTTATCATTTGTCTAATTTAGCAGAATTTGATAGATGTGTAGAACTGTAGATTATGCATTTTCTGAAAATCTGACCCATATAATAGACGGCGAGTCAATTCAAATAAACATCTATAGAGCCTGACCTGCACATTATCTGGGTGCTGCCTTTAAATGAACTTGTATAGTATCTATGTTATCTCTTGAGTACTTTATCTATAGATTAGACTTATCATATACCAACCAGATAAAGGAAACATTCCTCGCTGTCTGATCGTTGTTTAAATCTAAGCAGTCTAGGCTCAGAGCCTCTCAGATCAGATAAGGATGGTATGTCAGTCACCTATATATGGGTCGGGCTTTCAGAAAATGTGCAATTGGCAGCTCTATACATTTAGTAAATTCTGCTAAATTAGACTTGAAAATGGTCAATAGTAGGTATATCTGAGTATATTTGGTATTGCCTTGATTCAAACAATCTGTTTGGTTATGTTGAACTGAATATTGAATCTCATTATTGTCTTAAATTTGGGTTATTTGAGAGGATTGCTGAAGACAAATTGTACATTTTCTGACGATCTGACCCATCTCCAGGTATAGGGTACACTGTGTGTGCCTCTCCCCTGTGCACTAAAATAACCCAGGTATTCTTAAAGGTTATGGCATTTTCTCCTTTTTCCCTGTGGATTCGGCGTTTCTTATATTAGGGGTCAAACCTATTGTATGTAGCCAAGTAGGTTGAAATAGTATGATCTCTATCCCCCTCCTCCTTTTCCTTCTGAAGTTCTCCCCGCCCCCTTCACATACATATATCCTCTCTCTCTCCCTCTCTCTCTCTCTCTCTTTCTCTCTCTCCCTCTCTCTCTCTTTCTTTATCTCTCTCTCTCTTTCTTTCTCGCTCTCTCTTTCTCTCTCTTTCTCTCTCGCTCTCTCTCTCTCTTTCTCTCTCTCTCCCTCCCTCTCTCTCTTTCTTTCCCTCTCTCTCTTTTTCACTCTCTCTCTTCCTCACACTCTCTTCCTCACTCTCCCTCTCTCTATCTCACTCTCTCTGATTCTCTCTCTGTCCCTGTGCCTCTCCCTCCCGCTCGCTCTCTTCTTTTCTTATTCTCACTCCTCTCTCCCTCTATCTCTCCCTCTTCTTCACTCTGTCCCTCGGTCTTTCTCTATCCCCTCTGTCTGTCTGTTCGGTTCTCCTCCTCTCAGTCCCTCTCCCATGTTTACCTCGCCCCCCCCCCTCCCCACCCCGCAGCTATGAGAGGATTTCCTCAATCTCTTGTCATACAACCACATCTAAACACAGCTTAATAGATTTCTACTTCGAAGCGTAGCCCAAAGTCTGCAGCTCTCTATACATATTTTATTTAATTCTGCTAAACAAGACTGAAAACGGTAAATACTTAGTGTATCTAGTTACATTTGGTTTTACATTGATTTGAAACAAAATTTCGGTTTTATTAAACTGTATTTTGAACATCATTTCTTTTCTAAAATCTGGGTTTATTTGAGAGGATCGGTGAGGGCGAATTGTACATCAATGCTCTAATATCAATATCCATGTGTTTCACATGTTTCCATGACACAAGTCCCCATCTTTCCCATCATGCATTTGGTTTTGATAGATCATTCATAAATATAAGTTCTTATATTGGTGAAAACACTCTTGCAATTTTCGACAAAAAATTTACTACATATTTATGTCAGATTTTAATAGAATCCATCCCAGGATGTACTGTAACTGACATGCGCAGTGGCATATGCAAATCCCTTATCAAATCTCACATATTACAGCCTTATCGTGGGTTGCAGGTCTATAGATTATGAAGCCGGAACAGCTTTGTGGTGAAGCGATGTATAAATGTATAGATCATTCCTATTGATTCTAACCTCACCCGACCAGGATCCAGCACAAAAACATAGTAAATTTTATGTCATCGGTTTCCCCCGGATATAAGTGATTTATATCTAGGTTTTTAAAAAATCGTCCTCTTTTTGTAAATTAATTCTAATTCTCATCCTTATCCGTGCCATAGGGGGAAAACATTTCTTCTGTTTTTCCCATTTTAGTCCTGGGAAAATCGTTTTGATAAATTGTTTCGACGTGTTAAGGAATGAATCGGTCTATACAAATTTAGGAAACTTGGTGATCGATTAGTATTGTTGAGTGAAGATTTCATCTTTAGATAAACTTCCCCAAATTATGTTACTTCTATCGTGGACATTTTTAAGTTGAACAGCCAAAGATATTCCTTTTCTTCAATTTCACCAAGAGGGAGAATTGAAACTGTTATATCTGTCTGCGAATAAAAGGTACATATCTTGTAGTAAATTTGTTGATCAAAGAACACTTTTTAACCCCATTTCTTCTGTATAACACTTTCAACATTGTTCACTTGTGATGACGTGGTTTTAAAAAAAAGTAGTGAGGATGGGCTTAAGATTTATTGAGGAAGTATATCCAAGTATGGTATACCAATCCCTTTTTCGCAAAAACACTTCCACACAGTCTAAGTCCAAACCCTCAGATCAGATAAGAATGGTATGTCAGTGATTAGACGCCTACTTCGCTAATCGGTTTCCTGGCCTAGGACTAGGCGTTCTAATGGGAATATAATGACATTTTGCGGTCTTAATGGAATTGTAATGGCACTTTGCGGTTTGAGGCGAGAGGTTTCCCTCTGTTTGAAGGGACTCATCTTTGGGCCTAGACTGCACACACTTTATTTGATTGTGTGTGTGTGGGGGGGGGGGAGACCCTTCCGCCCCCCCTACAGAGGTCCCGCATGGAGGTGTAAGCCTCCCACTGCCTGTACTATAGACAGTGTAGTGACTAGTGCACACACAGTGATGACAAACTGCTTATTGTGCACACAGAGTAGTGACATAGCGATTATTGTAGTACACGGATTACCGCTCCTCTCACTAGCCCTGCCGCAGCCAGCCATCAAGGTATACTATAGGTGTAGCTAGTGTATGGTCATACATGCCAGCCCTCAAGGTAATCATTCCTCATACATACATACATACATACACAGATACATACATACATATGATATATACATACATACATACATACATACATACATACATACATATACACCCATACATGCATACATCATACATACATACATACATACATACATACATACATACACAGATACATACATCATACATACATACATACATATGATATATACATACATACATACATACATACATATACACCCATACATCATACATACGTACATACATACATACATACACACATACATACATCATACATACATACATACATACATATGATATATACAAACATACATATACACCCATACATCATACATACATACATACATATGATATATACAAACATACATATACACCCATACATGCATACATCATACATACATACATACATACATATGATATATACAAACATACATATATATATACACCCATACATCATACATACATACATACATATGATATATACAAACATACATATACACCCATACATCATACATACATACATACATACATACATACATATGATATATACAAACATACATATATATATACACCCATACATGCATACATCATACATACATACATATACACCCATACATACATACACGTACATACATACATCATACATACATACATATGATATATACAAACATACATACATATATTCATACACATACATGTATACACCCATAATACATGCACATGTATACACACAGTATATACATACATACATACATACATACATGTACACATACATATCATACACATCAGACATGTAGACATAATCATACATACATGCACCATACACATGTATATATAAGAGATGCGTATTTTACATACAATTCTAGTCCATCCACATTATATATACACACAGGTATACATATTTTTATGTACAGACTGACACACATATGGTGGCTCACACAGACCTAGAGAATGAGGTTATATGTACAGAGATATGTGTTATCATAACCAGGATATATTACATAGATAATGCACTAATAGTCAGGCACAGTTTAACATGATTCATGCTTATAATCATGTTATCTCATCACTTTGTAAAACTTTTTACACATCATTTAACACATCCTCTCAATGACCTCATATATGGCACATATTCTCATAATCTTTCTTTCTTTCTTTTCTTTCCATCTTTTAGCACATTCTTTCAATGATCTTCATACGAGCCTGTATTCTCATAATCTTTCCTTCTTTTATTATTTTCTTTCTTTCTTTCTTTCTTTCTTTCTTTCTTTCTTTCTTTCTTTCTTTCTTTCTTTCTTTCTTTCTTTCTTTCTTTCTTTCCTTTCTTTCTTTTCTTTCTATCTTTTCTTTCCTCCTTTCTTTCCTCCTTTGCCTGGAACTGTTCGGTCTAAGCTCAGAGCCTCTCAGATCAGATAAGAATGGTATGTCAGTGATTGGACGCCTACTGCACCAATGGCCTTTCTGACCCAGGAGTAGTCGTCTTAATAGGATTCTAATGCTATTTTGCGGTTTGGAGAGAGAGGTTTTCCCTCAGTTTGGAGGGTCTCTCTCAACTGTGAGCCTAGACTGTGAGAGGCTTTCCCTCTGTTTGGAGGGTCTCTCTCAACTGTGAGCCTAGATTGGGAGAGGCTTTCCCTCTGTTTGGAGGGACTCTCTCAACTCTTAGTCTAGACTTGGTTGTAGAAGAGGGTTTTAACCATTTCCATGAAACAATATTTCTCAGTCTAGGCCCAGAGCCTCTCACATCAGATAAGAATATAATATCTGTGAGTGGACGCCAACTGCATTGATGGTTTTTCTGACCCAGGACTAGGCATCCTAATGAGATTACAATGGTATTTTGCGGTTTGGAGCGAGAGGCTTTCCCTCAGTTTGAAGGGACTTTCTCAGTTCTGAGCCTAGACTGTACTACGATGCAATCTTTCCCCATCTAAATGAACTTATCCCGCCCCCTAATTTCGACATGTTGTTTATCTAAACGTGCTATTATCTGTCACTTATCTATGAGAACTATTAAACTTTGAGTGCTCACTCCCTCTATCATCATGTTAGCACTCTGCACAGGTTTCACACCTACCGTATAACATAGAACAACCGCCTGTGTCGGACAGACGTGCATTACCGTTATCTCTAATTAAATGATGAAGAATTGATCAATCAACGAGGTGAGATGACCACTAAGTGGACATTAAACATGTATACATATATCATACAGGTGGGTCAGATTTTCAGAAAATGTATAATTGGCAGCTGTACACATTTAGTTAACTCTGTTAAACTAGCCTGCAATTTGGTCAATACCTGGTAAATTCGAGTATATTCGGCATTGCATTGATGCTAGCAATCTGTTTGGTTAGGTTGAACTGTATTTTGAACTTTTTTTCTGTCTTAAATTTGGGTTATTTGAGAGGATTGGTGAAGACGAATTGTACATTTTCTGGCGATTTCACCCATGTTAACTAACGTGTTGGTTGAATGAGCGTGAATATTGCATGAGTTGCACATGCAATATTCTAAGCGAGCTTTTGCATACTGTTAAGGTGTGATGGAAGGAACACCTGTGATAATATTTGTTTTTAAATCAATTTTATTGAGCACATTTTCATGATACATGATAATCTCATGATACTCAAGGAAAACATAATTTTGATACAGAGTAGACGAAACGAAGAGGTACAATTTAAGCCTATTTAACAATGCTTTTCGAGGTTATCTATCTGAGAGAGAATACGTACTCTTTCTATAATATTTATAAAAAAAATAGACAATATTCAACAATACGTTGCATCGAGAGTACAAATCTTTCATCAAAAGATATAATAAATGGGTGATAATTAATATAAAAATAATGCGGTTACACAATGTTACGTAATGTTACATAACAGTAATTGAATATATAAGAGGGATAATGGAATTATAATGACACTTTGCGGTTTGAGGCGAGAGGCTTTCCCTCTGTTTGAAGGGGGGTCCTGGGTAAGACCATAAAGTGCCTTTCTGTCTCTTTTCTCTGTCTCTCTCTCTCCCTACTTCTCTATCTCTATTTCCTGGGTATGATCATGAACTGCCTCCCTCTCAGCTCTCCCACCCTTGATATAACCATATTAAATGTGTTGATAAGGGCGTAAAGCAACCAATCTCACTCACTCACTCACTCTGTATGAAGGGACTCTTTCATCTGTGGGCCTAGAGTGCGAACACAATAGTCCCTCCCCCGACACTCGGAAGTCTAATCGGAAACACATTTTTTTGTATTGGAGGATGTAGTACCTGGTGACATATGGCTGCCCATGAGTCACGTGACCAGGAAATAATGTATATGGGTCAGATCTTCAGAAAATATACACTTGGCAGCGCTACACATTTAGTAAATGCTACGAAATTTGACTGTAAAATAGCAAATACTGCTGCTAAAGTTGATTTTTCACTTCACTTCTGAGAGATTGGGGAAATGTTAAGACATCTGGGTCACATTTTCAGAAAATGTACACTTGGCAGATCTACATATTTAGTAAATTCTGCTGAATTAGACTAGAAAATGGCCAATACTTGGTATATCTGAGTATATTTGGTATTGCCTTGATTCAAACAATCTGTTTGGTTATGTTAAACTGCATTTTGAAAGTCATTTTTCTCTTAAATTTAGATTATTTGAGGGGTTTGGTGAAGACCGATTATACATTTTCTGCGATTTCATCCTTGAATTCTGTTCCCGGAAAACCGATATTGATGAAAATGTACAATTGGCAGCTGTACACATTTAGTAAATTCTGCTAAATTAGGCTGCATTTTGGTCAATAGCTGGAAAATTCGAGTATATTCAGCATTGCATTGATTCTATCAATCGGTTTGGTTAGGTTGAACTGCATTTTGAACTTTATTTAATGTGATATTTGGGTTATTTGCGAGGATTGGTGAAGTTGAATTGTACATTTTCTGGCGACTTCACGCGTGCAAGTTTGGTTGGTATAGAACAATAGTTGGACCACAAGTACCACCAATAAACATATATTTATAGCCACCATTATACTGATATATATAGGTATGGGTCAGATCATCGGAAAATGTACAATCAGCAGCTCTACTTTTAGTAAATTCTTAAGAATTAGACAGAAAAATGGTCAATACTAGTTATATCTGGGTATATTCGGCATTGCATTGATTCAAACAATCTGTTTGGTTATATTGAACTGTGTTTTGAACCTCAGTTTTGTCTTAATTTGGGGTTATTTGAGAGGATTGTTGAAGGCGAATTGTACATTTTCTGGTGATTCACCCATATATAGGCATATACCACATTATATTACTCAGGACTGAGGGGGCGGTAGCGGCAATAAACTACAATAGCTCCATTGCCTTTGCCACTCAACGTGAACAGTGTGTATTTAACATGTTAGTAAGTGAGTGTGTGAGATTGGGTGCTTTAACATGTTAGTTAGGATGGCAAACCTTTTATTTGATAGATATGTTTACTTGACAGATGTGATGTATTACAGGAAAATGAGTCACAGGTCCCAGAAATGGTAATTTTCAAATGTCATTCTCACAAAAACTCTTTTTAGGAAAATCTTATTATATTTTGTTTGTTTGTTTGTTTGTTTGTTATTTTTTTTATTTTTTTATATATTTTTTTTTTTGGGGGGGGGGGGGGGTAAGTTTAGTGGTTTTAGTGTTGTTAGGATACGTGTACCTAAAGGGGCAGAGGAGTGGGTCAAAGGGTGAGGATTAAAAACAAAAACCCGGAAGACCTATGTTAAGTCAAAGAGGGTTCGCTATCCTTTGTCCTGGAACTTCATTACAACTGTATAACATTATGGAAATAAAACTATTGCACACATGATATTAACCGCCATGTTTTTACATCTCTTTACAGAAAGTGTGAGAAGACATAAGGATACGTAGACACGCACACGTGTAGAGTTTGGATTACGTTACGGCTAAGGCTCTACATGTCACTAATGTAAGTACTAACTTCACCTTTAAGTTCTGTGTATAGTCGACCCTAAAACACCGCCAAAAGACTTGGCGAACCGTGGCCTGTGCGAAAACCATTTTACGACCGCCACCCATGCCTCTTATTACAGAGAACCTATGTATCCCCAAACCCCACCTAACTCACTTTTCTTGCTTAATTCGATCTTAGACTCTATAATTCTTTCACCAATCGAAAGGGAATTGCATAAAAAACTACTTGTGTGAGTTTGAAAGAAATTCGAGTCCTAGATGTGAAGATATTAGTGAAATAAACAATGAAATGACTCGGAAATGAGACAAATATAAAAAGGTTGACTGCACTGGGATTCAAATTCACTATGTCCAGTTTGAGTCTTAGATGCTAACCACTTGACCATAGGGGACTGTAGAGAACATGCATATATAAACACTGGTCATACACATTGATGCATCACATTTTAGGTTTTCTTTAATCCCCCTATTCTCCTCATGGTGAATAAGGAGAATGGGGAAATACATTTTGAAGTTCCCTGTGAAGTTCCGCAGGTGATTTAATGATTCAAATTAATTATAAAAATATATTTTGCATCTGCAATCTATTTCTCTAATATGCGAATGCAGGACTTCTAGGTCTAGGTGAATTCACCAGATAATGTACAATTCACCATCACCAATCCTCACAAATAACACAAAAGTAAGACGAAGATGAGGTTCAAAATACAGTTAAACATAACCAAACAGATTGTTTGAATCAAGGCAATTTCGAATATACTCAGATATACCAAGTATTGACCATTTTTCAGTCTCATTTAGCAGAATTTATTAAATATGTTGATCTGCCGATTGTACATTTTCTGAAGATCTGACCCTTATACCACCACCCAGGTGGGGATTTCCCTTAGTTTACCTAACTATCAAGAGGTGGCCCAGGGTGGGGGAATGTCTGCCAGGGTTAAAATTTCTTATTTGCAAATATAATGCGAAAAATGTGCCCGTGATGGTTTTACCCACAATAAAACTAACTTAACTAAACAGAGAAGCAACCCCCACCCCCACCAATTCAATTCAATTCAAGACATTTTTTATTTGCATAGATGATGACTACAAAAAGGAAGGCCCAGTTTTGAAACCTAGGTTCCAAGGCTTTAAGTGGGTTCCTGGTGGTTGGTTATTGCCAAAACTGATTTACAATAAAATACTCCGATATAAATTTCATGGCTATTTAATCTGATATCCAAGGGCTTTTTTCTACCTGTCTATGTTTAGCTGTTTCTTTAAGGGTAGGCTTAGTTGAATAATATATAATAACTACTTAACAGTGAGTAGTACTAACTAGAATATGAGGTAAAAGTTAGGGTACACCAACATCTATATCTAGCTCTCTCTATATATATACAATAGGGGATTTGCATGTGCCACTGCGCATGTCTATTACAGTGCATCCTGGGATGAATTCCGTTCAAATCTGACATACAAATATTTGGCAACATTTTTATCAAGAATTGCAAGAATGTTTTCACCGATATCACAGTTTGTCTAAATGATCTATGAAAACCAAATGCATGATGGGAAAGATGGAGACTCGTGTCATGGAAACATGTATAACACATGGATATTGATATTAGAGCACTGTTAAATATTCCTTGCTGAATATTCTATAGATTTTATACTGTACCATTAGTCCCATAATTCCATGCCAATCAAGAATCAATACGGCAGCTATGCAAATCCCCTATTCATCGTATTTTATATATACACCCCCTCCCTCCTGCCCCTGCATGTTCTGATGGATGTTCTACATCCGGGCTACCCCGCATACAATACAGCAATCCCGCACCTAATCATACGTCAATCTCCCATTGGCTGCCCAGGGCTGGTAGTACAATATTGACAATATCATCATTTATACCAGTATAATGATAACTATTTCTGTATTTTACAGCAACATTAACCTACTTTTATTCAATAATAGTTCTCTATGCTCACCTCAGATATTGATCTGAACTACAGGGTCTGTACATGGGTCAGATCTTCGGAAATGTACAATTCACCTTCACCAATCCTCTCAAATAACCCAGATTTAAGACAAAAATGAGCTTCAAAATGCAGTTTAACATAAGAGAACTGATACTTTAAATCAATGCGATCCCAAATGTACTCCAATATATCCTAGTCATCATTTTTCAGCCAAATTTAGCAGAATTTCCTAAATGTGTGGAGCTGCCAATCGTACATTTTCTGAAAATCTGACCCGAGTATACAACAGAAGAGTACCGGTATTCTTCATTTGTCAGCCTAATTTAGCAGAATTTACTAAATGTGTAAAGCTGCCAATTGTACATTTTCTGAAAATCTGACCCACATCCCGATCAGTGCGTGAATCAATTTTTAGAATATCTTGGGGTATCTAATGCTCGAAGTCGCATGAAAACATGTATCAAATTTCAAGGTTGTGTATTAAATATATCCTTGTATTTCTAAGGTCATCCTTTAGAATATATCTATCTACTTTACTAATAAATATCCACCCAGAGATATGGGACACTATTTTTTTCAAAAATGTAAATATCAGACTTTAAATATAGAAATACTTATTGGATGTTCTAGTGTATACCATCATTGGAATCTGCTTGATCTCATCTTTTCAAATATTTTGATATCTCAAAGTACATCACAAATAGTATTCCTGACTGTACTTGTCTATAAAATTTATTAAATAATAATTTGATTATTGACATTATGTACCGCTCGTAAGGATGATCAGATATTACGTAATCGCGTACATCAAATTAATTAATCAATGAATTTGATTTTTTACGCAATAACCATACTATTTCACAGGATGGAAGTATAGATTTGAACATCAAGTGATATCCTTTAGTTGGTCAACATAAGATTACAATAAATAAATTAGTATAGAATGATGAACATTACATTTTGAGGGCATTTTGTTGTAAAACAATGTTTTATTAAGAATACTGTCCCCACTCTCTTTCGCTCCCCTTTCTCTCTCCTCTTTCTTTCCTCCCTCTCTTTCCTCTCTCTTTATCCTCTCTCCTTTTCTCCCTCTCTCCCTCTCCCCCATCTCTCTCCCCCTGTTTCTCTTCTCTCTCTCTCTCTCCCTCCCCCTCTTCTCTCTCTCTCCCTCTTCCTCCCTCTTCCTCCTCTCTCTCTCTATCCTATCTCCCTCTCTCCCTCTCCCCCATCTCTCTCCCTCTGTCTGTCTCTCTCTCCCTCTTCCTCCCCCTCCCTCCCCCTCTTCTCTCTCTCTCCCTCTCTCTCCCCCTCTTCTCTCTCTCTCTCTCTCTCTCTCTCTCCCCAGCCATTCATCAGCCCAGTCACACTCACACTGATACCAAGTGTCAACATATTAATTCCCGCTGGTAATTCCGCCTGTCACGGATCTCAGTAATCCCTTATTACATCTGTCAATAAGTGACAGCTCGCCTCACCCCTAGTGACAGCTATCTCTCCCATGTATTGACACTTTCAGCTCCTAATTCTGCCTTGCCTTATCACTCATATTCCACTGACAGCAAGGTCTATAGGGGAGTTGATTGATCATTCAAAATAACTCATAAAACAATAGGAGTTGTTCTAGTGATGTTCATTAAGGCTATATTAGTTGTGGATTTACGATTTACGACATTCAAGGCTCTGCACAAAGTTATATAGGCTTTTCTCCCTTTTTACTGACTGCATGTACAGGGCTCTAACTTTCAAGATGGCTTACATAGATCTCAAGTGATGTTACCTGGGTATTGTTTTCCTCAAAATAATTTTTTCAAGGAAGGGATTTTGAAGCAATTTTAATGCTATTCAATTCGGAAAATTGCACATGCTTCAACCCACTTACGGCAGCTGGGCTTTACTGATGCAATGTCACCCCAGCCTGAATTATAAAGGTGGGAGTGAAAAAGAATAGGAGAAGGGATGGAGGAATTGAGTAGAAACTACATGCTGAGATTTCCTACCCGTTATAGACGGGGGTGATCTAGTTGGGATTAATCACTGTACAGTGCATATTATCCAACATAAAGCTGCACTTTCAGTTAACGTCGGTCAAAAACTTAAGATTTTCTACTTTTTGTTCTGTTCTTTTTCAACCCATCTAAATATCATTGGACCGTTGTTTTTTCTACTAGGCTTCGTGAAAGCTGTCTCCAACAATTTGTTTTTGTTATATCTTCAAGCCAGCGCAGGAAATGATTTCAGGTCTCCGAAATGATTTCTACGGATCTCTGAAATATACCGTAGTGACCCGTTTATAAGCCAGGACCTGTTTAAAAGCCTATCTTGAATACAGAACGGGGTGTTGGGGGCATGAAAAAGTAAAATCCTATCAAATTTAATTCTCAATTGCAAGCCGGGGCTAGAGGGGGTCGAAAGAAATTCAAGCCCGGGCTTATGAACGGGCCACTACGGTATATGGAATTTTATGAGGCAAAACTGACGAAATTCTGGTCCAATGACTTTTAGATGGGTTGGGAAAGAACAGAAAAAAAAGTAGCAAATCTTGAGTTTTTGACCGACGTTAACTAAGAGTGCAGCTTTAATAGACATACACTTAGTCAGAAGTTAGTGAGTAAAATGGGATCAGTACAAATGGCCTATACTATTGGTATTAGCTGGATTATCCGGTGGAATGGGGTGTAGGCAGGCGAGTCGGCCCGGTGCAAACATGGTAATATGTCACTGGAGCAACCACGGCACACCCGCCCGCCTCATCCAGGCACTGGTAAACAAGATAATACCAGCTCTAGTTGCATATCAACTTATCCTTTCATCTCTTCACATATTCTCTCTCTTTTATTGCTCGTAATTATATGTGTCCTCATTTTCTCACTTTCTTTTATTCTGTGTTTGTGTGTGTCTCTGCTGTCTTTCTCTCTCTCTCTGTCCGTCTCCCTCTCACCCTCTTTCCCTCTCCCTCTCTCTCTCTCTCTCTGTCCGTCTCCCTCTCTCTCCTCTCCCTCTCTCTTTCTTTCTCTCTCTCTTGCTCCCCCTCCCTCTCTCCCCTCTCTCTCTCTCTCCCTCTCTCTCCCTCTCTCTTTCTGTCTCTTTCTTTCTCTCTCTCTTGCTCCCCCTCCCTCTCTCCCCTCTCTCCCTCTCTCTCTCCCTCTCTCTCTCTCTATCTCTCTCTCTTTCTGCCTGTCATTCTCTCTCTCCCTCTCTCTCCGTCTCCCTCTCTCTCTCCCTCTCTCCTCTCTCCGTCTCCCTCTCTCCCTCTCTCTCTCTCTTCCGCTCCCTCCCTCTCTCTCCCACTCTCTCCTCTCCCTCCCTCTGTCTCTCCCCCTCTGTCTTCCTCCACCCCCTTCTCTCCTTCTCTTCATCAATCCCTCCTCCATCTGTCTCCTGTCCTTCGTTTCCTTTCTTTCAACCATTCATTTAACCCTATATAACGCCCCTGCCTATAACCCTTTAACCCTTCTCTCCGCCACCATCTCCCAATCCCTCTCCCTCTATTTCTCCCATCCTTTAGAAGCTCTGTATAAACACTCACTTCCATTTCCATTAAGGAATAAAGGCTTGTGAACAATAAGAAGGCAGGATTATGGCAAGCTGTTTGCTTACAATTCAACAACTAGTCTTTCTCCAGATAAAACAGTGTTTTATCTTGGGAAACACTGTTTCAACTGGAGAAACACAGTTTTATCTCTAGAAACACTGCTTTTCAATTGATAAACGTTTAGTGATGAGAAACACTTTTTTTCAAACACAAAATTGAGATAAAACAGTGTTTTACATTGAGATACACTGTTTTATCTTGGGAAACACTGTTTCTTGAGATAAAACAATGTTTATCAAGATAAAACAGTTTTATCTAGAGAAACACTTTTTTATTGAATTGTTACCCAAACCATTCCAGGCCCAAACCCTCAGATCAGATGGTATATCAGTGATTGGACGCCTACTTCACTAATCGGTTTCCTGGCCCAGGATTAGTCATTCTAATGGGAATATAATGACATTTTGCGGTCTTAATGGAATTATAATGGCACTGTGTGGTTTGAGGCGAGAGGTTTTCCCTCCGTTTGAAGGGACTGTCTCATCTTTGGGCCTAGACTGATGTTTGTCTCTCTTTCACTCCCCCTCTGTCTCTCTCTGTGTCTCTGTCTCTCTCTCTGTCTATGTGTCTGTCTCTCCTCTTTCTCTCTCTCTCGTTCTCCTCTCTCCCTCTCTCTCTCCTTTTTTTCTCTCTTTCTCTCCCTGTCCCCCATCTCTCTCCCTCTGCCTCTCTTCTCTCTTTCCCTCCGTTTGAAGGGACTCTTATCATCTTTGGGCCTAGAGTGCAAACGGCTCGCCATACTATGGACGTTATGGGGAGGCGTTCATGAAGGATCCACGCTGTCATGTTAGTGCAAGGCATGTTTTAGTGGGTCGATATCTCCATTGAACACCTTCTAATTCCACTAGACTCAATTCCTTACGCTTTATCTCCATCTCTTGCTATGGAATCTTAATCACTAACTTCTGATACTTCTCTGAAAGCCGGGTGGAATTGGAATTGGTAGAAATCCAAAGCTGACTGTTTTCAGAAATTTATTCTGGGAGGTTGCCGTGCCCAAATGGTTTTTTTTCTGGAGATAAAGGGTGAAATCGCCAGAAAATGTACAATTCATCTTCACCAATCCTCTCAAATAACCCAAATTTCAGACGAAAATAAAGTTCAAAATGCAGTTCATCCTAACCAAACCGATTGCTAGAATCAATGCAATGCCAAATATACTCGAATTTACCTGATATTACATCGAAAAGAAGCATAACTAACCATCTCAACTAAATAAGAATATAATGTTCAATTGCACCCTCTTAAAGGAGTGTCTGACGAGCTATAGTTTAGATTTATCATGTGACCAGGGTATATCCCATAATGCACTGTAGCGGACATGCGCAGTAACACATTTCAGTGACCTTGGAAATCCCAATGACCTTCATAATGTAAATTCTGTAGCATTATTCTATTATGGATCGTCCTCTTGCATGATAACCTTCTAATATACAGGTCAGATCTTCAGAAAATGTACAATCGGCAGCTCTACACATTTAGTAAATTGTACTAATTTTGACTGACAAAATGTCAATACTACGTATATCTGAGTATATTTGGTATTGCCTTGATTCAAACAATCTGTTTGGTTATTTTGAACTGAAGTTTAAACCTTATTTTTTGTCTTAAATTTGGGTTATTTGAGACGATTGGGGAAGGTGAATTGTACATTTTCTGGCGATTTCAACCATACCCTGATTTACCCTGATCAATGCTGGCCTTCGAATATACCCTAATCAATGCCGACCTTGCATTTACTGCGAGGCTTCTCTAGGACAGCGCCGCCCCCTCTAGCGTGTTGTCAAGGTACTACCATTCTATTTTTAGCTACATAAATGTACATGTGTATACATATAGGGAGGGTTGTATTGTAGGTCACCTTGACCCAGTTTCTGAATTATGTCAGACGGGAGAAATATGTGATTATTCATCTGTAATGTTACAGTGCATCATGGGATGCATACAGTGGGGTCAGATTTTCAGAAAATGTACAATTGGCGGCTGTACACATTTAGTCAATTCTGCTAAAGTAGGCCGCGATTTGGTCAATACTAGGTAAATTCAAGTATTGTTGGCATTGCATTGAGTCTAGCAACCTGTTGGGTTAGGTTGAACTGTATTTTGAAAGTCATTTTTGTCTTCAATTTGTGTTATTTGAGAGGATTGGTGAAGACAAATGTGATCCGTTTTAGGAAAATGAGTCATAAGTCGCAAAATATGGATTTTGAGATATCACCATATTTGAAAAGAGGAGATCAAGCTGATTCTAATGATAGTAAACGCTAGGATACCGAATGAGTGTTTCTATATTTTAAGTTTGATATTTTTTATTTTTGAAAAAAAGTTACAAAAAGTCCTGAATTTAACTCTAAATTCTACAGGGTAATTACCACTAAAGTAAATAAATATACTTCATGCAAAGGCCTTCAAAAGGCAAGGATATATTTGATAAAATATCCCAAAGTTTGTTACATGGATTCATATGACAATAAGTGCTAAACCCTCTAAGAATCAAAACACTTCAATAAAGAGATCTTGTGAAAAAAATATTTTGAAAATTATCAATTTTGCGACTTGTGACTCATTTTCCTGGAACACCTCACAAATTGTACATTTTCTGTCGATTTCTCCCATGCAGCCTTGACCTTGGAGGTGTAATGTGTCGCACTACCTTGACATGTTTATACCAAGGTTTTCCTTTGTTGCCCATTGGGTAGATATGGTAGGCGTCTTAATGGGATTATATTGGCATTTTGCAGTTTTGGAGCGAGATGCTTTCCCTCAGATTGGAGGGACTTTCTTAACTCTGAGCCTAGATATGTGAGGGGCTTTCCCTGAGATTGGAGGGACTCTCTTAACTCTGAGCCTAGATATGTGAGGGGCTTTCCCTCAGATTGGAGGGACTCTCTTAACTCTGAGCCTAGATATGTGAGGGGCTTTTCCTGAGATTGGAGGGACTCTCTTAACTCTGAGCCTAGATATGTGAGGGGCTTTCCCTCAGATTGGAGGGACTCTCTTAACTCTAAGCCTAGATATGTGAGGGGCTTTCCCTCAGATTGGAGGGACTCCCTTAACTCTAAGCCTAGATATGTGAGGGGCTTTCCCTCAGATTGGAGGGACTCTCTTAACTCTGAGCCTAGATATGTGAGGGGCTTTCCCTCAAATTGAAGGGACTCTCTTAACCCCGAGCCTAGACTGGGAGAGGCTTTCCCTCAGTTTGGAGGGACTCTCTCAACTCTGAGCCTAGACTTAATATAAAATCTCACTTCTCTGGATCAATCAGGTCAACTCGTCAGGTGCGGCAGTAGAATTTTTGTGATGTGTTTCAGGAAAATGAGTCATACGTCGCAAAATTCATATTTTCAAAAGTCATTTATTCACAAGATCTCCTTTTTGGAATGTTTTTATTTTTGGAGTATCTAGTCAGATAGGTCTTATGAATACATGGGCCAGGATAGTGTATTAAATATACTCATGCATTTCTAAGAGCATACTATGGAGTACATTTACCTGCTTTACCAGTAATTGTTCACCCCAAAAATATTGAAAACTTTTTTTCAGAAATACAAATATCAAACTTAAAATATAGAAATACTTATTTAATGTCCTTAATGTTTACTACCATTGGAATCGGCTTGATCTCCTCTTTTCAAATATGATGATATCTCAGAATCCATTTTGTGCGACTTATGACTCATTTTCCTGAAACACATCACAATTATATTTAAATACATCCAATTAAAATACATGAAATGACGATAGACCAATAATAACAATGTCAAAAGTTGCTATCAATTATAAACATGTTGTTATAATTATATGGCGATATAGCGATTTTATCAGGAGGATTATCCTTTCATGAAAGAAAAAATTGCAGAAATTACTTAATCACATAACGACATTTAATCACGGAAAGCATCTTTCCTAGAGGCACATATGGTTGAAATCGCCAGAAAATGTACAATTCGCCTTCACCAATCCTCTCTAATAACCCAAATTTCAGACGAAAATAAAGTTCAAAGCTCAGTTCAACATAACGAAACAGATATTTTAAATCAAGGCAATATCAAATATACTCAGATATATACCCAGAACTTATCATTTCACAGTCTAATTTAGCAGAATTTACTAAATATGTAGAGCTGGCGATTGTACATTTTCTGAAGTGACTCATAATCGAACCATAATCGTGTGCTAACAGCTTGTGTTAAGACACTAATTTATTCAGATGTCCACCCGTGCGTAATTTACATTAATTAACTGACCAACTGCCTTATGGGTCAGATTTTCAGAAAATGTACAATTGGTAGCTATACACATTTAGGAAATTGTGCTAAATTAGGTTGAAAAATGATGTGTACCGGGTATATCTGGGTATATTTGGTATCGAGTTGATTTAAAGTATCTGTTTTGCTATGTTAAACTATGTTTTGAAGCTCATTTTAGTCTTAAAAGTGGGTTATTTGAGAGGATTGGTGAAGGTGAATTGTACATTTTCTAAAACTGACCCTTATAGTAATGCAGTAGAGGGAGGGAGGGAGATGTAAGAGCGGCGGAGGGAGGGAGGGAGGATGGGAGGTGGAACAGCAGCTGTGAAATAACAATGTAGAAACATGCACAGGATACCAGACGCGCATGCGCATAGAGACACATAAAACATGTGTCTCATCACCTCGCTATGTACCACCACCTGCTACATGTATATGGGTGAAACCACCAGAAAATGTACAATTCTCCTTCACCAATCCTCTCAAATAACCTAAATTTTAGACAAAAATTACTTTCAAAATACAGTTCAACCTAACCAAGCAGATTGCTAGAATCAATGCAATGCCAAATATACTTGAATTTACCAAGCATTGGCCACATTTCAGCTCAATTTAGCAGAATTTATTATATGTGTACAGCTGCCAATTGTGCAATTTCTGAAAATCTGACCAATGTATAACAAGTTCATAAATTTCACCAATTTGTGAACATACATTCATTGGAACTACTTTTAAAATTTGTAAAATGAAAACAGAAGATTATGGTCCAGTGAAAATAGAGTTTGTCCTAATTTTTTTTTGGATAAATTTTATTGAGTCCAGTTTCATACAATGATAATAATAAGAATTTAATTGATTTAACATCAGGGATTGTATGCATGAATTAGTTATGCCCGAATGGCGATTTACATGGTAAGCTACATCAGTGTTACATTAAATACACAATTTAAATGCTTCGATTTTTTTATGAGATTATTTTCCGGTGATATGTGCCACTTAATTTAGCAGAATGTAGCAGAATTTACTGGATGTGTAGAACTGCCGATTGTACATTTTCAGTGGCCCGGTGGGGAGTGTGAGGTGTGTGGTGTGTGAGGTGTGTGAGGTGTGTGTGTGAAGGTCGATGACTGACACACACACACACTCACTCACTCGCCAGTTGGAGGGATACATGCTACGGTACTTACAGGATTATAGAGTAGATTATAGTGAGTATCTTCACATTCAAATATCACATTTATAATCCTTTTAACTGATAAGGAGGATCTGGGATGGGATAAATGTCTGTTTATTGAGGAGGACCTGTGCTAGATATTGTTTTAATAACTTTATTTAACATGAAAACATGTCTGTTAGCATGCGTTAGTAATAGTTAACAAAAATCAAATGGAAATATACTTTTTTTACTAAATATTATTGCGAAAACATATTCAGGCGATCCTGATAATCTCATGTTACACACGTACAAAATGTAATCATACAATATGACCGTTATAGGTCCTACTAGTAGTTTTACCGCTTAAAGAAGTCTGTTTATATGGGTCAGATTTTCAGAAAATGTACAATTGGCAGCTGTTCACTTTTAGTAAATTCAGCTAAATTAGGCTGCAATTTGGTCAATACCTTGTAAATTTGGGTATATTCGGCATTGCATTGATTCTAGCAATCTGTTTGGTTAGGTTAAACTGTATTTTGAACTTTATTTTTGTCTGAAATTTGCGTTATTTGTGAGGATTGTTGAGCGATTTCACCCAAATAAGGTATATTCTCATACTAAAGTGTAGAGACTCGGAAAGAATATCCCCACATGAACTAACCACCACAAGCTAAAGATAAGTGAATAGTAGGTTCCCATAACACCCAGTTTAAAGCAGTGAAATTCTAGTACTATTTATGGTAATGTCCCGTCAACCTTTTGCTCTGCCAGTCGGTCCTTGCACCCATGTATACATGCAGCTGTTTTTCTATATGAAGACAAAAAGACATGCGTTTTGGAAAATAGAGAAAGGGACGAGTGGAGTGTTGAGTATGAGTGAAACAGCTGCATTTGTTCATGGTCGATCTTAACTGTTGTAAGGGACTATAGGTGGAGAAGATAATGCTCCCGTGTCTATGACAATTGTAAGGGACTATAGGTAGGGTAGATAACGCTCCTGTGTCTATGACAATTGTAAGGGACTATAGGTAGGGTAGATAACACTCCTGTGTCTATGACAATTGTAAGGGACTATAGGTAGGGTAGATAACGCTCCTGTGTCTATGACAATTGTAAGGGACTATAGGTGGGGTAGATAACGCTCCTGTGTCTATGACAATTGTAAGGGACTATAGGTGGGGTAGATAACCCTCCTGTGTCTATGACAATTGTAAGGGACTATAGGTAGGGTAGATAACACTCCTGTGTCTATGACAATTGTAAGGGACTATAGGTAGGGTAGATAACACTCCCGTGTCTATGACAATTGTAAGGGACTATAGGTGGAGAAGATAACGCTCCCGTGTCTATGACAATTGTAAGGGACTATAGGTAGGGTAGATAACGCTCCTGTGTCTATGACAATTGTAAGGGACTATAGGTAGGGAAGATAACACTCCTGTGTCTATGACAATTGTAAGGGACTATAGGTAGGGAAGTAGATAACACTCCTGTGTCTATGACAATTGTAAGGGACTATAGGTAGGGTAGATAACACTCCTGTGTCTATGACAATTGTAAGGGACTATAGGTAGGGAAGATAACGCTCCCGTGTCTATGACAATTGTAAGGGACTATAGGTAGGGTAGATAACACTCCTGTGTCTATGACAATTGTAAGGGACTATAGGTAGGGTAGATAACACTCCTGTGTCTATGACAATTGTAAGGGACTATAGGTAGGGTAGATAACACTCCTGTGTCTATGACAATTGTAAGGGACTATAGGTAGGGTAGATAACCCTCCTGTGTCTATGACAATTGTAAGGAACTATAGGTAGATAACACTCCTGTGTCTATGACAATTGTAAGGGACTATAGGTAGGGTAGATAACACTCCTGTGTCTATGACAATTGTAAGGGACTATAGGTAGGGTAGATAACACTCCTGTGTCTATGACAATTGTAAGGAACTATAGGTAGATAACACTCCTGTGTCTATGACAATTGTAAGGGACTATAGGTAGGGTAGATAACACTCCTGTGTCTATGACAATTGTAAGGGACTATAGGTAGGGTAGATAACACTCCTGTGTCTATGACAATTGTAAGGAACTATAGGTAGATAACACTCCTGTGTCTATGACAATTGTAAGGGACTATAGGTAGGGAAGATAACACTCCCGTGTCTATGACAATTGTAAGGGACTATAGGTAGGGAAGATAACACTCCCGTGTCTATGACAATTGTAAGGGACTATAGGTAGGGAAGATAACACTCCTGTGTCTATGACAATTGTAAGGGACTATAGGTAGGTAGATAACACTCCTGTGTCTATGACAATTGTAAGGGACTATAGGTAGGGAAGATAACGCTCCCGTGTCTATGACAATTGTAAGGGACTATAGGTAGGGTAGATAACGCTCCTGTGTCTATGACAATTGTAAGGGACTATAGGTAGGGTAGATAACACTCCTGTGTCTATGACAATTGTAAGGGACTATAGGTAGGGAAGATAACGCTCCTGTGTCTATGACAATTGTAAGGAACTATAGGTAGGGAAGATAACGCTCCCGTGTCTATGACAATTGTAAGGGACTATAGGTAGGGAAGATAACACTCCTGTGTCTATGACAATTGTAAGGAACTATAGGTAGGGAAGATAACACTCCTGTGTCTATGACAATTGTAAGGGACTATAGGTAGGGAAGATAACACTCCCGTGTCTATGACAATTGTAAGGAACTATAGGTAGGGAAGTAGATAACACTCCTGTGTCTATGACAATTGTAACAGACTATAGGTGGAGAAGATAACGCTCCTGTGTCTATGACAATTGTAACAGACTATAGGTAGGGTAGATAACACTCCTGTGTCTATGACAATTGTAAGGAACTATAGGTAGGGTAGATAACACTCCTGTGTCTATGACAATTGTAACAGACTATAGGTAGGGTAGATAACACTCCTGTGTCTATGACAATTGTAAGGGACTATAGGTAGGGTAGATAACGCTCCTGTGTCTATGACAATTGTAAGGAACTATAGGTAGGGAAGATAACGCACACTCCTGTGTCTATGACAATTGTAAGGAACTATAGGTAGGGTAGATAACACTCCTGTGTCTATGACAATTGTAAGGGACTATAGGTAGGGTAGATAACACTCCTGTGTCTATGACAATTGTAACAGACTATAGGTAGGGAAGATAACGCTCCTGTGTCTATGACAATTGTAAGGGACTATAGGTAGGGTAGATAACACTCCTGTGTCTATGACAATTGTAAGGGACTATAGGTAGGGTAGATAACACTCCTGTGTCTATGACAATTGTAAGGGACTATAGGTAGGGTAGATAACACTCCTGTGTCTATGACAATTGTAAGGGACTATAGGTAGGGTAGATAACACTCCTGTGTCTATGACAATTGTAAGGGACTATAGGTAGGGAACACTCCTGTGTCTATGACAATTGTAAGGGACTATAGGTAGATAACACTCCTGTGTCTATGACAATTGTAAGGGACTATAGGTAGGGTAGATAACACTCCTGTATCTATGACAATTGTAAGGGACTATAGGTAGGGAACAAGATAACACTCCTGTGTCTATGACAATTGTAAGGAACTATAGGTGGAGAAGATAACACTCCTGTGTCTATGACAATTGTAAGGGACTATAGGTAGGGAAGATAACACTCCTGTGTCTATGACAATTGTAAGGAACTATAGGTAGGGAACAAGATAACACTCCTGTGTCTATGACAATTGTAAGGAACTATAGGTAGGGAACAAGATAACACTCCTGTGTCTATGACAATTGTAAGGGACTATAGGTAGGGTAGATAACACTCCCGTGTCTATGACAATTGTAAGGGACTATAGGTAGGGTAGATAACACTCCCGTGTCTATGACAATTGTAAGGGACTATAGGTAGGGTAGATAACACTCCTGTATCTATGACAATTGTAAGGGACTATAGGTAGGGAAGATAACACTCCTGTGTCTATGACAATTGTAAGGGACTATAGGTAGGGAACAAGATAACACTCCTGTGTCTATGACAATTGTAAGGGACTATAGGTAGGGTAGATAACACTCCTGTGTCTATGACAATTGTAAGGGACTATAGGTCGGGTAGATAACACTCCTGTGTCTATGACAATTGTAAGGGACTATAGGTAGGGAACACTCCTGTGTCTATGACAATTGTAAGGGACTATAGGTAGGGAAGATAACACTCCTGTGTCTATGACAATTGTAAGGGACTATAGGTGGAGAAGATAACGCTCCTGTGTCTATGACAATTGTAAGGGACTATAGGTAGGGAACACTCCTGTGTCTATGACAATTGTAAGGGACTATAGGTAGGGAAGATAACGCTCCTGTGTCTATGACAATTGTAAGGGACTATATTAAAGGAGGAGGGGGTGGAGAGGTGAGAGTAGTGTAGTCAAAGTGTCCATTTTCCCAGGCGTCAACACCTCCCACTAGATAAGGGTAAAGTCACCAAAAATGTACAATTCACAAATCCTCACAAATAACCCACATTTCAGTTTCCTGGACTAGGACTAGGCGTTCTAATGGAATTATAATGTCATTTTGCGGTCTTAATGGAATTATAATGGCACTTTGTGGTTTGAGGCGAGAGGCTTTCCCTCCGTTTGAAGGGACTCTCTCAACTTTGGGCCTAGATTTCATCTCATCTCATCTCATCTCATAAAAAAATTTAATATAAAGTGTAAAAGACATTTAGGATTAGCTCAGGTTATCTTGAGAAAAACATGTTCATTTTATAATACTTTTATAAATCTGAGAAATAAACATTTTCCAAATCCAATATGAGAACTGTACTCGGGTCAGATTTTCAGAAAATGTACAATTAGCAGATCAATACATTTAGTATAGTCTGCTAAATTAGACCAAACAATGGTTAACACTGGGTATATCTAAGTATATTTAATATTGCCTTGATTCAAACAACCTGTTTGGTTATGTTGAACTGAATTTTGAAGCTCATTTTTGTCTTAAATTTGGGTTATTCGAGAAGATTGGTGAAGACAAATTGTACATTTTCTGGTGATTTCACCCACATGGTGCAGTAGCAAGGAACCATGCTGACCCCTGGCGGACCCCTGGGTGATCAATACATTAGTGACGTATCACTCTTCCTAACCTCCATGTCAGGAGAGTGCTACACCTGGTGTCAGTCAATAACATGTGAGTTAGCATGTCAATACGTACATGTTAGCATGTCAGGGTCATTCAGAGGAAGTATGAGGAAATCACTCGAATCAGATATATATTTTGTGACTAAAAATTAAAAA
>OW804101.1:11246996-11436996 GCA_942159475.1 Sthenelais limicola | reverse complement strand
GAGACTGATGGAGAGGTATAAACATATAACTCTTGTATTGGTACAGCTATAGGTATATAGTGGGCTTATACTGATAGAGACTGATGGAGAGGTGTAAACATATAACTCTTGTATTGATACAGCTATAGGTATATAGTGGGCTTATACTGATAGAGACTGATGGAGAGGTGTAAACATATAACTCTTGTATTGATACAGCTATAGGTATATAGTGGGCTTATACTGATAGAGACTGATGGAGAGGTGTAAACATATAACTCTTGTATTGATACAGCTATAGGTATATAGTGGGCTTATACATACTGATAGAGACTGATGGAGAGGTGTAAACATATAACTCTTGTATTGATACAGCTATAGGTATATAGTGGGCTTATACTGATAGAGACTGATGGAGAGGTGTAAACATATAACTCTTGTATTGATACAGCTATAGGTATATAGTGGGCTTATACTGATAGAGACTGATGGAGAGGTGTAAACATATAACTCTTGTATTGATACAGCTATAGGTATATGGGTCAGGTTTTCAGAAAATGTACAATCAGCAAATCTATTCATTAAAATCTGCTAAATTAGACTGGAAAATGGTCAATACTTGGTATATCTGAGTATATTTGGTATTGACTTGATTCAAACAATCTGTTTGGTTATGTTGAACTGAGTTTTGAACCTTATGTTTGTCTTAAATATTAGAAGATTGGTGAAATACAAATTCCATACATATCAAGATTCAAAATGACGGCTATGCAAATCCCCAATAACTTTGTTGTTTGTGGGCCTCTAATGATTACAGAGCCTTTAGTTTATAACTTTAGTTAGTTAATATCCATAATAATTACACATTACAGTCTCTTCAGAAGGGTAATAATGTAAACATGACGTACAATAATAATGTAGCGAGACGAGGTCTGGTGTGCCTTGTGCTGTAAGTAGTACATGAGAAGGAGCCTCAGCCTCAGGCCAGCACTCAACCATAGCAATAAAGTGTGTATAGTGAATAGGGACCAGCTTACCAGGCAGGTAGATAGGGACGCAGGTTAGCCAATGTTACCACATGTCCATGGATACATTCTGTGTCTGGGTGAAATCGCCAGAAAATGTACAATTCGTCTTCACCAATCCTCTCATTAACCCAAATTCCAGACAATGATTTTCATATACTCAGATATACCCGGTATTCATCATTTTTGCTACATTTATTTATCGATAGAATCCCCAGACAATGTACAATTCGCCTTCACCAATCCTAAATTTAAAGACATAAATGTTTTCAAAATACAGTCCAACCTAACCAAACAGATTGCTAGAATCGATGCAAAGCCGAATATACTCGAATTTACCTAGTATTGACTAAATTGCAGCCTTATTTAGCAGAATTTACTAAATGTGTACAGCTGCCAATTGTACATTTTCTGAAAATCTTATTTATACAGAGGAGATTGTTATAGTCTGTCCGAAAAGTAGTAACGGGACTAAAGAATCCCGTGTCAACTACTTTTCAGACAGACTATAGATAATATATAAAATATATGTATGAAAAGTCTGTAATTAAGGTGTGTATTTACCGGCAGTTTTGTCTTACAACATACACTCTGTTTGGGACCTACTAAGAGTAAACATGAAAGCGACACAATGGTTACGGCGAGCCGCTCCAAATAGGTCTCAAATAGAGTGTAAGGTGTAAGTAGTATATGAGAATCGACCATAGCTTCAGGCGGTACTCAAAACCACTGCATTAAGACCTATATATAATAGTGAATTTAAAGTTACTCTGCTCATTAAAACAGCTGTTTTATTATATGTCATATCAGATGAGCAATAGTCGGTTATGATACATGGGTGAATTCGACAGAAAATGTACAATTCACCTTCACCAATTCTCTCAAATAACCCAAATTTCAGACGAATATGAAGTTTAAAATTCAGTTCAACCTAACCAAGCCGATTTCTAGAATCAATGCAATGCCGAATATACTCAAAATTACCTATGTGTACAGCTGCCAATTGCCTACGTGGAACCGCTATTTCTCCAAAACTTTCGTCAAAAGAGTGTCAGAAGAACAGATTGTTAGGAAATTAACAGAACAAAAAGTAGGAAAGGCAGTCTTTTGAATCTGAAATCTGAAACCTTTGGTGTAAGATGGAGGTTACAACCGTCTTTGTGTTTCATTTGTGTTTCCATGGCAGTCGTTGTGTGTTGTAGTGACGTCTGACCTTAGGAGCAATGCATTGTGGGGGAAGGCACGTTTTGCTGAGTCATTATTGTGTGCCTCATGCGCCATCTTGTGTCACCTGTTGTAATCACATCCTCCAGGAAAGGAAGCGGCTACACTCTGTTTGAGACCTACTTAGAGTAAACATCAAAGCGACCCAATGGTAGCCCTATGGCAAGCCGCTCCAAGTAGATCTCAAATAGAGTGTAGATCTATACTATGTCGCCATTATACACTGGTTCTTTCCGACGTCCTGTGAGCTGGACTAAAGTACATGGATTGATACCAATACTAACTGTAACCCTAACACTAAATTGGTGGCCCTAAAACCTGGGTTGCACTGCCACGCTACTTCACCCGCTATGACTCCTGTTTCTTTGGTCACACTACTTTAGAAGTAACGGGAAGAAGGAGTTTCAAATCAAACATGTTTGAATTGAAGCGGCTACTTCCTGCTACTTGCTCCCGCTTTTAAAATTAGCTGGACCAAAGAAACGGGAGCAGTAGCACCTGAGAAGTAGCGTCACAGTGGAACCCAGGCTTTAAGTCAGTGAAGTGAGTAGATATATCCACATTAGTCGCCTGACAGACACAGGAAGAGGGAGGGAGACACACAGACACAGAGAAAGGGAGGCAGACCGACAGACAGAGAGGGGGAGGGGGAGAGACCGATGGATAGAGGTAGAGAGGGATAGAAAGAGTGGGTGGAGAAAGAAGGTCGGAATGGAGAGACAGGGAGAGGGAAAATAGAGAGAGACAGAAGTAGAAAGGGCGAGAGAGACAGAAGGGAGAGATAGGAAATAGAGAGAGACAGAAGTAGAAAGGGCGAGAGAGACAGAAGGCAGAGATAGGAAATAGAGAGAGACAGAAGTAGAAAGGGCGAGAGAGACAGAAGGGAGAGACAGGAGAGACAGGGAGAGGGAAAATAGAGAGAGACAGAAGTAGAAAGGGCGAGAGAGACACAAGGGAGAGAGAGGAGAGACAGAGAGAGGGAAAACAGAGAGACAGAAGTAGAAAGGGCGAGAGAGACAGAAGGGAGAGAGAGGGAAAAACAAAGAGACAGCAGTAGAAAGGGAGAGAGAGACAGAAAGGCGAGAGAGGAGAGACAGAGAGAGGGAAAACAGAGAGACAGAAGTAGAAAGGGAGAGAGAAACAGAAGGGAGAGAGAGGGAAAAACAAAGAGACAGAAGTAGAAAGAGCGAGAGAGACAGAAGGGAGAGAGAGGAGAGACAGAGATAGGGAAGTACTGGAGAGGGCTGACAATTATTGCCTCAAGTTGACAAACACTGCTTCATAAGCGTTTGTTTATAGAAATATTAACCGTTACCATGCCAACCAGATCAGAGATGCCACCACCACCACCACCACCACCACCTACCCCTCTAGATAGATACACACCTGTAAGTGCGCATGCGCTGAACAGGTGTGGTGTCACGTGAGTGAGTGTGAGGGCTGTGATTGGCTGGGAGTGGTGATAAGGTGGTGATGATGGGAATGAATGGTGGTGGTGGTGGGGTGGTGGTGGTGGTGGTGGTGGTGGGGTGGTGCAGTAGAAGAGGAGTAGAGCATTCACATGCTGGAGGAGTAAGAGGGTACTGGAGGACGCTCGAGGAGGATTTACCTGCCTACCAGGCGGTGGAAGTGGTAGGCAGGTGTGACTATACCAATTGGATAACAGGTGAGAGACAGGGAGGACAGAGGGAGACAGGGATTGGGGGACAGAGAGAGACAGGGGATTGGGCTACAGAGGAACAGGGGATAGGGGGACAGAGGGGCTTTAGATCTATTTCAATTGTTTTAATGTGTTTTAAAAAGTCATTGTTTTCATCTCAACATAACGTTAGGGAGGGAGGGAGTGAGAGAGAAAGAGTTAAGAAGGGAGAGGTAGAAATTGAGAGAGGGAGAGAGAGGTAAAAGGGAGATAGAGGGGAGAAAAGGAGAGGTAGAGGGGGAGAAAAGGTGGGAGCGGTAGAGGGGGACAAAAGAAGAGATATAGAGAGGGAGAAAGAGAGATAGAGGGGGAGAAAAGGAGAGAGATAGAGGGGAGAAAAGGAGATAGAGGGGGAGAAAAGGAGAGAGATAGAGGGGAGAAAAGGAGATAGAGGGGGAGAAAAGGAGAGAGATAGAGGGGAGAAAAGGAGATAGAGGGGGAGAAAAGGAGAGAGATAGAGGGGAGAAAAGGAGATAGAGGGGAGAAAAGGAGAGAGATAGAGAGGGAGAAAGAGAGATAGAGGGGGAGAAAGAGAGATAGAGGGGGAGAAAAGGAGATTGAGGGGAGAAAAGGAGGGAGATACAGAGATAATCAATCAGCTTCATTGGACAGATTTGTACATATTGTCCATATTGTGTGTATGGTTTATTTACTCCGTCTCTTGTTAAGGCTTGCACCAGTGCGGGTAAATGAATGGTGTAATGTAATATTTAATCAGGTGAATAGACCATGTCACTCAGCACAATCCCTGTAACAACAGATCACACAGTTAAAGCTGCAATAGGGGAGTTGCATGTGCCACTGCACATGTCTATAACAGTGCATCCTGGGATAGTTTCAGTTCAGGTCTGGCAATATTTTTATCGAAAATTGCAAGAATGTTTTCACCATATCACAGCCTGTATAAATGATCAATGGAAACCAAATGCATGATGGGAAAGATGGAGGCTTGTTATAGAAACATGTATAAGACATAGATATTGGCATTAGATAACGGATAAATATTCCATGCTGAACATGGCATGTTTTATATAGATTTTACACTGTACCATTAGTCCCATAATTCCATGGGAATCAAGATTTGAGATGGCGGCTAGGCAAGTCCCCTATTCCAGCTAAATCCACCCCCAGCTTATCTGCCTTCATCTGACCAGCCTGTATAGTATACTTCAACCCTCACAGCTGGTGCCTATATTAGCTTCCAGGGTAGTATACTACCATTAGGGTGAGATCATCAGAAAATGTACAATTCACCTTCAATCCTCTCAAATGACCCAAATTTAAGACAAAAGTGACGTTCAAAATACAGTTTAACACAATGAAAGAGCTACTTTTTATCAATACAATGCCCAAAGATACTCTGATGTATTCATTATTTATGTTTTTCAGTCGCAAAAAAGGTATTTTGAGATATCATATTTGAAAAAGATAAATGCGAATTCATATGCTAGTAAACATTAGGACCTAATAAATGTTTCTATATTTTAATGTTGATATTTCTACTTTTGAAAATCAAATGTTGCAATATTTCTGGGTGAACAATTACTACACTCTCCCGCGCGCCGTACCCGCGCGATACGGAGCGGCAAGCTTTTTCGTCTTCAGTGAGACGATTTTTGTCTACTGAGCACCGCGAAAGCTACTGGTGAACAGTGGTGACGAAATTGCCTGAACTTCTGATACGAAAAACGGTCATTTGAATCATGGAGACGAAATATGATATGCTCCGTATTCGCACTCCGTTTTTCGTATTGAGTTTTGAGAAGTACATAGGTGCAGAAATGTACTATTTCTGTGTGCCAACATTGGCTTCTGTGAATACACTATCATAATATAGGGGCAATGTCACACATTTAAGTTTTAACACTTCGCTCACCCATACTCATGGGGGTGTGAAAAACAGAACACAAACACATGTTAGAAGCTGCCTTCTACCTAACACAAACAAATAACAATCTTGACAATGTGCCTTTTATTTCTATACAATAACTGGTGCTAATATAGAAGGATCTCTATATTTCTATCAATTCGAACGACTTGATGCGGCTGACGAAAATAATTATTTACGAAGAAAGTAATAGCCTGATTATAAATCTGAAAACATGGCTGTCTTCCTGACATTCATGGGGTTCGGGGATAATTTTTATATTCAGATCGGACGCATTTTGAGGGAGTTATGAGCTATCTAAAGCAGAAAGAAATATTGTTGAGTTTTTTTTATATTCTGGCACATTTTCTTGTAACTCATCACACATATACCTGGATATATTCAATATATATTCATGAAAAAAAACATTCCCTGCTCTTCCTCTCCTTTCCAGTCCATCTCTTTCTTACTTAATTTCAATTGCAATCTCCCTGTCTGCCTCTCCCCCTCTTTCTCTCTCTCACACACACTATTAACATTCAGATTGATTAGTTGAGGCCATGTTGATAGGTGATTCAGTATAGTATAATGGTTAAAGCACTTGACTGTAAATCACAAGGTTGCTAGATCGAACCCAAGCATGGGCAAGTTTTTTTTCTCTGCTTTGTCACATTGTAATGGGTGAGTGCACACTCCTTCACGCACTGCCGCACTCCAGATGCGCCAGATGCGCCAACTCTTAACGCACCACCGCACACCGGGGATTAAGAGATTTAGCTCGCCGAATACGCTGAGACGAAAAAAATCGTATCAAAAGTGGGTACAAGAAATTCGTATTCATTTTCGTATCGCGCGGATACGTTGCGCGGGACAGTGTAGTAAAGTAACTAAATATACTCGATAGGATGACCTTAGAAATGCATAGATACTTTTAATACACTGTCTTGAAATTCGATATATGAATTCATGGGACTTAAGCAGCTAGATACCCCAAATATGATAATATCTGAACAAAGAGAACTTGTAAATAAATCACTTTGAATAGTAGCGCTTGTGACTCATTTTTCTATAACACATCACTTTATATCAAATGGCCCTATTTGTGCTGCCGACTCATGTGATGTTTAGGCGCTTTAATATCACAAATCTGTGTACAAAGAGAGCGGGAGTATAAGCCTGTATCAGTATGAGTTAATATTTCATTACTGTTGATGCTGTAGGACTGGCTTCAGTCAATGATTCCCCCATCCCTCACTATATGGGTGAAGTCGCCAGAAAATGTACAATTCACCTTCACCAATCCTCCCAAATAACCAAAATTTAAGACAGAAATGAGGTTCAAAATTGAGCTCAACATAACGAGCTGAATAAAATACAGAATATACTCAGATAAACCTAGTATTTAGCAATTTTCACTCGAATTTAGCAGAATTTGATAGATGTGTAGAACTGTAGATTGTGCATTTTCTGAAAATCTGACCCATATTCTCACATCCCAACGCTTGCCAACTTAATGCTGCATTCCCAGCTATTACAACAAAACAAATATTACAATATTCACTCATATAATGACTTATAGAACTGGATTTATCAATATTCTGCTGTTACTATACGTCTATACAAGAATTTAAAGTCTAATCACAGAGAGAAAACTGCTGCCGGTGAGCGATAATAAGTGAAGTCATCTCATGGAAGGATTCGGGCGGGTCATCCAAATACAAATAAGGATATTCTAGAGACCCTTGAGTAAAACAACTGAACAAAATCCTCCAAAATTTTGATCAAATGACTTTAAGATGAGTTGGAAATAATAAATAATGGAATAATTTTCTCCTATTTATGACAAGGACCTGTCAACCCTTTGCCCAGTGAGCCGCTCTTTGTAATCAAACATGGCTAAACAGGGCCAGTATAACAAACTCTTCCTTCCTTCTGAGCAAAACAACAGCTGCTGCACATGGAACATAGACAGCACAATACAATACTGCTGTATATTTGGCCATGCTAGATCGCAAACAGCGACTCAGGGGGAAAATGTTTGAAGTCAAAAGTCCCCAATTTTCTCTTCTTAAAAAACAAAGGAATACCGTGTCAGCTACTTTGCGGACAGACTATACCACTTCCTCATGTCCCCACCCCACTCCACCCGCCTGTCACTCCCACTCCTCTCTACCTCTATCCACTCAATCAATATAAAGGTCAGGTTCACGATTTTACCTTTTGTATTCTCTGACTCACATCTGGGTGCGGAGCTTTAATGTGAAACTTTGGGCGTGAGACTCACAGAGTGACAGACAGTGCATGGGTGTGACCGAGTTGTTACCAGTGTACTTCCTTGTGGTGAGACATAGCTATAGATCATGGACTTTAAATTGGGTCTGAAAACTTAATTTGACTTTTTATTCATCAATGTGTTCTAGTTATTCATCGTTAAAACCTGTCTAGGCTCAGAGTTGAGAAAGCCCCTTCAAACTGAGGGAATGCCTCTCCTTCCAAACCGCAAAATGCCATTATAATCCCATTAAGATGTCTACTCTAGGACAAGGAAAGCCATTAGCGCAGTAGGCGTCCAATCACTCACATACAATTTGTATCTGATCTGAGAGGCTTCTCCTCCAATCACTGACATACCATTCTTTCTGGCTATCTCAACCATTCTTCTTCTTCTTCTTCTTCTTCCTCTTCTTCATTGGGAATTCCTGTTCCAATTCCTATTCCAATCAAGGTAGCTCTGCGCTTCAGGTCGCCGTCCAATATCACATTCTTGCGCCCATAATGTCATAATACCATTGTTACATATGTTACATTAGGATTAGGCTCATTTCCTCACAATGTCACATTCCTGATGTAGCCGAGTGGAGGTTGGAGGTCGCCCCGGCTACCAAAGTGTTGTCTAGTCACTGGTGTGCCCTCTATCCCCAAATTGACAGCTTCACTCTTCTCTCTTTTCTAGGCCCAGAGAAGAGAGAGTCCCTTCAAACAGAGGGAAAGCCTATCGCCTCAAACTGCAAAGTGCCGTTATAATTCCATTAAGACCGCAAAATGTCATTATATTCCCATTAGAACGCCTAGTCCTTGACCAGGAAACCGATTAGCGAAGTTGGCGTTCAATCACTGATATACCATTTTTATCTGATCTGAGGTTTTGGACCTAGACTGAATAGATCTATTGTTTTTACAATATCAACTAGGTCTTAGATCTTTTACAATATCAACCGGGTCTTAGATCTTTGACATTTATGACTTTTTTTTCTCAAGCTTTGGTTGGCCACGTTACTAGGGAGCTAGGAATGTGTGTTGGAATGTGTCAATTCTTGTAATGATGTTTTATATGGGATAGCCCCCTAATAGCCTATAATAACCTGCTAATATAGGCCATCAGCTGAGCCTCAGAATATGGCTAGAAAATGATTTTCGTTCCGGACCTTTTTGACACCAGTTTCCAATTGATAATACTATATATCATAATATCCTAAACGTTCTCCATGTAATTCCTGCCAGTTTCTGAGAAAGTATTTCCTGCCAGTTTCTGCAAAGCCTATGGGGCCAAAAGCCTGGATAACTCTAACTCTCTCTCTATCTTCATTATCTCTCTCTCCCTCCCTCTCCCTGTCTCTCCCTCTCTTTCTTTCTCTCTCTCTCTCTCTCTCTCTCTTTCTTTCTCTCTCTCTCTTTCTTTCTCTCTCTCTTTCTTTCTTTCTCTCTCTCCCCCTCCCCCTCTCTCTCCCTCTCTCTCTCCCTCCCTACCTCTCTCTCCCTTCTCTCTCCTCCTCCTCTCTCTTTCTTTCTCTCTCTCCCCCTCTCCCCTCTCTCTCTCTCCCTCTCTCTTTCTCCCTCTCTCTCCCTCCCTTTGTCTCTCCCTCCTCTCTCCTCCTCTCTCTTCCTCTCTCTTTCTCCCTCTCTCTCTCCCTCTCTCTTTCTCCCTCTCTCTCCCTCCCTCTCTCTCCCTCCTCTCTCTTCCTCCCTACCTCTCTCTCCCTTCTCTCTCTCCCTCCTCTCCCCCCCTCTCTCCCCCCATCCCTCTATAGGCAGTGTGAAGGGCGCTGTATGGTAGCCCCCGGGGCTGATCTCTACCTCCAGTAGACAGTGATTGTAGCACATTCCAGCGGCACTCTCTCCCCCCCCCCCACTCTCCCCCCACCCTGGCCCGCTGCCATATATAGGCTGACTATTATGTCCATGAGTCAATCTGCCCCCTTCTATAAAATCCCCCAGCTTTGCTGGCGTTGAGCAGTAGGGTTTAGATGTGGGTCAGATTTTCAGAAAATATACAATTCACCTTCACCAATCCTCTCAAATAACCCACATTTAAGACAGAAATCAGCTTCAAAATGCAGTTTAACATATCAGGACTGATACTTTAAATCAATGTGATACCAAATATACTCAGATATACCCAGTATTCATCATTTTTCAGCCTAATTTAGCAAAATTTACTGAATGTGTAGATCTGCAAATTCTACATTTTCTGAAAATCTGACCCATATATGTATTCAGTAAAATCAGCACACATCGTGCTCAGACATTACTGACCCTACAAAACTTTTAATATTACAGAAATGATAGTCTTCAGTATCTACTGAAACCAGTATTCTTGAAACATTATGAAAAATTGTCGAATTTCATCCAAATTTCAACGTATATTTTTAACCTAATATTTTCAAAGATAGATATCAAACTAACTTTTCTATTTCCCCCTGCTTTTCCCCTTGAGTGAAATATTGGAGTATTTTTGCCATGGCCCCACTTTCATCTCTGAATTTACCAATTTACAATTCACTTAGTTCAATTCGAACAATGTTTTAACTTTGACAACACGTGTATTAGCTTACTAGAATAGGGTCAGATTTCTGAAAATGTACAATTAGCAGTTGTACACATTTAGTAAATTCTGTTAAATGAGGCTGTGATTTGATCAATACTCGGTAAATTCGAGTATATTCGGCATTGCATTGATTCTAGCAATCTGTTTGGTTAGGTTGAACTGTATTTTGAACTTTATTTTTGTCTGAAATGTGGGTTATTTGATAGAATTGGTGAAGGTGAATTGTACATTTTCTGAAAACTTGACCCATTATCTCTTACAACTTTTGTTGTTGGTAACAAGCTGCTTCAATAAGATGGTTGGTTGCACTGACGTTATGATAAACTTAGTCTTACGTTACGTCCCTCTGTCTAACTAAGACATGTTACATCAACTCGTATGAGTTGTGGAGCGGGGACAGGGTGGGAGTAAATGGGAAGAGGAAGGGAGGGAAATAATTATTGAAGTCAATAGAGAGAAAAAGTTTTATTGGACGAGATTCTTTAAGTAAAATAAGTTTAGAGTGAGGGAGAGAGAGAGAGAGAGAGAGAGAGAGAGAGAGGGAGAGAGGGGAGACAGGAGAGAGACAGAGAGAGGGAGACGCAGAAAGACGGGGAGAGATAGATTTAGAGTTCACAAATACTGTGCTCTATTTGAAGCGTCCAGGTGCATCAGGTACAGATCAATACTACACTGTGAAGCGAGATAGAAAGATTTCCCGCTTTTTCATCCCCTCCGAGGGGACGGTCCATCCCTCCCCAGCCAGAGAATTAATTGCAAAAACTCTTATACTAGTGAGCAAGACCTTGAACAACTTTTTTATTTGTTCTTGTAAAGTAAATAATTCAAAAGGTTGAAATTCTGTAATTTGCTAAACTGGGCGCCACAAGGTTAAGATACGGGGATAGTAAGTTGTCTTTAAAGGGTGGTCTCCACTGGCTGCGGTAAGCTCTGCGGTAAGTCTTGCGATGGTTTGTGCTGGTTCTGTAGGTGGAGAGGAATGAACCATGTAGGCTGGACCTCGCCACTCCTCACCATCACAGCACCATCGCGAGGCTTACCGCAGAGCTTACCACAGAGCTTACCGCAGGAACCAGTTGTACCATATTTGTGATGTGTTTCAGGAAAATGAGTCACAAGTAGCATAAAATGGATTATGAGATATTATCATATTTGAATAGATGGGCTCAAGCCGATTCTAATGGTAGTAAACATCAAGGACATCTAAGTAGTGGTTATATATATATATATATTATAGTTTGATATATCTATTTTGGAAAAAATTTGGGTGGATAATTACCAGTTGGGTGGATAATTGCTAATACAGTACCTAAATATACTCCATAAAATGACGTTAGAAATGTATAGATATATTTGATACATTGCCTTGAAATCTCGTACACATATTATTTTACTAGCAACATTAAGTACCCCAAACATTAGAATATTCCAACAAAGATATCTTATAAATAAATCTCTTTGAAATACCGTATTTACCCGTGTATAAGCCGGACCCCGTTTATAAGCCCACCCCGTTTATAAGCCGGGGGTTCAGCACTTCATAACGTTAATATAAGCCGGGCCCCGTTTATAAGCCGGGTGCTGTACAACCATAGACCTATAATAGTCCTAACTAAGTTTTGTTTTGTAAAATTCGAGTTTAAAACACGAAAACCAGAGTAATGAATGAAGATAATAATAAACATGAGTTTCAGTTATATCGACTGTTTTTCAATTATTGTAATATAAGCCGGGCCCCGAATATAAGCCGGGTCAATTCACCATTTGAAATTAATATAAGCCGAGGCTTATACACAGGTATATACGGTATATCCATTTTGCGACTTATGACTCATTTTCCTGAAACACATCACATTTGTGATGTGTTTCAGGGAAATGTTTTATACACAAGATGTCTTTGTATGAATGTTTTCATTGTTAGGGTGCTTAATGCTGTTTATTATATGCACATTCCATATGAGAGGTGCAATAAGTGGGGTGCTATAAAAATATTCATATAGTATGCGAACTATATATGAACTACTTCGTCATCAATTAAGTCGGCTACTTTTTTCAGATTGACACATGATACATTTGTGATTACACATCAAGTTTTATGCCCATATAATAAATATAGAATGGAACTCGCCTGCAATAATAAATAATTTATCGGACTTAATTCGTCCGCATAAGCACTCTGCCTATGGCTATCTTTCCCATTAATGATTATGCATTTGGTTAACGTTACATAGATCATTTATACAAGCTATGATATTGGTGATAAAATTGTTGCAATTTTCGATAAAAATATTGCTAAATATTTGTATGTCAGATTTGAATGCAATCCATCCCATGATGCAGTGTGACAGACAAGCGCAGTGGCACATGCAACTGCCCTATTATTGGCAGTGTGTAAGGCGCTTACAGTAGTATGTGGGATATAGGGTAGAATATGATCCATACCAGACAGCTCTCCCCTCTCATCCTGTCTCTGTCAATACTACAGGGCTCTATTCCTCTAGCCAAACTATCTGCTGAATAAGGCGAAACAACAGTGTTTTTTACCATAGCTTTCACCTTTATTTCTGTTACACTTTTAAGCACATGTCGATATGTATCTGTGTACATGGTCCGTGTATATGAACAGCTGGAGTTAATGATGTAGAAGCTGTATAGTACCAGCTGAGTTAATCATTGTTCCCTTGTTTATTGGTGTAGATATGTCTACACATTTTTTTTTTCCACAAATTTTATTCAGGAAGATAAGTGGCATGTGCCAAAGATTTTAAGCGGCTCGGGTAATCCCGGTCTTCCTCCGTAACCTGAAATTTCGCTTATTTGCTAGTTATACGTGGTTATAGCTGGCTTAATTAGCTATGAAATATCATTTGAGCTTGTACATGCTACTGTAGTACTGATCTCACAATGCAAGTTATTGCACAAAAACCCCCCAAGGCCTGCTATGTATGCATCATAACTTTTGTAAGTAACTGATGGGGTAGGTCACCAGAAAGTGGACAATTTGGGTTAAATAAAAATCAAATCAGAGCAATTAAAAGAATATATATATTTATACTACGACTGAATGGTTATTCACTTTGAGCAGAAAGAATACCACCATTTAATAGTGCTGCAGGTTCTGTACACATTGTATAAAGAGATGGAATGAAAAGGCATCGCTGCTGATGTAACCACATCTGTGATTGGTCTATATCCCCGTCATTGATGACGTCAAACCAATCAGAAATGAGGTTACTCAGCTACAAGGCACATTAAGAGAAACATGGCCGTCATTAACTGCTTCAGTCAGCCTAATACAAGCGTAAGAATGATGATTTTCTATTATTTCCAAGTCATAGTATAAAGAAAGAACTGTACTCGAGGTTAATAACTACTTGTGTGATTGAATGTCTCTTGTTTATACTTTATTTTGCATCCAACGCGCGACCTGCGGCCGCTTGTTGGATTTAATCAAGTGTAAACTCAAGCCATTGAATCACACTTGTAGTTCTAACCTCTTGTTCAGTTCTGTCTATATATACATATCAATCTGAGGTTCTAATGTTACTTCCCATATTAGAACAGTCTTAGCTTTCATACAAAACTAAAGTACGTCATCATATTCACAATATTTAGTCACCATTTCTGAATAAATATGAAATGTGAGTAGAGAGCCTCCACCTAACCACGTATACCTTCGTCTCCAGCGGCTTCTACAGTTCTCTCTATGTCTCATCCTCTGTCACATCTATCATCAAAACATTACCTGTTACCATGACAACCCCATCACCATGTTATCATATACCCTAATATCCCTTACACTTTATGAGTCATATTATAAGCCTTTGGTGCTCTTCAATTGTCTCTGACAAGGCCTGTCATTGAAACGGTGAACAAGAGTTTTTTAACTATTCTTTTATTAGTCTCCTTTTGTATGGTGGGCTGTTTTCCCTTTCTTCCTCTGTCCTTCATGGGTGAAATCGCCAGAAAATGTACAATTCACCTTTTCACCAATCATCTCAAATAAGCCAAATTTCAGACGAAAATAAAGTTCAAAATACAGTTTAACCTAACCAAACAGATTGCTAGAATCAATACAATGCCAAATATACTCGAATTTACCTATTCCCCTTCATCCCCCCTCTCGCTCTCTTTCTCTCTCCCTCTCTCTTTCTCTCTTTCTCTCTCCCTCTCCCTCTCCCTCTCTCTCTTTCTCTCTCCCTCTCTCTTTCTCTCTTTCTCTCTCCCTCTCCCTCTCTTCCTCTGTCTGTCTTGTCTCCCCTCTCCCTCTCTCTGTCACCCAACTCTCTCTCTCCTTCCCCCCCACCCTTCTCTATCCTAATCATATATGATTCTACTCCTGATCTTAAGATACTGCAAGTATTCCCTACTCTTAGTAAGAAACTCTATTTTAATTAAATCAACTTCGACCTTAAATAGTTGTAGTAAGAGAGTATTTCATTGGAGTGTACTCACCGTCCGGGTGGGTCAGATTTTCAGAAAATGTACAATTGGCAGCTGTACACATGTAGTAATATCTGCTAAAGTAGGCTGCAATTTGGTCAATACTAGGTAAATTCGAGTATATTCGGCATTGCATTGATTCTAGCAATCTGTTTGGTTAGGTTGAACTGTATTTTGAACTTTATTTCTGTCTTAAATTTGGGTTATTTGAGAGGATTGGTGAAGGTGAATTGTACATTTTCTGGCGATTTCCCCCATATAAGATTACATAGCCTGTGTATAGATCGGTTATTGATGAAACGCTCTAACAATGGATGGACTCTAAATACTCTCTATAAACACTGCTGTCTTGCCCAAGGTCACATGACTATTTTTGGCCAATCACAGGACGTCTTTGTGGGTAAATGGACAGGTGGGAACGTATGTGTATGTGCGTAGTTCCATGATATATATGGGTCAGATTTTCAGAAAATGTACAATTGGCAGCTCTACACATTTAGGAGATTCTGCTAAATTAGACTGAAATCTGGTCAATGCTAGGTAAAATAGAGTATATTCAGCATTGCATTGATACTAGCAATCTGTTTGGTTAGGTTAGACTGTATTTTGAAAGACATTTAGGTCTTAAATTTAGGATTGGTGAAGGCGAAACGTACCTTGTCTAGGGATTCTATCCATATATAAATGTAGCAAAAATGATGAATACCGGCTATATCTGAGTATCAGTTCTGTTATCTTATACTGCAGTTTAAAGTTCATTTTGTCTTAGATGTGGGTTATTTGAGAGAATTGGTGAAGTGTGCATTTTCTGAAAATCTGACCCATATATTGATGGTTGCTTTGTCATGAATAGTAAGAGATTGGGTCAGTGCAGTGCTTTCTGTCCTGTATATAGACCACTCTTTTGCCCTTCTTTAATCACTTCCTTGAGCAATTCAACGGCTATAACCACCTTAGGCAGAGATTAAAGGGATTATTAACCTCCATTTTGGAACTGCTGGTGCACTGTTTGCGCAGCAGCAGCCCCTCAATGTCGGCCATTAATCCTTTAATGCACCATGCACATATTACTGTAGATAATGTACAATTTGTCTTCACCAATTCTCTCAAATAACCCTAATTAACATAGATCATTTATATAAGCTGTGATATTGGTGAAACATTCTTGCAATTGTTCGATAAAGATGTTCCCAAATATTTGTATGTCAGATTTCAACAAAATCCATCCCAGGATGCACTGTAACAGACATGCATGGTGGCACATGCACATCCCCTATTCTTATATAAGCCAAGTTCAGCACATTCAGCATAGTGTTGGCACTAGATGGCACTCATGCATGTTCTGACCAAGTATTGGTTGCTCTACATGCTCCTAGGTGTCAGCATGTATGCTGTTCCAACCAAGTATTGCACCACTCCATGTCTGGCTGTTTATATACCTCTGTAGTGGAGTTAGCAGTCGGGTGAGCCACGGCCTAGGAGGTAGGAACTAGAGACTGAAGCTACTTTCAAACCCTCCCAAACAAACCTACAGTAGATATGTTGATTGAACAATTCTGTGGGTGGGATCCTCCCTGGCTAACTTGATACTCACCTTTTACTATGGATAATTGAGTGGCCATATAGAAAAAAAGATTTTCCTCAAATATAGTTTTTGATTTACTATGTGATACACAAAATATAATTAAACTAACAAATTATCTTGACTTATTAGTCCTGGTCTTCACCAGATGGCAGTCATGCATGGTGTAATTGGTTACAATGTCAGTTCCTAGGTGGCACCATCTGATTAAGACTATCTGTGGTTTTCCAACCAAGTATTGCACCACTCCATGTCTGGCTGTTTATATACCTCTGTAGTGGAGTTAGCTGTTGGGTGAGCCGCGGCTTAGGAGGGAGGAATATGAGACTGAAGCATTTGCCAAACCATCCCAACACAACCTGTGTTAAACTGAATAGTACTGTTGTTTCCATCCCATTATTATCAAGTTAACTGAACAGTACTGTTGTTTCCATCCCATTATTATCAAGTTAACTGAACAGTACTGTTGTTTCCATCCCATTATCAAGTTAACTGAATAGTACTGTTGTTTTCATCCCATTATCAAGTTAACTGAACAGTACTGTTGTTTTCATCCCATTATCAAGTTAACTGAACAGTACTGTTGTTTTCATCCCATTATCAAGTTAACTGAACAGTACTGTTGTTTTCATCCCATTATCAAGTTAACTGAACAGTACTGTTGTTTCCATCCCATTATCAAGTTAACTGAACAGTACTGTTGTTTCCATCCCATTGTTATCAAGTTAACTGAACAGTACTGTTGTTTCCATCCCATTATCAAGTTAACTGAACAGTACTGTTGTTTCCATCCCATTATCAAGTTAACTGAATAGTACTGTTGTTTTCATCCCATTATTATCAAGTTAACTGAACAGTACTGTTGTTTTCATCCCATTATCAAGTTAACTGAACAGTACTGTTGTTTTCATCCCACTATCAAGTTAACTGAACAGTACTGTTGTTTTCATCCCACTATCAAGTTAACTGAACAGTACTGTTGTTTTCATCCCACTATCAAGTTAACTGAACAGTACTGTTGTTTTCATCCCATTATCAAGTTAACTGAACAGTACTGTTGTTTTCATCCCACTATCAAGTTAACTGAACAGTACTGTTGTTTTCATCCCACTATCAAGTTAACTGAACAGTACTGTTGTTTTCATCCCACTATCAAGTTAACTGAACAGTACTGTTGTTTTCATCCCACTATCAAGTTAACTGAACAGTACTGTTGTTTTCATCCCATTATCAAGTTAACTGAACAGTACTGTTGTTTTCATCCCACTATCAAGTTAACTGAACAGTACTGTTGTTTTCATCCCCAGTATCAAGTTAACTGAACAGTACTGTTGTTTTCATCCCCAGTATCAAGTTAACTGAACAGTACTGTTGTTTTCATCCCCAGTATCAAGTTAACTGAACAGTACTGTTGTTTTCATCCCCAGTATCAAGTTAACTGAACAGTACTGTTGTTTTCATCCCCATTATCAAGTTAACTGAACAGTACTGTTGTCTTCATCCCATTATCAAGTTAACTGAACAGTACTGTTGTTTTCATCCATAACAATGTTAGATTGTCCTTGATGTACCAAGTACTCATGTCTTCTCCTTATTTGTATTTTGCAGGACCTATGACTTCCCCATTTCGGGTGCACAACCGGCACCAGCGCCAGCCCGCTCCCATGTCCCCCTGGCGGCTGTTTCCATGGTAACCAACCTCCACCTGGGATGTACACACTAAATCACTATAGCAACCAACATGTCTACCATGCCTGGCTTGGTACAAGAGGGAGCAGATCTCCCAAGCATCAACCCAAAGTTCAAATACAGCAAAATGGCGCTCTTCCGGTCCCGCTCCGAAGCGGGAGCCATGTTGCGCCGATCCAAATCACTTACGGAATCACAGATGCGCAATCGTGTGCGTTCCTGTGGTGACAGCGAAGACGCCATGACAACCAGTAACAGTTTCCAGGGTGTCCTTAGCAGCGAGCTCGGTAAGGTCGATATAGGCATGACAAACCTGGAACAAAGTTCCTAGGAGAGACAGAAGAAAGTTTTGTGAAACCAAGAGAGAATTGTCTGTACACTATGACAATTAGTGAAATCTGCTCAATTTCAAATAAAAATAGAATGTTGTAATCAATGTTTGTATTTTATGAGAGAGAAGTGTTGGTAGAACCGGATAAGCTTCTACACAAATATTTTGTAACAATTATGCTACTATCCAAAATATAATCTAACAATGAAAGCAATTTTTTCTTTGAAAGTTATAATTTAGAATAGAAGGGCAGTCTGTCTGCCTTGTAGCATGAACTATGTGGAAAATACTTGTTGAAATTCTAGAGACATGTGGTTAATACAGTGGCCACTCATTCCTCTCATATTGAGGACTTTGTGACCTGTTTGACCTCTATATGTCATTAATCACTTTACTAATAACAAATGACTTTCTTTTTTTAGCCAACATCCTTCAGCCAACCTGTACTTCAATCAAAGAGTTATAAATACTTGTCTATCATTTATTACAGGTTTGATCACGGGCCGGGATAGCGCTGTCTTGATACAAAGCTTTTTTCCAATATGGTCCCATATAATGACCCCTTGACCTTGCTATCATAAATTTCTGATAGAAATATTCAAGAAGTATTTGAAAAATGTAAAATATTAAAAAAAAATGTAAAAAAAAAATTTTATTAAATTAAATTATTTATTTTTTACAGCCACACATCAAGAGGAGGATGTGAGTGGTGGGGCAGTTTGCTTACCGTCCAATACCCATCAAAACCTGACAGTACAGGATGCAGCCCGCGCCTCACCCGGGTTCCAGGGCCAGCGCAGCAAGGTAGGCCGTGTACAAATAGCTTCATATTAGCCCATGTACTAGTCTATCAGCAGATGATATACTGCCTTGTCATAGAAGGGATCCAACAGTCATTGTTTTTACCATTCTGATATGGTGTAGACAAAATGTCTTTTAAAATAACTTTGTGATATGAGGTGAGGTGATCAAACGGTGTAGAAGTCTACCGCCCGGCCTTCAGAACCTGAGTTGCTAAGAAATCTTGGTTTGAATCCCAATGCAGTAATTTATGTTACCTGAATAAAAGAAGACATTTAAAGTAAAGACATTTTTAAAATATGAACAATATTAAATTTTTTTGTTCATTTTTTGAACAATTTGATCTGACAAATATCACATAAATATCACAGAGGTTTCCTATGTTCGCTGAAATTCAAAATTATTGTCTTGAAAATGTTAAGGTCTATGTAGGGACAATTTGTCATGGTTTTTATACTAAACTGTCAACTGAATTTTAACCAGATCTACTGAAAAAGGGGAAAAAACTTGAAGATAGGTCAGAATTTCAGATGTTTTTCCTCAGGTCCCGGGATGTAATTAAAAAAATTTAATGCCTTATATTAGGAATTTTATCGCAAAACTCTTGGAAACCTTTGGTAGAATATCAGCATTTGTATCTGGATGGTGCCATGAAAACTCCCTGAATTGACAACTCCCTGAATTGACCATAGGAACCCTTGAATAGTTTGTTCGTGGTTATGCCCTATTCACCATCCTTCCTAGACCGGGCTACATACTGTCATATCACTCCCTGCCACATTGCTATGTCATTTGGTGGTCACAACCTGACCTATCTATGGGGCAAACCAACGGTTGGCTGATGCTATATATGCAAACTGCTACATCCACATGTGCCTACCACAGAGTGCAAGGTACAGACATGGTGAACAATAGGGAGATTTAGCAACCACAACGCACCAACACTAACGCATCCACTAACTATTTGTACATTATAACCGTTGTGGGGATATCTCGAGAGGCCTGCAATGCAGATGCCCTCGGCCTAGTGCCTCTCGAGATATCCCCACAGCAGTAGTAATGTGCAAATAGTTAGTGGATGCGTTAGTGTTGTGTAGGTGCGTTGTGGTTGCTAAATCTCCCTATTGTTGAGGTTTTACTGCACACTATAGCACCAGTAAAAATATCTTACTGGAATAGCAGTTCTGTGTCATGTCTAAAATTGGTCCAATTTTTACCAGACAATTGAACTGATAAAGCCTTGAGTTCCTGTCTTTTATCATCCGCGTACCACAGACCGGCAAGTTTTGCCATGTCTGAGGGTAGATATAAATAGTTGCTAGAGAAGATGCTGGGTCTCTGATTGGCTGAAAAGACCTGTGTGACCTGTATGACCTTGGTGCACCATAGCCCACAGCCATGTGGCACAGTGCGCCAGTATGTAACCCTGCCTAGGGAGGATGCCTCATCATACAGAGCCAGCTGAAGCTTGCTAGTGTGCCCCATCAGTAGTAGCAAGATTCTAGGTTGTTGTTTGATCTTTGATGCTTAATTTCCCTTGTTTTTATTCTTCTTCTTTTGACTGAAGACAGTTCTTTATACAATCGTAAGAACTCTCAGCGCACTATTTATAGTGGAGAAGGGCTAGGCCTGCAGAACAGCCAGAAATATTGCAATAGATGCTCGAATTAGTTTTAGTTTTTATGATTTTAGTTTCATCTGTAGATTTTGAACATTATTATTATGAGGATTGTTTCTCAAGTACTTGAATGAATACAGCTTGCATGCCAGATATAGGGAGTCGGCCGTGTGACCTGGGTGTGGTATAATGTTACTTCTGCTCTGTCTCTGTCTCTCTCCCTCTCTCTGTGTCTCTCCCTCTCTCTTTGTCTCTCTCCCTCTGTCTCTCTCTCCCTCTCTCTGTCTCCCTCTCTATCTCTGTCTCTCTCCCTCTGTCTCTCTCTCCCTCTCTATCTCTGTCTCTCTCCCTTTCTCTGTATCTCTGTCTCCCTCTCTGTCTCTCCCTCTCTGTCTGCTTCTCTCTGTCCCCCTCCCTTTCTCTGTCTCTCCCTCCCTCCCTCTCTCTCTGTCTCTCTGTCTGTCTCCTTTTCTCTGTACACTCCAAATCTGTTTTCAAAACATTCAATCTGCCTTAATCTCCATACAATACCCAGGTCTCCCTCTGTGTTACTGTCCCACCCCGCAGTAACTAGACGCAGACTCTAGTGTCTATAGTGTATATATAGTCTGTCCCAAAAATAGTTGACATGTGATTCCTTAGTGTCCTTTAAGAAGAGGGAAAAGTGGGGGACTTTTGACTTCTATTCATGAGAAGGACATGTCAACCCGTTGCCCAGCGAGCCACTGTTTGCAATTAACCATGGAGAAACATGGCCAGTAAAACAACCCCTCCTTCCATCTAAGCAAAGCAACAGCTACTGCACATGGAACAGAGACAGCGCAATATGATACAGCTGTATATTTGGGCATGGTCGATCACAAATGGCAACTCAGTGGACAAAGGTTTGAAGTCAAAAGTCCCCCACTTTTCTCACTTCTTAAAGGGACTCTTCTTAAAGGGACTCTTCTTAAAGGGACTCTTCTTAAAGGGACTAAGGGAATCATGTGTCAATTGCTTTTGGGACAGACTATAGAGAGAGTAGAGGGCAGCAGCAGCAAGCTATGATATTATACATGTATTAGACGCTTATTATATCCTACCTGTCTACCCAGAACCCCCTGGAGCACTCCATCTCCTTAGACCACCACCATCTCTCAGACACGGTAACGTATTACAGAATAAACCTACACCCTTTAAGTACACCCGCACCTAGCCCATGGTCCCACTGACTGCGCTTTCTATCATCCATCCAGTTATTTGAAGCATCTAAAGAGTGACATCGTCAGAAAATGTACAATTCACCTTCAGCAATCCTCTCAAATAACCCTAATTTAAGACAAAAATGAGGTTCAAAACTCAATTCAACATAATCGAACTGATTGTTTGAATCAAGGCAATGCCAAATATACTCAGATATACCTAGTATTGACTATTTTTCAGTCTAATTTAGCAGCATAATTTACTAAATGTGTTGATCTGTTGATTGTACATTTTCTGAAAAACTGACTCTAAACATTGCAAAATAGAGGCATTGCACATGTATTTTTGAATGCTTGAAGTGAAGTATTGTGGTATTAATGTCAGCACGTTTGAAAACAAAATTATTATTACTGTAAATAACATCACTGGCTTTTGTTGTGGGGAGAAATAGAAACCGTCACTGTAAAATGAAATTCAATGCAATCACTAAACCTTCTACAGAAACTTGTGACCTTTAGTTAACCCCTTGAAAGATAGTAAAGCATTACTTAACGGGGGTCTCCACTGGCTGCGGTAAGCTCTGTGGTAAGTCTTGCGATGGTTGCGATGGTTCTGTAGGTGGAGAGGGATGACGAGGTCTTGCCTACATGGTTCACTGGCCATGTAGGCAAGACCTCGCTACTTCTCACCATCACAGCACCATCATAAGGCTTACCGCAGAGCTTACCGCAGGGCTTACCGCAGCCAGTGGAGACCACCCTTTATTTCACATTTAAATTTCCATTAGAAGTGAATTGGCTTGATAATGGGAGTTCTTGCATGTACACTTTTATGATATAATTATTTGCTTTTTATATCACTTCCAATGCATAAATTTATCATCAGAATGTTGACAATTCCTGACCACAATTCTTCATTAATCAGGTCTCAAATGTGATGTGTTATAGGAAAATGTGACACAAGTCACAGAAATGATATTTTCCAAAGTGATTTATTCACAAGATATCTTTGTTGCAATGTTCCCTTTTTTCTTTAGGTATGTGGTGCTTTAGGTCGCATGAAAAAATGTACCAAATTTCGAGACTGCATTAAATATATCCATGCATTTCTATGGTCATCCCATAGAGTATGTTTAGCTACTTTACTAGTAATCATCTACTCTTACAAACTTTTTCATCAAAAATAAAAATATCAAACTAAACAATATAGAAATACTTATAAAGTGCCCTTATGTTTACCATCGTTGGAGTCCGCATGATCTAATCTTTTCAGATATGATATCTCAAAATCAATTTTTTGCTACTTGTGACTCATTTTTCTGAAACACATCACAAATGGTTCAATTGCAAGTGGCAAGACCCCAATTGTTGGTTGGCGAACCTTCAATATTACCAACTAGAAGATAGTAGCTAGTAGAATCAAATGTTGGCAGAAATCGGTACAGAATCGTATAAAATCGGTACAGAATCGTATTAAATCGGTTGGATGATCGGCGTAGTGGGTCCCGGCCCTGGACAACCAACCCTCTCACTATAGACCCTTCCTGTGAAAGATGGCCCCAAAGATTTATTTTTCCATATGCAATATTAATGTCTTTCGTATAGATGCCTGAAAATAAAAGCACAGAAAATAATCTTGAGTTAAAAGAGAAAAGCTAGAAATTTGAAAGTCTGCTTGAAAATAAAATTTTGTGGCTTAATTCCTACAGGGGGTGGTCTGTGGTAGCTTCAGCCTCCAGATCAAACAAAAAAATACCTTTTCCCTCTGACATATTTTTTCTTTTCTCTCTCATTTGTTGATATTCTTCGATAGTTGAATGACAAAGATTACCCACTCCATGTACAGAAGTTGTGTGTAACTTGCTCTTATGGGGCGACTCCACTAAGGAAAAACGGCGGCGACAAATTTTCTTGTTGCCAACTAAAATCAGTTCATTTCCTGTTTGCAATGAAAACGCAAATGGAGGAGTGTCAGATGTGTTGCCACATTCTCTGGGAACTGTTGTTTCTGTATGGATATTTGTTGCAACAAATTAGTAGGCAACAACAAAATTTGTCGGTGCCGTTTTTCTCTCTAGTGGAGTCGCCTAATTACTGAACAGATACTCTTGCTAAAACACTGGCAAATTCATTTTCAATATTGCCTGTAACATCTACAATAGAAATATTCATTTGAAATAAACTTTAGGTAATAAAAAATATTCTATTTTCTTCTCATTTGTACTCTGTAAACTAAATCATTTTGCAATCTGATCTCAAAATATCTCAATATAATCCTTACTATTAATTGCTCTGGTCTCAGCGATCTGGAAGCTGATGTTTACCTGGTGGTTGCTACATTGTATCCAGCAGTTGATATATTGCAACAACTAGTTGTTGCATTGTATCTAGCAGTTGATATATTGCAACAACTAGTTGTTACATTGTATCTAGCAAGTGATATATTGCAACAACTAGTTGTTACATTGTATCTAGCAGTTGATATATTGCAACAACTAGTTGTTACATTGTATCTAGCAAGTGATATATTGCAACAACTAGTTGTTACATTGTATCTAGCAAGTGATATATTGCAACAACTAGTTGTTACATTGTATCCAGCAGTTGATATATTGCAACAACTAGTTGTTACATTGTATCTAGCAGTTGATATATTGCAACAACTAGTTGTTACATTGTATCCAGCAGTTGATATATTGCAACAACTAGTTGTTACATTGTATCTAGCAGTTGATATATTGCAACAACTAGTTGTTGCATTGTATCTAGCAGTTGATATATTACAACAACTAGTTGTTACATTGTATCTAGCAGTTGATATATTGCAACAACTAGTTGTTACATTGTATCTAGCAAGTGATATATTGCAACAACTAGTTGTTACATTGTATCTAGCAAGTGATATATTGCAACAACTAGTTGTTACATTGTATCTAGCAAGTGATATATTGCAACAACTAGTTGTTACATTGTATATAGCAGTTGATATATTGCAACAACTAGTTGTTACATTGTATCTAACAGTTGATATATTGCAACAACTAGTTGTTACATTGTATCTAACAGTTGATATATTGCAACAACTAGTTGTTACATTGTATCTAACAGTTGATATATTGCAACAACTAGTTGTTACATTGTATCTAGCAAGTGATATATTGCAACAACTAGTTGTTACATTGTATCTAACAGTTGATATATTACAACAACTAGTTGTTACATTGTATCTAACAGTTGATATATTGCAACAACTAGTTGTTACATTGTATCTAGCAGTTGATATATTGCAACAACTAGTTGTTACATTGTATCTAACAGTTGATATATTGCAACAACTAGTTGTTGCATTGTATCTAGCAAGTGATATATTGCAACAACTAGTTGTTACATTGTATCTAGCAAGTGATATATTGCAACAACTAGTTGTTACATTGTATCTAGCAGTTGATATATTGCAACAACTAGTTGTTACATTGTATCTAGCAGTTGATATATTGCAACAACTAGTTGTTACATTGTATCTAGCAGTTGATATATTACAACAACTAGTTGTTACATTGTATCTAACAGTTGATATATTGCAACAACTAGTTGTTGCATTGTATCTAGCAAGTGATATATTGCAACAACTAGTTGTTACATTGTATCTAGCAGTTGATATATTGCAACAACTAGTTGTTACATTGTATCTAGCAGTTGATATATTGCAACAACTAGTTGTTACATTGTATCTAGCAGTTGATATATTACAACAACTAGTTGTTACATTGTATCTAACAGTTGATATATTGCAACAACTAGTTGTTGCATTGTATCTAGCAAGTGATATATTGCAACAACTAGTTGTTACATTGTATCTAGCAAGTGATATATTGCAACAACTAGTTGTTACATTGTATCTAGCAAGTGATATATTGCAACAACTAGTTGTTACATTGTATCTAGCAGTTGATATATTGCAACAACTAGTTGTTACATTGTATCTAGCAGTTGATATATTGCAACAACTAGTTGTTACATTGTATCTAGCAGTTGATATATTGCAACAACTAGTTGTGACATTGTATCTAACAGTTGATATATTACAACAACTAGTTGTTACATTGTATCTAGCAAGTGATATATTGCAACAACTAGTTGTTACATTGTATCTAGCAAGTGATATATTGCAACAACTAGTTGTTACATTGTATCTAGCAAGTGATATATTGCAACAACTAGTTGTTACATTGTATCTAGCAGTTGATATATTGCAACAACTAGTTGTTACATTGTATCTAGCAGTTGATATATTGCAACAACTAGTTGTTACATTGTATATAGCTGTTGATATATTGCAACAACTAGTTGTTACATTGTATCTAGCAGTTGATATATTGCAACAACTAGTTGTTACATTGTATCTAGCAACAACTAGTTGTTACATTGTATCTAGCAGTTGATATATTGCAACAACTAGTTGTTACATTGTATCTAACAGTTGATATATTGCAACAACTAGTTGTTACATTGTATCTAGCAGTTGATATATTGCAACAACTAGTTGTTACATTGTATCTAGCAACCATTTGCTACATTGTAACAACTAGTTGTTGCAATATATCAAGTAGTTAATACAATGTATCAACTAGTTGTTGCAATATATCAACTAGTTGTTACAATGTATCCAGCATCACATAATTATGTCCACCTATCTCCCCCACCCTGCAGTCCACCATTTCCATAAGACAAATTACCTTTAAGCATGGTTTGCATTTCAAATTTCAAATTATAGGTTTTGATTAACTTTTATAAGCCATTAAACACTTAAATCCTTACACAATATAGGTTTGAGTAGGTTTGAACTTTTAGGACTCTCATTAATTGGTTAAGATCTCTTTGAATTAAGCATGTGTTTTAAAGAAAATTACAAACATGTATATCAATGGGGAGGTATGTTTGAAGGATGCGTACAGCTTATAGAATTGGTCTCGCTGCTATCAAATGTAATATTAATATTAAATATGATTTAATATCGTTGAATCAACTTTTCACTCATGATACATATTGTTGACATGCAGAGAACCCTTTTGGAAAATGCACCGAATCTCAGAAATTCCATGAATTAACTAAATGTAATTTAGTTATTCATATAATGTTTTTCATATGTACTTTAAGCAATAATATACATATATATATCATATAATAATATAATACTTTGGAAACAAATGCGAGACTTTGAATTCCAATATTGAAACCATTCCTTCAGATATACCTCCTGAGTTGAAGCGATTAACTCATGAATATTCATTAGGAGATGGTACTCTACTGGTACCAATGCAATCTCACGCTTACTATCCTGGTACCCTCACATACAGTCAATCCACATATACGTGCTGCCACCTCGTGTGAAGTAGATACACTAACACTAACCACTATATAAGGGTAGTTCCACCCAATGTTTTCCACGTGTTCAAAAATGGGTGAAGTCGCCAGGAAATGTACAATTCGCCTTGACCAATCCTCTGAAAAAAAACCAAATTTAGGGAAAAGAATACGGTTCAAAACTCAACATAACCAAACAGATTGTTTGAATCAAGGCAATACCGAATATATATTCAGATATACCCAGTATTGGCCATTTATTAGTCTTAATTTAACAAATTTTATTTAATCTGTAGATCTGCCGATTGTACATTTTCTGACGAGCTGAATCGTTTGCTCTACAAATGCATTATCATTGGTACATTCACATCATGAATAGTTTTATTAAATTGTTCTCGCGTAAATTTATATGTGGTTGTAATACATTGAGACAGGTATATATTCATTTTAATGAAAAACATTTGAAAACACTGACCGTGACTGATATTCTTCATGGTGTTTCAGCCACACTTCCATGATCCCCATAAGGATGAAATCACCGGAAAATGTACAATTCGCCTAAACCAACCTTCTCAAATAATCCAAATTTCAGGATTCAGTTGAACATAACCAAACGGATTGTTTGAATCAAGACAATACTAAATATACCCAGATATACCTATTATAGACCGGTTTTCAGTCTAATTTAGCAGAATTTACTAAATGTGTAGATCAGCCGATTGTACCTTTTCTGAAGATCTGACCCATATTTATCGGTATTATTAACGAGTGGCTTTATGTATTATGATTGTTTCAATAAGTTCGCTCGTGATACAAGATGTCATATATCATAATGGGTGAAGTCGCCAGAAAATGTACAATTCACTTTCACCAATCCTCTCAAATAACCCAAATTTCAGACGAAAATAAAGTTCAAAATACAGTTCAACCTAACCAAAAAGATTGCTAGAATCAATTCAATGCCGAATATACTCGAATTTACCTAGTATTGACCAAATTGCAGCCTAATTTAGCAGAATTTGCTAAATGTGTATAGCTGCCAATTGTACATTTTCTGAAAATCGGACCCATATAGGTATGCTGCGTTTCAAATGTTCAACGTTGCGGGCTATGCTAACCATTGACAAAAAACAATTGTTTTTTCACTATTCACTCCACATATCTGGAAGTGTTGCTATGTCATTACATGCACTGTTGTGTGTGTCGATATCAATCTAACCATGTACGGATATTACAGCATCTTTTAGATTATTTTGATAAATCGGTTTTTATTTCTAACCTATAGCGAAACGTCAGAATTTAAATTTGAATTGGAAATTTTGATTCAAGGAGAAAAGTACTTGACTTCTTACAGTAAGCTGAAAATATAGGAAGAATTTTTTCAATTATTTTAAAAATAATTTAATTGACTGAATTGTCACATTCGCCATCAAAATACACCTCAAAATTTCCTGACTTTATTCAAACATCTGCAACTTCTTTTTTCAAAACGCAGCATAGAACCCGTTCCTCATCCACCCAAATTTCCAACATGACCTCAAAAATAAAGGAAATTATTCCACAATTGTCGAATTAATCGAATATCAATACTACATGTGACCCTTTACTCTACAATTTAACCTAAAGTTTCTAATAACTTTTTCAATTTGACTTTTGGTGGCACAGTCGGAGGGCAAGTTGTTCAGTCCACTGGGGACGGAGAAGTTAGACAAGTCCGCCCAGAAGATGGCCAACCTGTCTAAACGGGAATCCCTTAAGGTAAGCATTTAATATGTTGATATCTGGCCTTATTAATAGGTTGATTTGGTCATCAAACAGTTCATTCATTCATTCATTCATTCATTCATTCATTCATTCATTCATTCATCCATGCATTCATTCATTCGTTCATTCATTCATTCATCCATGCATTCATTTTCTTCTAGACTTGCATAAGTCTTATTCATGCATTCATTCATTCATTCATTCATTCATTCATGCATTCATTCATTCATTCATTCATTCATTCATTTTCTTCTAGACTTGCATAAGTCTCATTCATTCATTCATTCATTCATCCATGCATTCATTCATTCGTTTGTTAATTCATTTATTCATTCATTCATTCATTCACTCATTCATTCATTCATTCATTCATTCATTCCTTTTCTTCTAGACTTGCATAAGTCCCATTCATTCATTTATTCATCCATGCATACATTCATTCGTTTGTTAATTCATTTATTCATTCATTCATTCATTCATTCATTCTTTTTCTCATTTGTTACTTTGATGTATCATTAGTTGGTTTACTCATTGATTGATTGATTCTATAATCAACCCATTTGCTACGTAATCATTGATAATGCCCCATTCATTCATTCATGCATGCATTCATTCATTCATTCATTCATTCATTCATTCGTTCATTCATTCATTCATTCATTCATTCATTCGTTCATCCATTCATTCATTCATTCATTCATTCATCCATTCATTTTATTGTTCATCGACACTGATGTGTTTATTCATTGACACACTGATTGATATTTCATTTCTTCATTATCCATATCTATACAGGGTTGGATAAAACATGAATAATAATAGTTGACGTATACAATAAAACGTGAGAAAGAGAAAGGGTGTGACTTGTCAACACAATGACTGTTGATCCTTTGTCATATTGAAATTACATTATGTAACGATAAACTTCCTTATTACAATACTGCATTTGAACTTCATAACATCCGTCTCAGGTCATTTTTAAACCTTGTTATCCATATACGGGTAGAGCGATTTCTACGAAAAGAGGTATAAAAGAGGGGTTTCTTTGTGTCACATGTTCACAGATACTTAATGCTATTATATGGTGTGACCTTGGATCAAGCCTAGAGTGTAATCGGGCGTGGGAGTATGTATATGGGTGAAGTCGTCAGAAAATGTACAATTCGCCTTCAGCAATTCTCTGAAATAACCTAAATTCAAGACAAAAATGAGCTTCAAAATGCAGTTAACATAGCCAAACTGTTTGTCTGAATCAAGGCAATATCGAATATATACAGGATAACTAACTCGTTGGTTGAAGGATTGTGAATATTGCACGAGTTGCGCAGCAACGAGTGCAATATTCACAATCCTTCAACCAACGAGTTAGTTATCTGATTTATTATATATGCTTTATATAAGGTAAACAATGTATATTTTGAAGAAATATTTTCAAATTACAACCTTATAATGATGCTTGGTCATGTATTTTTGTGTGGGGGCTAGGCCTATATCACTATGCATCACGCTGTTCACGGAGAGGGATACCCAGTTGGGAGAGGGATACCCAGTTGAGAAAAATAGCTCACATTAACGAATCAATTTTACACACTTTCACAGGTTTAGATTCTTAAAAAATAAAGTTATACTTTGATAAAGGGTAGACCTTGATTGAGATGAAAGGATTTTAGTGTATTAATTCATTTGAATGAGATATTACAACTCGACCTAGGTTGAAAGTTACGACGATCTTGCAGATCATGTTGTCATTTTAGCCACTGCGGGTAAATCGCATTTTCGAATCAATTTCCAACGTTTTCGGAGCTTTAAATGATTTTAAAAACACAGTAATGCTTTAACCAAGGATATACTTATATAAAGTTGAAAGTATTCTAGTTTATTTTCTTTATTTTGATCTAATTTTACCGTTATAGCTCTCATTCTTTCTGCGTTTTGTGCGTTGACAACTGATCGGTCCAATGGCGTGATTCCCCTGAGGTGGGCCTATACGCAGTCAGAGGCGCCTTCAGAGCGTGGAGTTGTATACGACGCAACTCAGAGCGTGGAGTTGTATACGCACACAACGTATACAACTCTACAATACGTTGTTTCAACGGCAATGCGTATATAATAAATTCAGATATATATATACAGTAGTGTTTAGCAGAAATATGTAGATTTGCCGATTGTGCATTTTCTGACGATCTGACCCATATTCTGACGATCTGTCCCTCCAAATGAAGGGAAAGCTGAAACGCTGAGTCCTAGGCAAGGAAACCGATTAGCGCAATAGGCGTCCAATCACTAACATACCATTCTGATCAAAGGGTTTGGACCTAGGGTGAATAGACTTATAGAGGTGTGTGTGATGCAGTGGAGGGTGGGGGTGCAGTGGAGGGTGGGGGTGCAGTGGAGGGTGGGGGGGGGGGGGTGGGTTAGTTGATTTAATAATGACTATAGCCTATGCACATGAACAGGTGAATGTGCTAGTATAGTTTAGCGCTCCTTTCCTTCATAGGGTAGGGGGAAGATGGGCATGCAGTGGGGGGGAGGCCAGATGCTTTGGTCATTTAAGTGTCATTAAACGTTGCCTACTTAATATGTGCTATTATGACCTGGCTTAGAGGGGAGAGGATTAAATCTAAGACAGGAGGAACTTCCACCCCCCCCCCCCCCCACCCCCAAATTGGGTTGAGGGAGGCGAGCCCAGCTTTTTTTTATGAGACTGTGAACTGATTAACAGGGATTAACGGAATGCCTTCTTCCACACCTCCACATCAGAGATAAATCCCCGCACTATAATTACCCTGCCATAAACTATAGCTAGAGATACTAATCATTTGACATCTTGATGGTGGTGTCTATGGTAGTTATCATCTGTTTCAACTGAATCGCTATTCTGGCCAACTTGATTAAATAATTAATTAGTAGATTGACTCAGTGTCATCATCTGTGCTAGATCGCTGGTACTTTTATATTTTTATTACTTAAGGCCCTAATCCACTAAGCCGATTCTCATGCGATTTTGCATCACAGAGGAGGACTCTTTTCCACTTAGTGGCCTGAGTTCTGTGAGAATCGACTTAGTGGATTAGGCCCTTTAATCAGCCATAAATTTACCGGATTTTCAGAGAATGTACGATCGGCAGCTGTACACATTTTTAGTAAATTCTGCTGAATTAAGATAAGATAAGATAAGATAAGGAGTTTTTTATTTGTCGAGATCAAGAGTACAGGAGTAGGTACAGTTGAATGAATCAAAAAGACAAAATGGTCTATAGGCTGCAATTTGGTCAATACTAGGTAACTTCGAGTATATTTGGCATTGCATTGATTCTAGCAATCTGTTTGGTTAGGTTGAACTGTATTTTGAACTTTATTTTCGTCCGAAATTTGGGTTATTAGAGAGAATTGGTGAAGGTGAATTGTACATTTTCTGGCGATTTCACCCATTGCATGACGACATTGGAAGACAATATTTGACTGTATGTTGATTGAGTCCCTGTGAGTAATACATAAATAAACAAACATTGACCACAATATTAGAATGGACGCCAGCCCAGTCACTTGGAGGCAGCTGGCAGTGAAGTTTGCTTCTAGACTTGCTTAAGTCTTTCTTTTTTATTTTGTTAAAAAAGTGAAATTAAAATTTATTATTATTATTATTATTATTATTATTATTATAATATTTTTATTCAAATCAATAAAGTACAGTTACATGGTTTCTAGGAGCTTAATTCGAACAGGTTAAACCCTCTGCTCACTCGCAGGTTTTCCTGGCTGACCACAGAATTGTTACTCCTTCAATAAATGAATACAGTTATAATGAAGTACAAAGTTTTACGTAATAAAATATTGCATTACAAATGCTTCCTTTCATTGGATACTAAATTATGACAATACAGATATTTTTTATAAGAAAAGTGACATCATCCTTACTATAGTATGATTATTTTGAGCTTTGTAGAATAACTTCGTCGCTTTCATATCATGTTTTACTGAAACACCATTTGCTATTACATTAGTGCTTTTTCTGAAATTTATACATATAATTTTATGCATACTTAACTTTTGAATCATTAGTGTTCTCTTTTATACAGACTAAAACGCCTTTCTATCTTTAAATTCCTCTTTCTTTCTCTTTTACCTTCCTTAGTAGACGTTAATCGTCTTAAGAAATTACCCTTAAGAATATATACTTTATTCACCTGTGCATCATTATGCTTACTAGTCATATCTCTGAAGTTTTCATACAATTCAATCTTGGTTACTACATAACTTTTATATGTTCAACAGTCATATTATGAGAACATCAAAACATTTCCACTAGTTATCGTTGTTTGTGGTATAACGAAATATCTTTCATGAGGTGCACATTCGTTACCTTCGACTCAAAACTGTCATATCACCGCCAGAGATAGATGTACTTTACACAGTTTTTGATGATAAACAATTAATACAACTCACCATTAATATAAAGTCAAATGAACCCCGTGCTCCCATCCTCCTCACCCCACACACCCCACCCTCCTAGATTATTAAATGCTACTATCGAGGATAGTCCCATTTAATATCCCGTTTAACCCCTATCCCTACCTATTCCCTTTATCGTTATATCGATCTTGTTTTATTCCTGGTTATACATTTCCAGTTTTTTCCCCCCTATTACATACAGATTTCCCTTTCAATGACTCACTCTTGTAACATTCCTTACAGGTCATGTGTCTCCCATTGAGACCTTAATATGCGACATTTTGCGTAGAGATGGTATCTTGAGTTTTTAAGAACATATCATAGTCAGTATGGTATCTTTGTTTCAGATATCCTCTGAATTCTTTTTTCGAGGGAATATCTTGAATATTGTCCTCAAGGTTATTCCATAAGTTTGGTAAAGTATAAATGTAAGATTTTTTAAATATTTCGTTCTTCGGGTGCGGAACAACCAGTTTTTTACCCTTTGCTAGTCGTCTTAGGCATATTTTCCTATTATCAACATATTCCTCCTTTCTTGAGCGAACGAAGGCCCTCTCCAAAATATGTTTTTCGCGTCTCGTTTGGAGACTCGGAATATTTAGTTTAATGTGTATATCTTTCGTACTCGAGAGTTTTGGTAGGTGCAGTACTATCTTCAACGCTGCATTTTGTAAAGTTTGTAATTTTCTGAGATGGTTTTGTGCTGTAGAACTATAAAATATATCGCCATAATTCCTCTTCCTCCTTCCTCCTTCCTCCTTCCTCCTCCTCCTCTAGCTCCTCTTTTCCCTCCTCCTCCTCCCCCTTGTCTTGGACCACAAGCTCCCCCTCCTCCTCCTCCTCTAGCTCCTATTTTTCCTCCTCCTCCTCCCCCTTGTCTTGGACCACAAGCTCCCCCTCCTCCTCCTCTTCTTCTTCTTCTTCTTCTTCTTCTTCTTCTTCTTCTTCTTCTTCTAAGGAAGTTCTTCCTCCTCCTCCTCTTCACCCTTCTTCTCCTAGACTAGGGCCAGCCCCTCCACCCCTTATCTCTCTCCCCCTCTCTCTATTCTCTATTTCTGTCTTCACCACCGCCTCCTCCTCTTCCTCCTCCTCTTCCTCCTCCTCCTCCTATTCTTCTTCCTCCTCCTCCTGCTACTCTTCCTCCTCCTACTCCTGCTCCTCCTCTTCCTCCTCCTTTTAGTCTTCCTCCGCGTCCTCTTTTTTGTCCTCTTCCCCCTCTCCTTCTCCTCGTCCTCCCCCTCCCCCTCCTTCTCCTCCACCCCTAGGCTAGGCCTAGTCTACTATCCCCCTCCCCCCCCCCCTCCCCCTCCCCCGCCTAAATACAAGTCATGCCACTGCCAGCGACTCACTCTTATATGGTCTGATCATCTCTCATGTTCTCTCCAATCACGTGATCCTCACGCGCCTATCCCATAATATGCAAATGAGCTGGCGTCTTGTTTAAGAGGCATTTGCTGGCCAGCAGATTATAGATCGCATTGTCCATTCTTCCAGAACATTCTTACTTAGTTGTCAAATCATTGTACAGATTTAGCCCAAAGTAAATATTACTACATGGACTTAGTTTGCTCTGCATATATGAGTCAGATTTTCAGAAAATGTACAATTCAACTTCGCCATTCTTCTCAAATAACCCAAATTTCAGAAGAAGATTAAGTTCAAATACAGGTCAACCTAACCAAACACATTGCTAGAATCAATGCAATGCCGAATATACTCGAATTCACCTAATATTGACCGAATTTGCAGCCTAATTTAGCAGAAAATACTCAATATGTACAGCTGCCAATTGTACATTTTCTGAAAATCTGACCCATATGGTATTATTGGGATCATTAGAGGCTTGAACCAATACAACAATGGATAAAAAAATAGTATGAATTGATATTATAAACAGTCTAGGCCCAAAGTTGAGAGAGTCCCTTCAAACGAAGGGAAAGCCTCTCGCCTCAAACCACAAAGTGCCATTATAATTCCATTAAGGCGACAAAGTTTCATTATATTCCCATTAGAACGCCTAGTCCTAGGCCAGGAAACCGTCTAATCACTGACATATCATTCTTACCTCACCTGGGGGTTTGGACCTGGACTGTAAAGACAAATATGTAAACATCCAAAAGTATTCATCTGTTTCATTAAACTTTCAAATAACACTCTGAAATGCAGAACATTGATTGAATATTCTGACATCTCTGCATCTAATCTACCACCAATGTCTATCAGGAAATAACATAGATCTACAACCGACATGATCGAGTTGGTATATTATGATGTACCTATATATATATGGCCAATCTAAAAGATCTGTGGTGAAAAGTATTTTTGGTAAATCACATTTCAAGACATGTTTTTGAAAGAAGGTTAGAGCACTACATGGGTCAGATTTTCAGAAAATGTACAATTCGACTTCACCAATCCTTTCAAATAACCCACATTTAAGACAGAAATGAGCTTCAAAATGCAGTTTGAATTAACAGAACTAGTAGTAGTGATAAACCCGTTATTACTACTACTAGAACTGATACTTTGAATCAACGCGATACCAAATATACCCAGATATACCCGATATTCATCATTTTTCAGTCAAATTTAGCAGAATTTCCTAAATGTGTAGAGCTGCCAATTGCACATTTTCTGAAAATCTGACCCATATCGGGATCAATCAAGTTAGCTTTACAGTATGGCTTATCTGGTGGTCTTCCTTCCCATCCCTGAGCCGGCAGAAGGTGGAACATTTTAACTGTAGTTTATATTGCAAACCCACTATTGGTGACATGCACAGTGGCACATGCAAACCCCTATTGGTGACATGCGCAGTGGCACAGGCAAACCCACTATTGGTGACATGCGCAGTGGCACAGGCAAACCCACTATTGGTGACATGCGCAGTGGCACAGGCAAACCCACTATTGGTGACATGCGCAGTGGCACAGGCAAACCCACTATTGGTGACATGCGCAGTGGCACAGGCAAACCCCCTATTGAAGTCAGTGGTCAGTACTGCCCTGTTAGCCCTCTACCTATAACTTACACCAGTAAGATATAAGACTAAATAGCCCAGCAGGCTCAATGGACTTGGCAGCCATTTCTCACCCAAGATTAACTCGTCTATTCATAGAAGGTATTACTTTCACTAATCCTTTATAGGGGATTTGTATAGCCGCCATTTTGAATTTTGGTTCGTATGGAATTATGGGACTAATGGTACAGTGTAAAATCTATAGAAAACATGCCATGTTCAGCATGGACTTTTTATCAATGCTCTGATGTCAATATCCATGTGTTATGAATGGTTTTAGTTCCCATCTGTCCCATCATGCATCTGGTTTTCATAGATCATTTATACAAGCTATGATACTGGTGAAACATTCCTGCAATTTTTTCAATAAAACTTTCGCCAAATATTTGTATGACAGTTTTCTACAGAATCCATCCCATGATGCACTGTAACAGACATGCGCAGTGGCACATTCAAATCCCCTATTGCCCTGATCTGGCCCCCACATGACAAGGCATGATTACCAAACTTGAAATACCTCAAATTCCTATTAAACACATTCAATTATGCTTATATATATGATTTTAATTGCGGGATATCATATGACAAGCACACTATAGTTAGGTCAGATTTTCAGAAAATGTACAATTGGCAGCTGTACACATTTAGTCAATTCTGCTAAATTAGGCTGCAATTTGGTCAATACTTGGTAAATTTGAGCGTATTCGGCATTGCATTGATTCTAGCAATCTGTTTGGTTAGGTTGAACTGTATTTTGAACTTTATTTTAGTCTGAAATTTAGGTTGTTTGAGAGGTTGGTGAATGTGAATTGTACATTTTCTAGCCACTTCACCCACACGGAGTCGACGGCCTGACTTCATTTTTAATGGTCCAGTGGCAGAATATAATGTATTTGGTGAACCTTACATTTTGGGTCATACCAAGTTTTTGATTGATTCCAAATTTCTAGAATCTCCTGATTCCGAATATGCAAAGTGCTACTCTGTAACCCTTGGGGAATTTTGATTATTGACATTTGAAAAAAGTAAATTTAATCTATAACCAATGATATTAAAGGAGCAAGGAAAACAATGTGGTAGTGACAAAATTACCACATGGCTTGTACCACACATTCTATGTCCAAACCCTCAGATCTCTAGGTCCAAACCCTCAGATCATATAAGAATGGTATTTCAGCCTACTCCGCTAATCGGTTTCCTGACCTAGGACTTGGCGTTCTAACGGGAATATAATGACATTTTGCGGTCTTAATGGAATTATAATGACACTTTCGGTTTGAGGCGAGAGGCTTTCCCTCCGTTTGAAGGGCTTTCCCTTTGTTTAAAGTGACTCTCTTAACTTTGGGCCTAGACTGTGTAATAGTTTGTTTGCCCTTGCATGAACTCTTAGATAAAATATCTTTCTATTTCCCCCAAACTCTACCTATTTATACAGCCATAAATGACTTTGTTTACATTGTCTATGGGGTAAACCTCTGGTTGGCATGACAAACTACATACATATTTATGGTTTAACGGTTAATGAGGCTTATACATAGAATAGCACTGACTGGATGCTTGTCAATTTGAATGAAAAAACTATTCTAGAAAGTTTTAGAATAAACCTCCTTCAAAGTGCTGTGTATGGTTAAAAAACACAATATCAGTTACATGTAGCGTATATGTATGTGTTTCAGGGAAATGAGTCACAAGTCGCAAAATTGATATTTTTCAAAGTGATTGATTCACAAGATCTCTTAGTAGGAATGTTCTCATTTTTTTTCATTTTTTGTGTGTGTGTGTGTGGGGGGGGGGGGGGGGGGCGGGGGTCATGACTGATGAGTCATATGAATTAATGTACCAAATTTCAAGACAGTGTATAAAATATATCCTAGCGTTTTGTAGGTCATTATATGGAGTACATTTAATTACTTTATTCGTAATTGCCCTCCCAGAAATATTTCAAACTTTTTGTCAAACATGAAAATATCAAACTTAAAATATAGAAATACATATTATCTATGCCCTACGGTTTACTATCATTGCAGTCGGCTTGATATCATCTTTTCAATTATGATGACATCTCAAAATCCATATTTAGCGACTTATGACTCATTTCACGTATATTACGGTGAAAAGAAAGAAAGAAAATTTGAAATACATCGACATAGAGGAGAAAGAGGACGTTATAGAATGGACTTACATAGTATTAATGTAATAGCACCTGGAAAATTTGCAAAATGGCTTTAAAATATTCCTTTACCGATCATTAAAAGTAAATATAAAGCTCGGTTGTGGCTCTGGGACTAGTTTATTTCCACTGAGTGTGAGGTCATGAACTCTTGGCTTCACTCCCCAACCTGAGGACCACACCACTACCACCACCACCACTACCACCACCACCACCACCACCACTACCAGAGTGGCAATAGAAACCAGTGTGATTCAACATTTGTGTGTGCAAAGTTTTGTTTGAATTTAAGTCATAAGAACTAGGCTCATAGATGAGAGAGTCCCTTCAAACTGAGGGAAAGCCTCTCGCTCCAAACCACAAAGTACCATTAGAATTAGGACCGGAAAGTGACATTATAATCCCATTAGGATGCTTGGTCCTCGGGCAGAAAAGCCATTAGCGCAGTAGGCGTCCAATCACGGACATACCATTCTTATCTGATCTGAGAGGCTTTGAGTCTAGACTGCATATGTACCATGTGGTTTCATATTCGATCATTAATTTTGTTCCAAATAGGTATATCAGTTATATGGGTCAGAATAATAATAATAATATATTTTTTATTTCCATATCGCATTTACAAAAAGTGTCATACTATGTAGAATTAAAGAAAAACGTATAAAAAAAGTACAATCGACTGCTAAAAGTTTATAAATATTAAGTACATCTTTATTTATACACTTGGTCTTGCGGTGATTCAAACGATATTTTCCTTTATGTATAACTGTATTTTAATAATCTTTATTGTCTTAAATTAGGGTTATTTGAGAGGAGAGGTGAAGGCGAATTGTACATTTTCAGGCGACTTGACGTTAATGCTATTATGTGGACATTGGCGTGAGCTTGGATCAAGGCGTGTGTGTGGTCAGGCGTGGGAGTATATATAAGGGTCAGATTTTCAGAAAATGTACAATTGGCAGCTGTACACTTTTAGTCAATTCTGCTGGATTAGTATATTTGGCATTGCATTGATTCTAGCAATTTGTATGGTTATGTTAAACTGTATTTTCGTCTGAATTTTGAGTTATCTGAGAGGATTGGTGAAGGAGAATTGTACATTTTCCGGCGATTTCATAATGTGTTTGACATCGCCAGAAATCGCCAGAAATGTATAATTCGCATAAACCAATCCTCTCAAATAACCCAAATTAGCAATAAAGCAAAAATGAGGTTCAAAATTCAGTTCAACATAACTAAACAGATTGTTTGAGTCAAGGCAATATCAAATATACACAATTTTGTAAATTCTGCTAAATCAGACTGGAAAATGGTCAATAATAGGTATATCTGAGTATATTTGGTATAGCTTTGATTCAAACAATCCGTTAGGTTATGTTGAACTGAGTTTTGAACGTCATTTTTGTCTTAACATTTGGATTATCTGAGAGGATTGGTGAATGTGAATTGTACATTTTCTGGCGATTTCAGCCATGTATTGTATTACTGGCGACTCTGTGGTCAGACTGACCGGCTAACTAGGTGTTATGTAAAACTGACCCTCGTTGTTGGCTGGTCACTTGATATAATGGAGTTCTGGCTTACTCCTCGCCTCGTCATAGAATGTATATATGTAGAGGTCTTCACACCATAATGGGGCTATATTAGGGAAACATACAGGGTGGGAGTCAGTGAGTGGGAGAGACAGGCGGGGAGAGAGGGAGGGGATACAGAGAGAGAGAGAGAGAGAGAGAGAGAGAGAGGGGGGATACAGAGAGAGGGACAGAAAGGGGGGATAGAGAGAGAAAGAGAGAGGGGATACAGAGAGAGAGGGAGAGAGGGGATACAGAGAGAGAGGGAGAGAGAGAGGACCGGGGGATACAGGGAGAGAAGGGGGACACAGAGAGAAAGAGAGAGGGGATACAGAGGGAGGAGGGGGGTACAGAGAGAGGAGGGGGTACAGAGAGAGGAGGGGGTACAGAGAGAGGAGGGGGGTACAGAGAGAGGAGGGGATACAGAGGGAGGAGGGGGGTACAGAGAGAGGAGGGGGTACAGAGAGAGGAGGGGGTACAGAGAGAAAGAGAGAGGGGGGATACGAGGAGAGAATCGGACTAGCCCTTTCCAAGCTACAATTTAGAGAATAAAATAAAGAGTGGTTATGTTTTAGGTTGACGATCTATAGATAAATAGCACAATCAGCTTGTCAGCAGGGGGCACCTACAATATAACTAATGAACATAGGATAATCACATACATGCAGGAAACAGAAAGTAGAAACATACAGAAGTGTATTACGGGCCTGCGATATGAATAGTTGTGACCTTTTTTCCATTGTCGGATTTTTGGACTTTTCTTCGGGTCCACTTTCTATTCGCCTTTAAGTCTCTCTCTCTGTGTATCTGTCTGTCTGTCTCTCTGTCTACTCTCCTGCTCTGTGTCTCTATCTCTGTCTCCCCTCTCTCTCTGTCTGTCCCTGTATGTCTCTCTTACTCTCTGTCCCTCTGCCCCTCTCTCTCTGTCTCTCTCTCCCTCCCTCTCTCTCTGTGTCTCTCCCTCTCTCTTTCTCTCTCTGTCTCTCTCCCTCTCTCTCTGTCTCTCTCTCCCTCCCTCTCTCTCTGTGTCTCTCCCTCTCTCTTACTCTCTGTCCCTCTGCCCCTCTCTCTCTGTCTCTCTCTCCCTCCCTCTCTCTCTGTGTCTCTCCCTCTCTCTGTCTCTCACTGTCTCTCTCTGTCTGTCTGTCTCTCTCCCTTTCTCCCCCTGTCTCTTTCTCTCTCTGTCACTCTCTTTCTCTCTCTCTCTCTCCCTCTGTCTCTCTGTATCTCTCTCTGTCTGTCTGTCTCTCCCTCTCCCTCTCTCTGTCTCTCTCTCTCCCTCTCTCTCTCTCTCTCTCTCTCTCTCTCTCTCTCCATATTCTTTGAGCTATTCCGTTCCGGTTTGGGTCATTCCTTGTCTTCTTACTGTTGTTGTCCCTTCTCTCAGTGCATGGTCTGTTCACCTGATTAAATATTACATTAAGGCTTTCACATATGGCAGGGATTCGATACAAGAATCTTGCCAACTATTTGTATGCCAGATTTCAACAGAGTGAGTAAGTGAGATTGGTTGCTTTACGCCCTTATCAACACATTGAAGGTTATATCAAGGGCGGGAGAGCTGAGAGGGAGGCAGTTTAGGATCATACCCAGGAAATAGAGATAGAGAAGAAGGGAGAGAGACAGAGAGAGATATACAGAAAGGCACTTTATGGTCATACCCAGGACCATGATTTCAACAGAATCTATCCCATGATGCACTGTAACAGACATGCGCAGTGGCACATGCAAATCCCCTATTAGAAAATAATATGCATTCTCCTTTTCAGAATTTGTTTTCATCCGTTGCCACCTAAAACTCATTACCTCGTCCAGAACATTACGTTCATTAATAATTTAATTATATCCATTTTACTTATTCTAATGATCATTTACTTGACTATTCTATACTCCATGGCGCTACATCAATCATTCCACTACAGCTATGGTCCTGCTACATAAAGTATTTAACACATGTCACTATTTCATGAAATGAAGACATGAAACGAATGTAAAATTTGCCAATAAAATTTGTTTAAAAAAGAAGTAAAAAATATCCACATACTCATACTTTGTTTTGATGCATGCCACATAAATAATTTGTTGTACATTAGGGTTAAATCGCCAGAAAATGTACAATTCATCTTCACCAATCCTATCAAATAGCGCAAATTTAAGATAAAAACCACTTTCAAAATACAGTTTAACCTAACCAAACAGATTGCTAGAATCAATGCAATGCCAAATATACTCGAATTTACCTTGTATTGACCAAATTGCAGCCTAATTTAGCAGGATTTACTCAATGTGTACAGCTGCCAATTGTACATTTTTTGAAAATCTGACCCATTAGTTTCTCTGTTACCATACATTTTACTCATACCTAGGAATTTAAATTTCGTGAAGATTCACAATGTCTTATCATATTTGTGTCGTATTGAAGAGAATAGAGCAGTGCATAATGTTAAGTTAAGGGTGGTCTCCACTGGCTGCGGTAAGACAAATTGTACATTTCCTGGTGATTTCACCCATACACTGATATCATTTGTACCTGAGATCGATTGCCTCCACTTTAACCTTGATTAGGACCACGTGTATGTTTGTAAATCCTTCAAGGAATTAACACCAGGGTTCAATGGGAGGGATGTGTGGCAACCTCAAGTGCTCCTGCCTAATTAGGTGAAAGGTTTTATACCATGTGAACACACGCAGGCAGTGAAGCTTTGGGGTGAAGTGGGCAGAAAATGTACAATTCATCTTCACCAATCTTCTCAAATAACCCACATTTCAGACGAAAAAAAACGGTTAAAATGCAGTTCAACCTTACCAAACAGATGCTAGAATCAATGCAATGCCGAATTTACCGAATATTGACCATTTTTCAGTCTAATTTAGCAGAATTTATTAAATGTGTAGAGCTGCTGATTGTACACTTCATAAAAACCTGACCCTTTATGGTACCTTTAAGGTATGGAGCGGGAGAATAGTGGCTCCAGGCTTTGTTTATACCGTAGGCAGGCAGCCGCACACTAAACAACAAACTCCCTCCCTCCCTCCCTCCCCCTCCCCCCTCCCTCCTTCCCCCCCCCCTCCCTCCCTCCTCCCTCCCCTCCCTCCTCCCTCCCCTCCCCCCCCTCCCTCCCTCCCCCTCCTCCCTCCCTCCCTCCCTCCCGCCGTGGAGGAGCGTCTACCAAGTAAAGCACTGGTAGACGCTACTACCAGAGAGTGGTAGAAACGCCACCGCCGCAAGTAGAGCAGAGAGCATGGCGTCGTCAGCTGGTAGACTTCCTCCTAGTTCAACTCTTCCTACCACCTCCTCCAGCATCTCCTCCTCCTGCTTGCCTCCTCCAGGGCTGAGGCCAACCAGTGGTTGTAGTGGTAGCAAAGCCGATCATACCATAAAGCCTGGAATAAGTGGTGGTGGTGGTGTTAGTGGTAGCCAAATACCACCAGTACCAGTAGACCCCCTCCTCCAGGGCCCCCCCTCCACCACCACCTGGTCTCTCAGGTGAGACCACCACCACCAGAGGTGAAGGTCAGGTCAAGGTCACGGTACCTACTGGAGGAAGAACAGGAGACATTGGAGGAAAGTTTTTAACGCCTGGTAGTAGTAGTAGAGTTGGTGGTTCTCTTAACGGCCTGCAGGTGGAGCGGGGATTGCTGCTTACTGGAGGACGCCAGACTGAGACGCTGGTAGGAGGAGAGGTGAGCAGTCAGGTAGGACTACTGGAGGAAGAACATACAGGAGGAGGAACTGTACTACACTCTAGCTATAGTAGTGTAGTGACTGGCCGTGGGGCAGGTACACGAGTAGGTACAAGAGGTACAACAGGAGGTACAGCAGGAGGTACAAGACATACAGGAAGAGATACAAGAGGTACAGGAGGAGACACCAGAGGTACAGAAGGAGGTACAGCAGGAGATAGGAGAGAAAGTACAAAAGCTGGTACAAGAGGAGTTACGGGAGGAGGTACTGGACAAGGTAGAGTAGCAAGCACCGGAATAGAACCCCCCAGAGTGACTACAAAAGAAAGGGTGGAAGTAAGAAGCACAGGAGGAGGTACAGGAGGCACTGGAGTAAAGACAACAGTTACTGAAGGAGACAGACGAGGCAACACAGGAGGCACAGATAGCCAGCAGGTGAATACACGAGGAGAAAGTGTTGCAGCAGAAATCAGAGGTTCTACAAGAAGTACAGCAGGAAGTACTGGAGGAGGTACTACTGGAGGACGAGGTACAGGAGGAACTACTGAAGTAAGAGGAGTCTCTGCAGGAGGAGGTATCATAGGAGTTGGTATAAAGGCAGATACCATGGTATCATACACGTCAAGCGTTGCTGCTGGAGGTGGTGGTGGTGGTGATAGTGGTGGTAGTGGTGGTGCTAGCGTCCCTACTGGAGGAGCAGGTGACACCTCATCTTCTTCCCCTGGAGGAGTAGAAGTGAACCACAGACCTAAAGCTAAAGTGAACTCAGCCACTAACATGTCGTCTGCTACTTCTACTACTGCTGCTACTGCCATGCCTTCCTCCAGCACCCAACCCAACCCAGGAGGTTCCAGCACTCCTCCAGTAGGGGAGACGCTGAGTAAACCTAGTCCTCCTCCAGCGAGGAGAAGGGTGTCACCATCCAGTAACAAACTCCCAAGTGGTAGTACTACTACTGGCTCTTCGCCTAGCCACCATCACCCCATGTCACCCCACACCCCATTACCACCCCACACACAAGCACACACCCCTTCTTCTTCCCCCCACTCCTCCCCACAGCCCCCTTCTCCAGCAGCCATCTTACCGGAAGTTGTCCCCGGAAGTGTGTACAGTCCGCCGCGCATGCGCACGACGACGACGCCGACGCATGCGCAGGTGAGGAAGCCTCACGAGGAGGAGCGGTACTTAGTGGAGAGGTTGAGACTGATGGAGGAGGCGGCTAGGGGGGCTAACCACCGTGGAGGGATGTCTGTGGGGGCGCTAGGCATCCACCACCCCCATGGAGACCCCTGGAGGACGCCCACTACACACTCCAGGGAGTATTACAAGCATGACAGGCGGTACAGAACACGGGTAAGAAACCAGCAGAAACTGGGGAAGTTTACTCAAGTTTGAAACATTTTTTTTGGACACGTTTGGGATATTTTACTAACTTTTAGCACTGTTACTCATTAGGAGTGGTTTTCGCTCGCCGTGCCCTGACCTTACGGGTCAGATCTTGAAAATATACAATTCGCCTTCACCAATCATCTCAAATGACCCAACAAGTTTAAGACAAAAAAAACAGCTTCAAAATGCAGGTTAACATAACAGAACTGATACTTTAAATCAATGCGATACCATATTTACACAGATATACCCGGTATTCATCATTTCTCAGCCAAATTGAGCAGAATTTACTGATTGTACATTTTGTGACGATCTCACCCATTCATAGAAACAGAGCGGGGTTTATAATGTGGGTTTCTTTGGGAAACTTGGTCATTTATGGCAGCAGTAGTGGTAGTACCTTTTATTTCCATATGAGATTGGGAATTGGTGCAATACTTCTGTACATGTATGGGTCAATCGGCAGATTTACACATTAAGTAAATTGTGCTAAATTAGACTGAAAACCGGCCAATACTACGTATATCTGAGTATATTTGGCATTGCATTGATTCAAACAATCTGTTTGGATATGTTGAACTGTATTTTGAAGCTTATTTTTGTCTTACATGTGGCTTATTTGAGACGATTGGTGAAGGTGAATTGTACATTTTCCGGCGATTTCACCCGTTTAGATCTTCCAGGATCTTGGGGAAAACTCATAAAAACTAAGACAATAATGTAGAGAGAATACAGTATACAATTTACAATTTACAATTTACAATATTTTTCTTTTTTCTCCAAACATAAACATTACCATCACTAGCAAGTACCGCTAAGGGTTTAAACTCTTAGGTTTAAATCTTTAATATTAGAAACTTGATCCAGTGTTGGAGTGATTGGTAGAAAGATAATCCTGTAAGCCGCTATGGTGGAGCACCAGATGTATAGTATTGGGTGTGTATATATATATATATATATATATATATATATATATGTGGTGTGTTACAGGGAAATGAGTCACAAAAGTTGCAAAAACGATAATTTTCAAAGTTGTTTATTCACAAGATGTCCTCATTGGAAATTCCTGATGCTTTGGGGGTCTATCACTGTTAGTCATATTAATCTATGTTTCAAATTTCAGAACATTGTATTATATATATCCTTGTGTTACTGTATCTAGTTATTTTACTGGTGATTGCTCAACCAGGAAACCTTTTTCCAACACCAATATATTAAACATGAAATATAGAAACACTTCTTAGTTGTCATTAATGTTTACCATTGTTAGAATGAACATGATCCCATCTTTTCAAATATGGTGATATCTCAAAATGCATTTTTTGCGACTTGGGACTCATTTGCCGAAGATACATCACATATATATACTCTTGTATTGGTTTCTCCAAAGTATGTTGAACATATATATTATGTTTAATATATTTGTGGTTTGGAATTTAGATACCAGGGAATTCTTTAACTCATTTTTGGGGGGAGGGTGTAACGGCCCAATATTTATTATTGAGACCAGTCAAACAAATCCAGAATTTTTTAACTTAGACCCCATCGGATTTGTAAAGAACGTTTTACTTTTAAATTGGAAATCAATAATAGAGATTAAAGGCCCTAGCAGAGGACCCTTTTCCACTAAATTCCGTGAGAATTGCATGAGAATCGGTTTAGTGGACCAGGGCCTTCAGGTAGAATGTCATGACAATTATGTCTACCTATAAAAGTAATGTTGGGGGAGGGTTAGACTCTGATGTGGGTCAGATTTTCAGAAAATGCACAATTGGCAGCTGTACACATTTAGTAAATTCTGCTAAATAAGACTGCAATTTGCTCAATACTAGGTATATCTGAGTATATTTGGCATTGCATTGATTCTAGCAATCTGTTTGGTTAGGTTGGACTGAGTTTTAAACCATATTTTTGCCTTAAATTCGGGTTATTTGAGAGGATTGGTGAAAGTGAATTGTACATTTTCTGGCGATTTTACCCTTGTATAAAGAAATTGGAATCTGGGAAGTCAGTTTAAAGTACATTGTTTATACAAACACGCAATGAAGGCATAATGATTGAGATGGTTGTGCCCAATTACTAACCATTACCACACGATATACATGTTTATGTTTGTGTAACAATATCATATATCAAATAATGTAAAAATGTCATTGCATAATTATAAAGCACCAAGGTTCTCTTCTTATCAAGTCACGATTGTGTTGGATAATGAATGTTTATATATATCTATCGCGTTTAAATCTAATTTTAATGTATGTATGTATGTATAGGTTTTTATTTCGGCAAGCGTAAACTTTCAATAACATATCAAATTTTGACACCGAAAAGGGGGTGGGTCTCCTCTATGAAACCATAGATCTTCCTGAGGGCCCCCTTTGGAAAAAATGGAGTTACGTTATTAAACAGATACAGTAGATAGATAGATGCAGCGACTACATTAATGTGATAAACTAATATGGCAATAACAATAACATAAACGAGAGACGATAAACAATAAGTTGGGCAAGCTGGTGCCATGACAATCTAGTTTCTGGGTAGTTTGTCCACCTCATCTGGTACAGTACAGTACCTTTATGTTTAAATCAATCTCATCATTTTAATCATTCTCATAATTGTATGCATATACCCGACGGTAATTACAAACCATCCAGCATTAGTTCCTATGACAAGCCTAGAACTGGGAAAGCTGGGTGTGAAAACATATTGAATGTACCAGTTCTGGTGTAAGGGGAAAAGGAGGAGGAGGAGGAGGAGGAGAAAGAGTGGAATGGAGGAGAGGAGGATGTGACCAAAGGTAGTTATCATGAAAGGGGAAGGCAGTAGAAGCTAAAAAGTCGAAGAGAAACTAGACAGAACAGGAGAAGCTTATAGAAGAGGAGAAGGAGGAGGAGGAGGAGGAGGAGGAGGAGGAGGCTAAAGAGCGGAGGTTAATAGAAGGTAAAAAAACGAAGAGAAACAAGAAGAAAAAACAAGAGAAGCTTATAGAAGGGCTAGAGGAGGAGAAAGAGAAGGAGAAGAGGAGGAAAAGAAGGAGAAGAGGAGGAAGAGAAGGAGAAGGAAGCAGAGGGAGAAAGAGAGGAAGGCAGTCAAAGGTAAGAAATTGAAGAGAAACAAGACCGAGCAAAAGAAGCTTGATAAAATAGAAGAGGAGACGGAATAGAAGGGGAAAAAAGGATGAGGAGGAAAAAGAGGGGAAAGCAGTAGAAGGTAAGAAATTGAAGAGAAACAAGACCAAGCAAGAGAAGCTTGATAAAGAGGAAGAGGAGGAGGAAAAAGAGGGGAAAGAAGTAGAAGGTAAGAAATTGAAGAAATTGAAGAGAAACTAGACCAAGCAAGAGAAGCTTGATAAAGAGGAAGAGGAGGAGGAAAAAGAGGGGAAACAGTAGAAGGTAAGAAATTGAAGAGAAACAAGACCAAGCAAGAGAAGCTTAATGAAGAGGAAGAGGAGGAGGAAGAGAAGGAGGAAAAAGAGGGTAAGGCAGTAGATAAGAAACCAAACAGAAACAAGACAAAGCAATCTTCTCGTGCTAACGTGGAGGAGGTGGAGGAGTAGGTTGAGTGGGAGTATATCTAGTAGTGTATCAATAATAGATATGTTATTGTAGTAGTGGGTAGTAGCTGTGGGTATTACTGTGGCAGACAATGCTGGCCTCCTGCACAATAGACTGGTGCAAGCCTTGTGTGTAGCCACTGGTGCATGAAAGTGCCTCCAATATTTATTACAAGCTCTGCACCCCGCGTGACTACATGCCAGCGTGCCTGCCATATTACTGACTCTACTCTTTACTCTTTATTAGCCTTGAAAACATTCATATAACTGTCTCTTTATTAGCCTTGAAAACATTCATATAACTGTCTCTTTATTAGCCTTGAAAACATTCATATAACTGTCTCTTTATTAGCCTTGAAAACATTCATATAACTGTCTCTTTATTAGCCTTGAAAACATTCATATAACTGTCTCTTTATTAGCCTTGAAAACATTCAAATAACTGACTCTACTCTTTACTCTTTATTAGCCTTGAAAACATTCAAATAACTGACTCTACTCTTTACTCTTTATTAGCCTTGAAAACATTCATATAACTGTCTCTTTATTAGCCTTGAAAACATTCAAATAACTGACTCTACTCTTTACTCTTTATTAGCCTTGAAAACATTCATATAACTGTCTCTACTCTTTACTCTTTATTAGCCTTGAAAACATTCAAATAACTGACTCTACTCTTTACTCTTTATTAGCCTTGAAAACATTCATATAACTGTCTCTTTATTAGCCTTGAAAACATTCAAATAACTGACTCTACTCTTTACTCTTTATTAGCCTTGAAAACATTCATATAACTGTCTCTACTCTTTACTCTTTATTAGCCTTGAAAACATTCAAATAACTGACTCTACTCTTTACTCTTTATTAGCCTTGAAAACATTCAAATAACGGGCAGACTCTGATAGTGGGGGAGGGGCATATTTTTTGGACAGACTCAGAACTACTCATGAAATTTTGCACAAACTTCCAGGGGGGGGGGCAAGAAATTTTAAAGGGGGTCATACAATTTTGCACTAGAATTTTTGCCAAATTCTCCACTCCCCCCTCCCCCCATGATTAATTATGAACAGTCCCTAATATGTTTAAAGTGGTGAGCAATAAAATCACTCCCCCCCCAACTATCATGTGTAGGAGTATGTTTCTGTCCTCACTGACCTCAGTACCTAATTACTCCAGTAACAATAACATGTAATATTTATGCTCCTGTGTATAGACAATAATAACCTAACTTGCTCAGTGGGTCGGACTTTCAGAAAATGTACAATCTGCAGCTCTACACATTTAGTTAATTCTGTTAAATTAGACTGGAAAATGATCAATACTAGGGTATATCTGAGTATATTTGATATTGCCTTGATTCAAACATTCGGTTCAGTTATGTTGAACTGTATTTTGAACCTGATTTATGTCTTAAAATTGGGTTATTTGAGAGGATTTGTGAAGACAAATTGTACATTTTCTGGCAATTTCACCCATGTATAGAGAGAAACATAGAGATATTTATTTGGCTAGAATATCTACTGAAATCGGGCTGGACCCTATTGCAACCACAGCGGTCTGCACTGAATAGTCAAGTTGGGTCAGATTTTCAGAAAATGCACAATCTACATTTCTACACATCTATCAATTCTGCTAAATTAAGAGTAAAAATTGATAAATACTAGGGATATCTGAATGTATTCTATATTATATTCATTCAATAGATCTGTCTGGTTATGTTGATCTGTATTTTGAACCTGATTTTCGTCTTAAATTTGGGTTATTTGAGAGGATTGGTGAAGGTGAATTGTACATTTTCTGGCGATCTGACCCTCTTAGTGTGAGTAACGTGCAACTGTTGGCTCAGTCAGACTTTATTAAGTAGAAAACTGTGGTACTGTATTAGGTAATACAATCCCATAGTATACATAGTTCTTATAGGTTATACAATCACTAATACAATCCCATAGTATCTATAGTTCTTATATCACTGATTAAATATATCATATGTGATGTGTTCCAGGAAAATGAGTCACAAGTCGCAAAATTGATATTTTTCAATGTGTTTTTTCCACGAGATCTCGTTGTCGAAATGGTCCGATTGTTAGAGTGTTTAGCACTGATAGTCATATGAATCCATGTAACAAATTTCGGGACATAGTATTAAATATAACCTTGCGTATGGAGTATAGGCCTATTTCAAATTTAAAATATCAAAATATTTATTAGGTGTCCTAATGTTTACTATCACTAGAATCAGCTTGATCACCTCTTTTCAAATATGGGGATATCTCAAAATCCATATTTTGCGACTTTGCGACTCATTTTCCTAAAACGGAACCCATACGAATATGACTTGATGTAGTTGTAAAATTGACAAGCATGAATTGTCGAAATTTATTCGTTCTAATCTGTCTAGTATAAAATAAAGAGCAGTGATTAGTTCGACCTCTTTTAAGTGATCCTACTGATCTGAAGCATACATCTCTGTGTGTTGCGTTGATTAATTTCTCGCCCAACTACTGACCCTGAATTATTACGAAGAATGTCCCGCATTTCTTCATAGTATTGCTGCAGGGTAGAGACATGGGGTATTTATTTATCTTTTTTTTCATTTAGTATTTTTATACAGCACATCTTCTGTATTAACGACACTTGAGTTATCAACGAACAAGTACATTGTACAATGAAGTTCTAATAATCAATTGAGGACATTAACATTGAGATATGGGCTCACTATTAACTTGTTTGTAAGCAAACTGGAAATTATGAATAATGTCGGTAGAATTTGAATTTTAAATCAAGCCTAATGTATTATGTTTAATCTAGTAGAATGATAATAATCACTTTTCCCAATTGACGAATGGGAAATACCACTCAGTGAAAACTCAGTCAATAACATTTGTGGATTCAAATCCCATTCGTCTTTTTACCAGTGCATCGTTTTTTGTTTTTTTTAACGTTTTTATTTTTCATACACATTGTGAAAACTTGCAGAAAAACATATCGCTGACATTCAGCGTTCTTCTAGGCCATCTACATGCCTATCTATGAAATGGTACATTGCTTGTCTTTCATCTAAGTTCATCAGGGTTTTACTTTTAAACTTTTAGATTGATTCAGCCATACATAAGTTTCTTTCATGGGTCAGATTTTTGAAAATGTACAATTGGCAGCTCTACACATTTAGTCAATTCTGCTAGATTAGGCTGCAACTTGGTCAATATTAGGTAAATTTGAGTATATTCGGCATTGCATTGATTCTAGCAATCTGTTTGGTTAGGTTGAACTGTATTTTCAACTTTATTTTTGTCTGAAATGTGGGTTTTTATAGAGGATTAGTGAAGGTGAATTGTACATTTTCCGGCGACTTCACCCACATATTCTTTATAACAATAGTTATTATATCTATGGACTCCACAGGCTGAAGGTGGTGTGTGCCAGGGGGATTAGACACTTACCTCACCTCGTCTACCTATAGCTTGGTCTACTTAATCATGGCACTTATATAAATACTGGGTTATACGGTCAGATTTTCACAAAATGCACAATCTACATTTCTACACATATCTCAAATTCTGCTATATTAGCGTTAAAAATGATAAATACTGAGTATATCTGAGTGTATTCTGTGTTGTATTCATTCAATAAATCTGTTTGGTTAGGTTGAACTGTATTTTGAACATAATTTCGTCTGAAATGTGGGTTATTTGAGAAGATTGGTGACGGTGAATTGTACATTTTATGAAAATCTGACCCAATACGTTCTGAGAACACGTGCATAGCTCCACATGGCACCGCCTGCTAATCACAGAAAATGTACAATTCACCTTCACCAATCCTCTCAAATAACCCAAATATCAGACGAAAATAAAGTTCAAAATATATATTAATACTATATCTTAAACCTTATAAGAGAGTTAAGCACACAGACCTAGGGTGTGGCTGTATGGATGCATATAAAGGTCAGATCTTCAGAAAATGTACAATTGGCAGCTGTACAATTTGAATAAATTCTGCTAAATTAGGCTGTAATTTGGTCAATACTAGGTGAATTCAAGTACATTCGTCATTACATTGGTTCTAGCAATCTGTTTGGTTAGATTAAACTGCATTTTGAAAGTAATATTTTGTCTTAAATTTGCGTTTTTTAATAGGATTGTTGAAGACGTATTGTACATTTTCTGGTGATTTCACCCATATATAATGGGCGTGGTGGTACTGTTACATAGTATCCACAGACAATGTTCTATTAAGTTAGAATCAAAGGCTTTTGTTGAATGTGAAATATATATAGCTTCCTGCTCAGCCAATTATAGCACTGTGTATTGAGACCCTAATGATAAGGTTATGTAGCAAAGGTAGGCTTTTCTCTGTCCCATATATGGGTGATGTCGCCAGAAAATATACAATTCACCTTCACCAATCCTTTCAAATAACCCAAATATCAGACGAAAATAAAGTTCAAAATACAGTCCGACCTAACCAAACAGATTGCTGGAATCAATGCAATGCAGAATATACTCGAATTTACCGAGAATGGACCAAATTGCAGTCTAATTTAGAAGAATGTGCAGCTGCCAATTGTACATTGTCTGAAAATATGACCCATATATGTGATGTGTCACAGAGAAATGAGTCTTAAGTCGCATAAATATGACTTCAAGCGGCTTCCGAGAACGTTAACCTTTAGAAAATCTATATAATAAGTACTTAGTCTTCTTTTCTATGTTTGAACTTTTTAAAGAGCTATTTCTGTATTCAGAAAATCACTAATATACTGCTTAGGGTGAGCTTAGAAACGCCTAGATATTTCAATAGTTGTTGAAAGTTGGTGCATGTATGTATTAATAGGACTTGATGAATATAATCTGACTCAGCGTAGGAAGAACATACTATACCTCGCACGTGTTCCAGGCCAGTTGAATATTCTAGATAGGCGGCTCAATCATATAGGGGTCAGATTTACAGAAAATATACAATTCACCTTCACTAATTCTTTCAAATAACCCAAATTTCAGACAAAAATAAAGTTCAAAATACAGTTCAACCTAACCAAACAGATTGCTAGAATCAATGCAATGCCAAATATACTTGAATTTACCAAGTATTGGCCAAATTGCAGCCTAATTTAGCAGAGTTTACTAAATGTGTAGAGCTGCCAATTGTACATTTTCTGAAAATCTGACCCATATACTTGATACGGCAGCAAGGTGTTGGTCAGGCCATGGTGCTACCATGTTTCTACAAGTGTCGACTCTAGTGGGTTTCCAGAAAACGTTCTCTCCTGCCAGATATGGAGGGGTGTGGGGGCGGGGGGGGGGGGGCGGGGGGATGCTTTCTGACTTTGTATACATGCATTCATATATGGGTGAACATACGGGGGACAACTGTATATTTTGCCTTTACAATTCTCTCAAATTATCCAAATTTAAGACAAAAATACAGTTCAACATAACCAAACAGATTGTCTGAAACAATGCCATATCAAATATACTCAGATATACCAAGTATTGACCATTTTTCAGTCTAACTTAGCAGCATTTAATAAATTTATGTGGCCCTACAGAAAATGATTCTAAAGTAGCAAAATTGATATTTTTCCACACGTATTGTAGGATCTGATCTGAGGGTTTGGGCATACACTCTAGGTCCAAACCCTCAGATCAGATAAGAATGGTATGTCAGCCTACCTCGCTAATCGGTTTCTTGCCCTAGAAATCGGCGTTTTAATGCGAATATGATGACATTTTGCAGTCTTAATAGAATTATAATGACTCTTTGCGGTCTGAGGCGAGAGGCTTTCCCTTCGTTTGAAGAGACTCCCTCAAGTTTGGGCCTAGACTGCATAGACTGTACAGTTCGTTGTAACGAGGTGTCTGGATTGGAGAGGTGCATGCACGTCGAGGTTGTCTGTAGAGGACTAAGATAATGAATGTACTGTGACTCTGTGATGTCATGCCCTCGGCTACTAAACTACCGTGTGAAATATTTACTACCAGGCAGGATTGGAAACACTGACTATTTCTGGTTATATTTGTCTTCACATGCGATGTGCTTATGTATTAATTAATGAGAAGGGGCGGCGGGGGAGAGGGGAGAGGGCGGCGTGGGAGGGGGAGAGGGTGGGGGTGGGGAGGGGGAGAGGGGGCGGGGGAGAGGGGGGCGTGGCGCTAGAGCAAGAGAAAGGGAAGTGAAGAGAGAGAGAAAGAGAGAGAGAAAGAGAGAGAGAGAGAAGCAGGGAGAGACCTAGAGAAGGAGAGAGAGGGGGGGGGAGAAAGAAAAGGAGAGAGAGGGTGAAGGAGAAAGAGAGAGAAAGAAAGGGAGAGAGGGTGAAAGAGAGAGAGAGGTTGGGGAGTAGGAGATAGAGAAAGGCATTGGAGACGGAGGGAGGGAGGGGGCAGGCCAGAAGTTCCACAGTTCACAATCTCTACTTCTCCATTGTAGTACTTTGTGTGGCAGTACTGAGTAGCGCTCTGGGTTTTCTAACCTATGTGGGTCAGATTGTCATAAAATGCACAATTGGCAGCTGTACACATTGAGTAAATTCTGCTAAATTAGACTACAATTTGGTCAATATTAGGTGAATTTGAGTATATTTGGCATTACATAATTTCCAGCAATCGGTTTGGTTAGGTTGAACTGTATTTTGAACTTTATTTTCGTCTGCAATTTGGGTTAGGCCTATTTGAGAAGAATGGCGAAGTTGAATTGTACATGTTCTGGGGATGTGCCCCATGTATGACTATGTTAGGGTTAGCAGCCTCAGACCGGGTATGTTTACCTTACATAGAGCAACAATCGATTATATCCACTCACTGCTATATATGGGGCAATGTTTGTTCATTTCATACATACTCTCTCCCTCTCGTAAATATCTCAATATATATATTATATATCCATCAGGCCGCCAAGAATGAACAACTATAGGCCTTGTTTCTTACTCTTGCCTTCTCTCTCTCTCTCTCTCTCTCTCTCTCTCTCTCTCTCTCTCTCTCTCTCTCTGCCTCCCTCCCTCTCTCCCTCTCTCCCTCTCTCTCTCTCTCCCTCTCTTTCTCTCTCTCCCCCCTCTCTACTCTCCTTCTCTCTCTTCCTGTCTCTCCCTGTCTCTCTCCCCTCTCTCTCTACTCTCCTTCTCTCTCTTCCTGTCTCTCCCTCTCTCTCCTCTCTATCCTTCTTCCTCTCCTCCTCTCTCTCTCCCTCTCTCCCCGCCCCTATCCCTACTCTCCCTCCCTCTCCCCTACTCTTTCCCTTTACTCCCTCTGTCCCTCTCAAAATTGATATAACCACGCTCGTGTTATGTGTAAATTCAACGATCGTACACACACACTATCACTAATATAAACACCAGAACCAGATTAGTGATTTTTGACTCATTTTCTCACCCAGATACCCAAATATTGATATACCATTATTCCATCATGAGTTTATTCAGTGAGTGTGATCATGTGTGATCACCCATGGAGGAGGAGCCCACCTTATCTATTTATACGGCTTTACAATCAACACCAGTCCACTCATGCCCATGCTTGCTCAGGCTATGTCAGATTATTGCTGTGATTCTGGTGTAGGTATTGTGTTTTTATCTTGCATCATTCATTCATCAATTCATTCCTTTGTACAAATGTTACTTTTTTCAATCCATTCATTCATTCATTCACTCACTCATTTCTGGGCGCATTAGAAGAACCCAACTGTGATAATGCCAACCCAGTGAAAATAAAATCTTCAAAAAAAAAAATTCATTCATTCATATAGGCCTATACATTCGTTCATATGATATATTCATTCATTCATTTAACCATTCATTCATTCATTCATTCATATAGACCTATACATTCGTTCATATGATATATTCATTCATTCATTTAACCATTCATTCATTCATTTATTCATTCATTAATTTAACCATTCAGCCAGCCAGCCATTCATATATTCATTCATTCATTCATCTTCAAGTACATAATATTCCTCCATGTATTCATGCATTGATCTATTCATTCATCTATTTGTTCATTCATTGATGTTCATACAACAATTCATCAATTCATTCATTCATTCATTCATCCAACCGTCTATCCCTCCATTAGTCTACCAGTCCATTGCTCCTTCACTCATGGCTTGTCAATCAACCTCTCATCAAATATCAGCTTTTCCCTGACATAAACTAAGCATTAAACTTGAATATTCTTCTGTTTTAATACTGGGCAGGAAATTTAATTTGTCCAACTATATCATAATATAATATAAGCTGTACTCTACTATGTTGCACAGTAGAAAAACAAGTTCTGTCAACCTATATCATATATGGGTCAGATTTTCAGAAAATGCACAATTTGCCTTCACCAATCGTCTCAAATAACCCAAGTTTAAGACAAAAATAAGCTTCAAAATGCAGCTTAACATAACAGAACTGATACTTTAAATTAATGCGATAACAAATATACTCAGATATACCCGGTACTCATCATTTTCAGCCTAATTTAGCAGAATTTCCTAAATGTGTAGAGCTGCCAATTGTACATTTTCTGAAAATCTGACCCACATAACAAATTGTTTGGCAGTTCTTGCAATGCTAGTTGTGTATTCATTTGTGCAACAGCTAGAAGACCCTTCCTCTAGGCAGATACTGTCATCCCTATTTAGAAAACACAACTTATCAATAAATAATCATTGCAGGTACAAAAGAAGCATTACCGCAAGGAGAAGAAGCGGGCCGCCAAAGAGCTGCTATCGACACTCAAAGACCCGTCAGTGATCGTCATGGCGGATTGGCTCAAAGTGAGAGGATCGCTGAAATCATGGACAAAACTTTGGTGCGTCCTCAAACCAGGCTTACTTATACTCTACAAGAGCCACAAACAAAAGGTAAGTGTATGGAAGATTGTTGAAAAGTATGAAAGTATTTGAAAAATATGGAAATATTTGAAGAATATGGAAATATTTGAAGAATATGGAAATATTTGAAGAATACCTTTTTGGGGTATTTTTTATGATTTTGTGCCGTGAAGCTTTCAAGCAAATCAGCTTCAAGTGACCAATGGTCAAGCACTGAAGTCAAGTGGTATAGGCCTTTTTCCACCAAGCTGTTATTCACTGACCATTGCAAGAATGCACTGGTCAGTGGCTGAATAGGTAGCCTAGCTGGAAGTGCACTTCCCTTTGTACTTTAATAGTTTCAGTAAAGAATTGTCTAATCTAGATTAAAACAAACATTTCTAGTCAGTTGGCCTAATGGACATAGGGCTTTAGTCCATTTTGGGTCAGATTTCGCCTACAGACCGCGTTGGTCTAGTGGCGCCACCTGACGTGTTCCATCACGGACTAAAATCAATATACAACTCGGATTTAGCGTTCAAACGGTCTGTACGCTAAAATCCTCGTTGTCTAATGCTATATTAGACTTGCACCACTTCGATTATATTTTTAAAAAGTAAAGAAAAAAAAATGTATGGGTCTTGAATCACTTTCTAACCTCACTAGAGCAAAAGGTAAAACATAGGAAAAAAGCTTCAAGGTATTATTTTTGTCTGTTTCCAAAATAGTAGTATAAAAACCTAAATCTGAGGAACACAATACCTTAAGTTGATTTCTTTCTTTAATATTCTTGGTGTTTTCTTGGGCGAAACTTTCTTCTGAAAAAGTAAAGGGAATAAGTACTCTTACTCAGCTTTTGGTATTTTCTATTGAGAGACTTTATTTGGCAAGAAATTGTTGTGAACCATTAACAGTTTTGAGGTGAAACTGTGCAGGGATTAAACTGAAAGCACAGTTTTTGCTGGGACTTAACTAATTCAATCAATTAACTAATTCAATCAATTAACTAATTCAATCAATTAACTAATTCAATCAATTAACTCATTCAATAGCAATGTAAAAGTGAACTGAAAAACAAGAATTTTTCATAGCTTATTGAATTTTTTTCCAGACTGGTTTTTTTTTGTTTTTAATGATAATTATTTGTGAATACTATGGTAGGTCTACTCTATTAATCTAATCTAATTAATGCTAATGGAACTGAAAATATTATTGTCCCAGTTGATTGTTTTCAAGGGGATCTCCACTGGCTGCGATAAGCTCAGCGCCTTGCGATGGTGTTGTGCCAGTTGTGTAGATGGAGAGGAATGACAAGGTCCTGCCTACATGGTTCACTGGCCATGTAGGCAGGACCTCGCCACTCCTCACCATCACAGCACCATCGCAAGGCTTACCGCAGAGCTTACCGCAGCCAGTGGACTGCCCACTTTCAACTGGCTGTTAATCAAGCTAAAATATATTAAATGGAGACACTTTGTCTGTGTATATAATGGGGTCTGGGTTGGGAAGGCGTGTCATATCTAGATGTTGTTTGCATGCCGCTGTTGGTATGGCCTGCCTTAACCTCTGCCACGCTTACTTAAGGGTCTCTTCCACTACAGGCTTTTGTCACTTAAGGTTTGCGATTTCAACCACCAGATCTTTGTCCAAATTCCCGTAACGCGATCTCACTTTATTGTAATTGTCCGGACAGTTTTTACAAAAAATATACTTATATTTGCCTTAGTGATTTTATTGGCAAAGTCATTCACAGGATTCGAACCCAGGACCCTTTAGGGCCTCTGTGTGAAGCCAGCTTTTTAGACCACTGTGCCACTCCAGTCTCTTCTCAGACAGTCTCCATGGTTGTCCCGTACTGCCCTGTAACTGTGATTTGGTGGAACATAGTCACAGTCTTGAACAGTTCAGGGGCTATAACAACCTAAGGTAAAGACTAAAAAGATTAATGACCTCCATATCAGGCCTGCTGGTGCACTGTTTCTGGATAACCTCTCGGCTTTGCCTCAGGCTAATACACTAAACAGTGCACCAGCCGCCCCTCAATGTTGGCCATTAATCGTTTAGTAGACAGTGGTCATTAACACTACAAGTCATTGTTGACGTATCGCAGAAACAAAAGCTCCAGTGGAAGAGAGCTTTAATATTGGCATTGTCCTGTATGTTTGTTGTGTGTGCCCACTTCCCCCGCCCCATCCCCTTCACCTTTCTGTACTACAGAGTATACAGTCCTACATGTACACCATCAGTATAGCAGCATAGCCAACATCAACCTCGTGGTCTGATACAATGCCTCAAGTGCTATCAGACATTGTCTGGATGGAATGGTGGAACTTGGAGCTATTTTTATTTTACATTTGTTTCACTCTGTATACCCAAGTACCACCATATTGAGTTAAAATAACATTTCCAAAGGCTTAGGAATGTTTTCATTTTTGTTGGGGATCACTTGGTCCTCAGCCCCCTTTCTGCCCCTCCCCCCCCCCCCCCACCCCCAGCTGCTCAATCCATTGATGTAGATTCATATGTAATTAATCAAGTTCTGATTTTGTTATGTAATTACCATTCCCCAAACTAATCATATTTTCGGGAGACGGGGGGATGGGGGGATCTATTAAACCAGTCTTGTTTTGTAGATCCTATGCCCATGTAATAAATCCATCAAAATCCATTTCAGAAGCCCATCAACTAAATCCATTTGCTGTTAGTCCACAGAATCAATCCATTTAACAAGACCCTGAAATCCATTTAATGAGTCCACCAAATATAACCACCACTAAGCCAAGTTTCATTTGGTCTTTCTTCAGAAGAAATCTTCGAGTGATGCGGGTCAACTTCAGGTTGTTAACTATCTTAAGTCAGTCTTTAAGTTTAGGATTTAATCATACAAACATCCATATTCTACTCTTCTTGGAATGGGCTAAGCATTGTTCCTCTATCATCAATTTGCTTCATGGTATTCTAAATGCTAAGCATATGTCAGTCACTTCACTCTCATATTTAAAAAAATGGGGGTCAATTTGTTCAAAGATTACAAATTCTTTTAAATGTTTTGCTTCAGATTTTTATTGCTCGTTCATGTTTATGATGAGTGAATATATTTTAGTTTTATAAGGCTTTTATATATATTTTTTTATCAAGGTGGTTCATTTATCTTAAAATAATGAAAAATTGTTCAATGCAAAAAAACTAAGGCCTGCTTAATATCCCAGCTTACTGTGCTTCCACCTTGCGGCTAAATGGTGGACTATCACCGAGGCACACCTATGATTGAAGTCTTGGATGTGGGACATGTTCTAATTGTGCAAAACAATGGTGAATTTGTGTTGAACTGTGTTGCTACATATTATACTCTTTGATATTCATGATATCATCAGATATTATATCACTGTGTAATTTCATCATCACATATGATGTCCATACAGTATTATTGAAGATATGATATCCTAGGTATAAAATTGTTTCTATATAAGGGTCATCATATTTGATGAAATTATATTATGATGTGTATTATAATGCTTAGTGATGCGGTGCATCGGTTCAATGGCATGGGATTTCTTGTTGGTTAAAACACTGGCACTGCTTAAAGTTTCACCAGTTTCCCAACAACAGGCACTAGGGGAAAGACCAGCTGTATGAACTGAACTAGTCCTTGTAAAAAGCGTGAACACATTTATCTTGTTATCTCACTTGATTTTGGCCTTGATGCTATAGCTAGTATTTATTATTGTCAGTGGTATCAGACCATTCACTCAATGCTATAAGTAGGGAGGTAGATCAGAGGGAGAGGTATCAGGCCAGTCACTCAATGCTATAAGCAGGGAGGTAGAATAGAGGGAGTGGTATCAGGCCATTCACTCAATGTTATAAGCAGGGAGGTAGAATAGAGGGAGTGGTATCAGGCCATTCACTCAATGCTATAAGCAGGGAGGTAGAATAGAGGGAGTGGTATCAGGCCATTCACTCAATGCTATAAGCAGGGAGGTAGATTAGAAGAAGTATCAGGCCATTCACTCAATGCTATAAGCAGGGAGGTAGAATAGAGGGAGTGGTATCAGGCCATTCACTCAATGCTATAAGCAGGGAGGTAGATCAGAGGGAGTGGTATCAGGTCATTCACTCAATGCTATAAGCAGGGAGGTAGATTAGAAGAAGTATCAGGCCATTCACTCAATGTTATAAGCAGGGAGGTAGATCAGAGGGAGAGGTATCAGGCCATTCACTCAATGCTATAAGCAGGGAGGTAGATTAGAAGAAGTATCAGGCCATTCACTCAATGTTATAAGCAGGGAGGTAGATCAGAGGGAGTGGTATCAGGCCATTCACTCAATGCTATAAGCAGGGAGGTAGATCAGAGGGAGTGGTATCAGGCCATTCACTCAATGTTATAAGCAGGGAGGTAGATTAGAAGAAGTATCAGGCCATTCACTCAATGTTATAAGCAGGGAGGTAGAATAGAGGGAGAGGTATCAGGCCATTCACTCAATGTTATAAGCAGGGAGGTAGAATAGAGGGAGTGGTATCAGGCCATTCACTCAATGTTATAAGCAGGGAGGTAGATCAGAGGGAGAGGTATCAGGCCATTCACTCAATGCTATAAGCAGGGAGGTAGATTAGAAGAAGTATCAGGCCATTCACTCAATGTTATAAGCAGGGAGGTAGATCAGAGGGAGTGGTATCAGGTCATTCACTCAATGCTATAAGCAGGGAGGTAGATCAGAGGGAGTGGTATCAGGTCATTCACTCAATGCTATAAGCAGGAAGGTAGATTAGAGGAAGAGGTATCAGGCCATTCACTCAATGTTATAAGCAGGGAGGTAGATTAGAGGAAGAGGTATCAGGCCATTCACTCAATGTTATAAGCAGGGAGGTAGATTAGAGGAAGAGGTATCAGGCCATTCACTCAATGCTATAACCAGGGAGGTAGATTCCATGAAATGGTATCGAGCCACTTACTCAATGCGATATGTAAGATTAACTAATTTTACATAACTCCTTGCACATTTATTTTCAGGCAGTCAAACTTATGGTAGACAAATATAATTTCTTGTTTTGCTGAGCCTGACTAATCAATATCATAGATGTACAGTGGGTTGGTAGTAATTGGTACTTATCAGGAATCACGCCAGGATCACATAAATCAATGTAGATATACTGGACATGTTTATCTCATTATCCTACATAATTTATACGATGGAAATAGAGTGAATAGTAGGGGGAAATAACCATATTAGAAAGCTTTAGTTCTAAATCATTAGTGGCATGAACCCGGGCATGGACCCTTCAGGCTGCTGTTTGATGGCCCAAATTCAAACTACATCAAACTCACATATGAGTCAGATTATAAGAAAATGTACAATTCAACTTCACCAATCCTCTCAAATAACCCAAATTTCTGACGATTATAAAGTTCAAAACACAGTTCAACCTAACCAAACAGATTGCTAGAATCAATGCAATGCCAAATATACTCGAATTTACCTAGTATTGACCAAATGTCAGCTTAATTTAGCAGAATTTACTAAATGTGTACAGCTGCCAATTGTACATTTTCTGAAAATCTGACCCATATAATATATCATTAAGATTGCAGCACCTGGGAATTTAGCACTAGATTCCTAAACAGACATTGGTGTCTCAGTTCATACTTTAATTTACTCCAGACTCTTGTAAGAAAGACCCCTTTTTTGTATAATGTATATCAAGTAAAGACAAGAGGGTGGGGATTTGAGTCGGAAGGGGAAGAGAGCAGATTGATTTAGGATAGCAAATCTAGATATGAACTAAAACTAATTCCTTATCATTACCAGAATAAGCATGGGATGTGATATAGTCTTATATGAAAATGAAGGGAAACTTTCTAAGTACTATTGAGAACATTTATAATAATAATAATATTGGTTGTGCATACTGATTTAATAGATTAAACCCACAAACCCATACACTTGGTCAAAATAATAGGAAATATATTAAAACAAATCAATTATCGTGCAGCTAAAGTTTTCGCATGCTTAAATACTGTGAAATAATTTCTGGCACCACAAAATCTTTATCTCCGTGAAACTGGTGTTTCACATATCAGTTCTATATATATATGGCATAGCGGCACTCATCCATGAAAGTTGTTCTCCGCAAAAATGCTCTACCGCGAAATATTAGACTGCGAAAGTTTTCAGCTGCACAAATAATATTCACAATTTCAGCTTAGTTTTGAAATATTTACAAAATAGCTTAACTCTCTAGGTATCGCAGACATTTAATGAGGACTCAATACAACTTGTATAGCCATGTATTTCAATCAATCTTTTGCTCATTGTTATATATTGATGGCAATATTGATGATTGGTGCCCTGTGAAATCTGCCTCTGCAGAAAAAAACCATCTGTAATTGTGGATGGCACAAAAAGCCTCTTGCTGCAATGGAATGCATTAGTGTGGAGAGTGGCGGGACATGTGAACAGTTCATTCCATATGACTTGATAAGAGGGTAAGAGAGGAGGAGGTAGTGAGTCGGGCAGACAGGAAGAGAGACAGGGCTGTTTCAACCTCTTCTAAAATGATCCCTCTGACAGACAGATATACGGTTGTTGCTAAAAACTGGTGAAAGTTGTACTGTTATTACTTCCACTATAGGCTCCTGAGATCTTGGGTTTACCTTGAAAAAATTACTGCACGCTCTTATGTAACCACCACAAGCCACATGTAACCTAAAACCTCCCCCAAGCAATCCTGCAATAATTGAACAAGTCTGTAAATAGAAAGACTTATTATTTGAATGGCGTTATCAAGTTATGTGACCAGTACTGTAGTCTGATGGCTGGAGTGTGTGAGGTGTGAGAGTGTATAATCAAGTTATGTGGCAAGTACTGTAGTCTGATGGCTGGAGTGTGTGAGGTGTGAGAGTGTATAATAAGTGGCAGTTATGTGGCAAGTACTGTAGTCTGATGGCTGGAGTGTGTGAGGTGTGAGAGTGTATAATAAGTGGCAGTTATGTGGCAAGTACTGTAGTCTGATGGCTGGAGTGTGTGAGGTGTGAGAGTGTATTATCAAGTTATGTGGCAAGTACTGTAGTCTGATGGCTGGAGTGTGTGAGGTGTGAGAGTGTATTATCAAGTTATGTGACCAGTACTGTAGTCTGATGGCTGGAGTGTGTGAGGTGTGAGAGTGTATAATCAAGTTATGTGGCAAGTACTGTAGTCTGATGGCTGGAGTGTGTGAGGTGTGAGAGTGTATAATAAGTGGCATTGATTATTGCAGTGTACTGGTGACTGAGAGCCGTATCCAGGCACAACAAACACTGTATTAAGCCTCCCTCAATGCTGACTGGACATTCTCTCATGGCTATATCCTGCTTTATAATATGGCAATAGTTGCATTACTGCCTCCAGGAATGTATAAACATTCTACAGTTCAAAACATGTCCTTACTTTATGTTGGGACTAGCAAATAGACTATATTTAGCCTGTCTCCAATGCTGACTGGACATTCTGTCATGGCTATATGGATTCCTGCTTTATTAGGAGGGTAGCCTCTGAGTGCTTTTCTGTTTTAAGTTGTATTTCGATTGAATGGGCGCAGCCTCCTTTTAGTATCACTATAGGAAAGGTATACTTATACATGAGCCAGACTGTCGCACCCCTGGCTAAGTCTGATTTGGAGGGGTGGCCTGTCAGTGGCCACATGGGTCTGTTTTGACTGTGTTGGCTGGTGTTGCTAAGTGGAGGAGTGTATTCGCTTGGCGTGTTGGCTGTGAGTGACAGGGAGGGAGGAGGGAGGGAGGAGGGAGGACAGGGAGGGAGGTGTACAGACTGGCTGTGATTGACAGGGGGTTGGGTACTAGGCAGGGGGTGGAAATTAGTATGGGCTGATATCCTTGTCTGCCTGAAGTACTCAGCTGAAAACAAAAATAGCAGTAGGCTGTTTGAAAGCTTGTGCGTAAACTGTATGTATATCCTTGGTATACAAATGCGTAGATAAACTGTAAAATCGAAATGACTGGTACATAGGAGCTGACAAGATGAAATGCATTTTCTGGAAAGTGAGGTCGTATGAGCAGTTCAAAGGGAAACTGGTTGATTTTTGATACCCAGAATGTGTCTGAACTGTGAAACAAAATGTGAAAGAAGTTGTTTTACCACGTAAAAGCCCATCTTGGGATAGAGGTGATCGAATTATGATACTACCACCACGCCTGTTTCCCCAATATTATGATCTACAAAATGTGATAAGGCTGCAAATAAAATAAAACAGCTGCTTGAAAGGAAAGTTTGGCGAAAGCTTCCTAAAATATCTTGGAAGTTTTAGTTCTGAAAAAGAAGTTTCCAAACTTTGATAATGGTATAGTAAGAATATGGTACTGGTACTATCAGCTTATTTATTCTTATATCCAATATTGAAATCCCAATGAAGAAAGTCTTGATAAAATATATTTCTACTAGGAGATACCCTTATTTATACTTGAAATTTCAATATACCAGTTGGAAATTATAAATATTGAATAAGTATTGGAATCTAGTATTTGTATTCGTATGGTTTAGGTATATATTTGGATATAGGTGGTTGTTTCTTCTAATTAAGCCAATGATTGGTTTGTGACTATTGCATTTGCCCACCGATTGTGAAGACTAAAAGTTCTAGATTCTGTTCATGGTACTTATAGTTGAATCATATTGTAGTCTTGGTATACAAAGGCGCGATTTAATGACATGTAGACTAGGCAGCTATTCAATGGACTACGGACTAAAATAACTCAATTTTTTCAACTGATCAATCCAGTGGAGCACCCAACAATCGCATGTTCCACAAATTATTACAAAAAACTGAAATACCTAAAAAGAACTATATACTAAAAATTAGAAGCAAAAGAAAATAGCAGTTAGGCAAATCAGCTGGGCTACCCTCCTAGTATCGAAAGATACTATAGCAATTGGGCAGTAGTATGTTGTCTTGTAATATGGCAATAGTTGCATTACTGCCTCCAGCAATGTATAAACATTCTACAGTTGAAACATGTCCTATACTTTATGTTGGGACTAGCAAATAGACTATATTTAGCCTGTCTCCAATGCTGACTGGACATTCTGTCATGGCTATATGGATTCCTGCTTTATAATATGGCAATAGTTGTATTACTGCCTCCAGGAATGTATAAACATTCTACAGTTGAAACATGTCCTATTCTTACTTTATGTTGGGACTAGCAAATAGACTATATTTAGCCTGTCTCCAATGCTGACTGGACATGCTCGCTTGCTCTTTCTGTCTTGCCGTCTCTCTATTTCCCTTCTCTCACACATGTGCTCTCTTTCTCTCACTCTCTCTTTATCCTTTCTCTTCTCTCCTCTGTCCCTCTTTCCTTTCTCTCTCATTATTTGTCTCACTCTTTACTGTCTCTCTCCTCTCATCTGTCTCACTCTTCCCTTTCTATCTATCTATCTGTCTGTCCGTCTATCTATCTATATCTCAGTCCCACCCTCTCTCTCTATCACCAGGTCCTATATTGTATAGACATTATTTCATTATCATTTACCAGGTTGTCTCTCTAGTTCAGATCACATAGTTCTACAAGGTATAGGGTAGTACGCTACCATAAACCACAGGCATCTGGTGGAACACCTCAAAATGTTTACAATAGGGGATTTGCATAGCCGCCATTTTGAATCGTGGTTTGCATGGCATTATGGGACTAATGGTACAGTCTAAAATCTATAGAAAACATGCCATGTTCAGCATGGAATATCTATTCATGCTCTAATGACAATATCCATGTGTTATACATGTTTCCATAACACAAGTTTTCATCTTTCCCATCATGCATTTGGTTTTCATAGATCATTTATACCAGCTCTGATATTGGTGTTAACATTCCTGCAATTTTCCGTAAAAATCTTGTAAAATATTTGTATGTTAGATTTCACCAGAATCCATCCCAGGATGCACCCGTGATAAACATGCGCAGTGGCACATGCAACTCCCCTATTGGATGTCATACGATTGAAAGACAAATAACAAATCATCCAATTCAATTCAAAACAAGCTGTCCTGATACTCATACTTTATCATCTGATAAACACATGGGATATTTTATGCACTAAGGTCAGAAAGAAATAAATGCAAACAAATGCTTTGAGCACTCCAGGGAAAAGGAGTGATATTTTTTGTTGGACATGTTCAGGGGGGACAGCGAGGCATAGTTAAGGCGGTAGACCTGGAACCAGTGACCTGAAGGGGTACTGGGTTCAAATCCAATAAGAGTTCTTCAAAAAACATCACCTCACATCCCAAGCCCTAAACTGCACTTTTGCCGATGCTTTATTTTTTTCCGCTATATTTCTAAGTTATGGAAATAAAATGATATTAATCAATCAATTCATCAATCAATCCATATGAATCTGACTATTGCTAAGGGGGTAAAACAGCCACCACACCAAACCAAACTAGTTCAGGTTTAAACCAAGTACCTTTGAGTCCCAAGTCATGCTGTTCTAACCAATTGAGCTCTTGCTTGCTCCCTAGCATAGTGTGAGTAGAGTGGCCAGTGTGCCTGACGTCCCTCAGCTTGCTTAGCTTAATCTGCTAAGCTTTCTCACATCAAATAAAGACCTTATGAATATTAAACATGATTTTAATATACATCAGGGATATTGTCATGATTTGGGGTTGGGGTTTTTTCCCCAGTTACATTTCTCTTGTCTTGAAAACTTTTTTTTTTTTAAAGATTATTCAGTCTTTTGTAATTATTTTGTCACATTCAATATTGATTATTTTCAATTGTTCAATGGTTTGAAGATTGGATTATTCGCGTCATTGGTTCACTTTTTATGAAACCTGACAATCTTTTCTTTATCTTTTTAAAAATTCAATTATATATTTCAATGAATTATTTAAAGTATTAAGAGGTGCATTCTGTTTTAGGTATGATCTAGCATGGAAAATACAGCACACCTTTATGTGAACGCTTCCTCCTACTCCTCTTACCTTGGTTCATGCATGTACCAGAACATTCTATAGCCCAGTTGCAGTTGATACCATCTTGATTCCCAGTGGATTGTGGGAAATTAATCCTTGCCATAGAGGCATGAACACTTTCATGTTATACACTCTTCTTAACAAGTATTGGTCAATTTCCATGAAGGAATTTTACTGTTTTGTAATTGTACTCGATATTTTTCATTTCTTTTTTGTCAAAAATGAATCAAGGATAATTTTAATGATTACATAATTCTACATTCCTATGCTGAAATTGAGGATATTCTCTACAGAAGGCTTAGAATAGACTTACAATGATTCCCACAATCCTTCACTTCTCACCGACGGTGACGTCATTGCAACTGACCTATAAGATGCTACCTTACAACCCCTGCTCTAAGTCTGCTGATAATCTCTAGAATATAATAAACTATGGTAACCAAATCAAAACCTTAATGTAGATAATAATTTGTGTGTGTTTCTCTCTGTTTTTCAGACCGGCCACTGGGTGGGCACGATGCTGCTCAACACTTGTGAGCTCATCGAGAGGCCGTCTAAAAAAGATGGCTTCTGTTTTAAACTGTTCCACCCTCTAGATCAGTCTATCTGGGCTACCAAGGTGAGCTAAGGGTTTTCTTCATGGAGTTTATTGACCAAAAACACTAAACTATTCATGGTAAAAAGCAGGGATGAAAGTCTTCAGTATTTCTACTGAAATCAGTTCTATTGAAACATTATGAAATAATTGTCAAATTTCATCATTTGTAAACTACTATTGTGAACAATAAAATTCTATGAGTTTAAGAAACATTTCACAAAATTCTATTTACCACTTGCCCCACTTTCATCCCTGTAAGAGAAAGAAAGAAATTACAGAAATTGTGAATCAAAATTACATGGAAGTTATAGAATATAAAATGGACTTACATCAGTAGCAGCACCTGAAACATAAGCACCAAATTCCTAAACATATTTATTGGCATTTTGGTTTTCACAACCATTCACTCCCAGCTGTAGTAAGGACTCCTTTTTGTGTATAATGTATTTAATGTAAAAAATATTATAAAAAGAACAATATGGGCGTGGGGTGAGGGGTGAGTAGAGAAGGAAGGGGGGGGGGGAGGATAATAGGAAAGAAAGTAGTGTTTCATAGTCCAAACCAACCAGGCAAATGATTAATTTATTTTGTTAACATTTCTTCCTGACCATGGCGAAGATTAGACTGGCATATTGGCTTAGAGGTAATTCTAGTATTTGTTTTAATTGGTAATTTCTCTTGCTGTGGTTAGGGTCCAAAGAATGAGAACATCGGAGCCATCACGCAGCCCTTGCCCTATTCCTACCTCATATTCAGGGCGCCTTCAGAAGCTGCAGGTAGGTGTCACTAGCAGTCCTACCATTTTACTCCTTTTTGTATAATGTATCTTAAGTAGGAAATGGTGAATCAATAGACAGCGGGTAATACAGTCCTTATTACTTATTACTTAAGTCTTAAGATTTTTATTTTTTTCGTTTTCTCTATGTAACAAACTCATTTATTATTGTAACGACTAAATGCAAGTAAGACGGCATTCACAGGAAGACCTGACTGTAAAGTCAGACCTGACCAACCAAGTTGTAACAACACCATCGATTACAATAAAAGAATTTTTGAATTTGAATTACTGCATGTGCTATGAGCGTCAATGATGTAGCCTATGGCATTCTGTATTACCCACTAGAAATGTATAATAAATAAAGTATAATAAATAAATACTGTTACTCAGGTAAGTGCTGGATGGATGCCCTGGAGCTGGCGCTACGATGTTCCAGTCTGTTGATGCGTACAATGACCAAGGACTCCAAGGACCCAAACTCTTCCACCACAGAGGCACAATACCTGGCACCGCTTAAGTTTGGTGCCACCAGGGACCAGATGAACGAGAGTGACTGTGAGAGACACTTTAAGGGACATGGTGGGTGCCTTATTTTCTATCAAATAATCATAAAAAAAAATATAAAAAAATCATTACTGATGTGAATATACTTGGTTAATATTCTATAATTCAATGCTGAAATACGATGTCCTCCAAGGTCAGCGTTTTTCAGGTGAGCATTAAGTTAAGACTATGGACGGAAAATGTCAAATAAAACAGAGACGTACCTCAGATTTTTAACAATAAATTTACAAGCAAAAAAGTAAGAAATTCTCTTCCCAGATAATCCAGCAACCTTCTAATTCATTGTAAGAATTCTTTGATGGAATAAAAGTGATTAATTAATTCAATTAACCTAAATTAACCTCTAATATCGCCCACAGGTCTTGAGGAGGATCCAGATGCTGACAGGACCGACAGAGAGGAGGAGAAGGAGAAGTCAGAGTCAGAGTCAGAGCACTCTGAGGAGGAGGAGGAGAAGGAGGCGTACGATGATGACTTGCAGCCCTTGGAGACCTCCTACTGTGCCAACACCACCGAGGAGTTGGGGCAGCAGGGGGAGGCCTGCCAGACAGAGGAGGTGGCAGACGAGAACAAGAGCTTGATATGGGCTCTTGTCAAACAGGTAATTTAAAAGAAAATCGTTCTCCTAAAGCCGTGGACACATACAGCCGATTTAGCTCCCGATTGTTCCCCGATTTTGGTCTTCCAATGAATCGTAGGATTTCATTTCCAATCCTGGTTGATGTTATTTCAAAAACATAAACCAGGACTTGAAATGAAATCATAGGATTTATCAGGAGACCAAAATCGGGGGACAATCGGGAGCCAAATCGGCTGTGTGTGTCCATGGCTTGACATGATGAAATGTAGAAAGTAAAATATTTATAAATAAAACAAAAAACTGAAGTAGTTAACAAGAGTGCTGGTAGAACTGAAAATAATGTAGGGGTTCATTAGCCTAAAAAAACATCACCTAGAAAAGTTACACTCCTTGGAATATTATTCTACTGTTTGTGAGGGTGGAGGATCTCCAAAATGTTATCATGAACATTTATTAAGCTCTGTAGCAGAAACCAATGAATGAAGCTTTAAGTTAACAATTGCTATTGATGGTTCATGGTTGTGTGCTAGGTGGTTAAGTAGGTCAAACCCCATCTACATCAAACCTGGGTGTTTTATGAAGATTATGACTTTAATTTACGGCTTTAAATGATGAAAATTACACTGGGAGCTTGTCACAATTCCTCTGGCCTACTTTGAAAATTGCTGACAGAATAAGGTAAAATATGTATAATGAAGTATGTATGTATGTTCCTAACCCAACACCTGTATTAATTATTGTATACAAGTATAATATCTTAAACGTTAACTCATATTCACTGACATAACATTTTTTTTCCATTTTCTGAGAACAGGTACTTTGGTGTCTTGTCTCTATTATAAACCACATAATCTTCTTATAATTATGTTTTCTTCGTAGTAATTAATTTATTTTGAAAACAAGTTACGCACTTTAATGATTACATTAAACTTTTCCAATGTAGGTAAGGTGAATTGATGTAAATCTTAATGTAAAAGTGTTTGTTAAATGTTAATTAATGGCAAACATCTATTATAGAAGTAGAATATATGCTATCAAGTATCTTATCAAGGTTTCTCATGTCATATTTGATGTGTTTCAGGAAAATGAGTCATAAGTCGCAAAATATGGATTTTGAGATATCACCATATTTGAAAAGATAAGATCAAGGCGATTCCAATGATAGTAAACAGCCTAATAATCTAATCTAAAGTATTTCTATATTTTAAGTTTGATATTTTTGTTTGTGAAAAAAAAACTTTGCACTATTTCTTGGGGGCAATAACCAGTAAAGTAATCAAATGTACTCTATAAGATTAGCATGCAAATGCATGGATATATTTAATACACTGTCTTGGATTTTGGTACATGTGTTCATGCTATAGACAGCGTTAAGCACCCCAAAAATAAAAACATTCACACAAAGACATCTTGTGAATAAAACAGAAATTTAAAATAGGAATTTTGTGACTTATGACTCATTTTCCTGAAACACATCACATATAAGAATCTTTAAAACAAAATAAGAATCTTCAGTTGTTGACACCTTCCTGAGAAATGTGCAAAGAAAGGAAAATGTTGGCAATATGTTCCCCTTCTGTTTCTGTTCACATATATACAAATACTTGATGAAGAAAACATCACCCAAGGTTATTCATAGGGCAGACAATATTTCTTTTTTTTAGGAAACCACCTTTTGGATACTGAAAAATGTACCTTTTGAGGGTTTTCTGGTTAGGAAAACTTAGCCTTTTTTGTAAAGAAAAAAACATTAAAAAGTTAAAACATTATTATATGATCTAACAGAATGTGAGCCCAGACTGTATATAAAACACTACGTCTACTGGGTTCTAGTTGCCTGGGATCTATTTTCATTTTACCTTTGCCAATAAGTTTTCTGCTCTAGATTCTACATAAATGCTTTCTTGTGTCTCCTTGTAAAGGTACGGCCAGGGATGGACCTCTCCAAAGTCGTCCTGCCAACATTTATTCTCGAACCCAGATCATTCCTGGACAAGCTCTCAGACTACTACTACCATGCAGACATTCTCTCAGAGTAAGTTGTTTTACCCATCATACCGCCATCTTGAATCTTGATTCGCATGGAATTATGAGAGTAAAAGCTATAGAAAACATGTAGAACTGGACCAAATCCTGCCACATGTTGGTTACAAGACTTTTAGATGGATTGGAAAGGAACGGAACAAAAAGTAAAATAGTTTTGGACAGATGTTAACTGAATTTACTTTAAGTAGCTAACTTTAAGTAGCTAAGTACTGATTGCCTGTTGTCTGTTTGTGTTACAGGGCAGTAGCCACAGAAGATCCCTTCACCAGAATGAAGTCAGTTGTACGATGGTATTTATCAGGATTCTACAAAAAGCCAAAGGTATGCACAAAAGTTGCACAATGCATGAATCTACTCCCATAGACTTTGTGTATTATGCCAATACAACCCATGCTCCATGGGTCAAGGCTCCAGAAAATGTACAATTCACCTTCACCAGTCCTCTCAAATAACCCCCAATTTAATACAGAAATTAGTTTCAAAATACAGTTCAAACATTAAAGAACTTTAATCAACACAAAACCAGATATTGTTATATATTATTTTTGATTTCCCTCTATTACACCAAATCAAAAATTATTCTGTCTACCTATCATTCTATTTTCCATTGTCATTAGTTATGTGGGGGTGGCCGCGTGCCACGTAACAAACAATAATTTGCAATGATTCCACTAATTATGCAAACTTCCAACTATAAGCAAATGACATAATTCATGTGTACTTCCATGGCTTAAACAAATTCTGTTTCTGTGTGATATAGATATAGATATATATAGGTATAAAAATTCCCAATACCCATTCTCCATAGAGTGAGTGAGTGAGATTGCTTTACGCCCTTATCAACACATTTAATATGGTTATATCAAGGGCGGGAGAGCTGATAGTGAGTGAGTGAGATTGGTTGCTTTACGCCCTTATCAACACATTTAATATGGTTATATTAAGGGCGGGAGAGCTGAGAGGGAGGCAGTTTATGATCTTATCCAGGAAATAGAGATAGAGAAGAAGGGAGAGAGAGACAGAGAAAAGAGACAGAAAGGCAGTTTATGGTCATACCCAGGACCATCCCATTCACCATAGAAATGACAACAGAATATGTAGAACTTATAGCACTGGTTGTGTTCCTCTATTGCAGGGTCTAAAGAAACCATACAACCCTATACTCGGGGAGACGTTTCGTTGTTACTGGAAGCATCCCAAGACAGGGAGCCGCACTTTCTATGTTGCAGAACAGGTACAGTAATCTACCAATATTACCAATAATAATGTATTTTATTTGTTTCATTAGTTTAAACAAAAAAGAGCTGTCCTTTTTTAATTTAATCTAGACATAAGTAGCATGGATGAAAAGCTAAAAATTAAAGCATCTACAGTACTAGTCTAACAACCAGCTTTCACTACAAGTAGATGACTGTCCATAATGACCACTGTATATCTCTCTAAACTAAATCACTGTTACATAAAAGCTGGGCGCATTGGAATAACCCAGTTCACTGGGAGATGTCTTCCCCAGTTGAAATAAAATCTTTTTAAAAAAAACAAGTTCATGTCATTGTTCATGTGCATCAAAAACCACCCATATCCTAGGTTCATCAATCAATCAAATAAAAGTCCTTACACTCATTTTAGTTTTGCCTATTTGAATAATTATGATAATATTTGTGTTTTGCCCAGATATCTCACCACCCACCTATGTCAGCCTTTTATGTGACAAACCGGCAGGACGGGTTCAGTATCTCGGGTAGTATTCTCACCAAGTCCAAATTCTACGGGAACTCGGTGTCTGCCATCATGGACGGTATTGGCAGACTCACTCTACTCAAGCGTGGCGAAGACTACCTCATCACAATGCCTTATGCTCACTGCAAGGGTAAGTTTTACAGCCCCCCTGTCTCTCTCTCTCTCTCTCTCTCTCTCTCTCTCTCTCTCTCTCTCTCTCTCTCTCCCACTCCCTCTCTCTCTCTCTCCCTCTCTCTCTGTCCCTTTCTCTCTCATGTGAAAGGCTCTATCCATGGGGAGAAGGAGGATGTAATTGGAACGTTAAAATCTTTCCTCTCCTTCCTTATTTCTCTTTCCTTTTACTTCACCTCCCCCCTCTTTTACTCTCTTTCTCTGTCTGTGTCATTCACACACACTCTCTCTCTTTTCTCTCTCCCTCTGCTCTCCCTGTCCCCTTCCCTTCCTCCTTGTCTCTCTCTTCCCTCTCCCTCCCTATCTATCTATACATTTATCTATCTGTGTACCTATTTTAACCTGTCTTACCATGCCTTCTATGTTTTACTGTATATATCCATAAACTGACCTCTTGTATGTTTTCTCCTGCAGGCATACTCATCGGCACACTGACTATGGAGTTGGGTGGAAAAGTCTCCATAGACTGTGAAAAAACAGGATACCGTGCCGAACTAGAATTCAAACTTAAGGTATGTATAAATAATGGTATATCTTGCTTGCTTCTTATGACATATTTGTAATTATCAAACTGTTGTCCCCAACAATATTTTAGAGATTGATTTCCCTAGTTTCAGAATATAACTTTGTTTGATTTGCAGCCATTCCTGGGGACGGGCGAGGCGTCCAATCGGATCACAGGAAAATTAAAGCTGGGGTCTGAGACGCTGGCGACGCTTGATGGCCATTGGGACCAAGAGATATTCATCAAGGACAAACGTACAGGAGTAAGTAGGCTCTGTCTGTCTGTGGCATATTGGGCAACAAGTGGCTCAAGAGCAGGGTTTTGGTCAATAAATGAAGGCCTCATGAACTGATTGAATAAATAATGTACATATGGGTGAGATCGCCAGAAAATGTACAATTCACCTTCACCAATCGTCTCAAATAACCCAGAATTAAGACAAAAATGAAGTTCAAAACTCAGTTCAACATAACCAAACAGAAATACAAGAATCAATGCAATGCCGAATATACTCGAATTTACCAAGTATTGACCAAATTGCAGCCTAATTTAGCAGAATTTACTAAATGTGTACAGCTGCCAATTGTACATTTTCTGAAAATCTGACCCATGTATAAGATAGACGGATATGACCAAAGTCAATATGATATACCTTTTAGGATTAATGGTTGGTCTTTAATTATCACTGCGGTGTACAATAAATATAGATTTGTTCCTCCTTTTCTTCCCCACATAGGCACTTGTTCAGGGAATGAATGTTTTTATATTTCAAGATTGTTGTCGCCATAACATAAACAATTATATAGGGCACTTTAATAATTTGGTACATTATAATACAACATTAAAGATATGACCATAAGGTACTGTTAGCCCATGCTGTTGTGTGTCATAATGGACCTGATGCCAAGGGTGGAGGGCAGATTATATCACACAACAGCTTAGGGCTGTCAGGAGAGAGGGGTCTAATTCGTTTAGTCAGGGAGGTATATATCTTAGAGCATAATTATATCTACCTGCTTTATTCAACAGCAAATTCCCCATCATGGTTATTGCAAAATGATGTGAAACAAACACAAAACCACAAAATGGTGCTATATACATTTAGCAGTCAGTTATAACTTTATATCAGCCCGGAGAACCATTGATTAAATACTAATCTTACCTTCCTCTCTTCCCACCTTTCCCCCCTACAGGACACAGAGTTGTTCTGGAACCCGTCCCCTGAGGTGAAATCGGGGCGGTTGCGGCGATACACAGTCCCAATGGAGGCGCAGACAGAGTGGGAGTCAGAGAAGCTGTGGTTACATGTCACGGGTGCCATCATTAATAGCGACCAGAATGCAGCCACCCAGGAGAAGTTTCTCCTGGAGGAGGCGCAGCGAAGGTCAGCACGAGAGCGCAAGGTCAAAATGGAAGACTGGAGCCAGACGCTGTTTGAGCGGGACAGCATCACAGGCGACTGGGTCTACAAATACGCTGAGTGAGTCGTGTTTGTTTGTTTTTTTACGTCTCGTGTTTTATTTTGATTTATTATTTTGCATGAGAAGTATACTATAGGCATATTTTCTTTTTACTGTTTCATGTCTCTTGATTATAGGCATTGTGTTGAGATATATTGACATAAAATTGATTGCATTCAAAAGCTTTAATGTCATAAATCTATTCACATTATTCCAAAGGTCAAATATGATGTATGTCTATGCTTGTTTTATCTTTATTTTATGAGTTTGACATTTTTGTTCAGAAAGCCTTCCATATAACAAACAAACAAAGTCCTGAGACATTGAGACATATTTATTAAACACAACGTTTGAGGGGCGTGATGAGGGAGGGGTCTATTTCTTTTAGTCAACTTAGGAATTTAGCTTGGACATATACACAATCATTGATTAAATCTAGGTATAAAACAATATCTGATACACTTAAAGACAAAAATCTTTCTCCTCTCTTACAGCCTGCGTCCGTGGGACCCGATGAACGACCTGTTACAGTACGAGCACGACTATGTCGTTCAGACCAAGACCCGACATCGGACTCCCATCGTAAGAACCACAAGCATCACCAACGTGGATGAATCGGCCGTCGTCGGACACAAACGTCAGACATCTATAGACCGTGTGCGTGCGGCACGCATCAAGCGCGCATCCATGAAACACTTGCACTCCATGGAGCGGGAGAGCGGCAGCTCCACACCTGATGGAGAAGGTGAACACCACAGCGAATCTTCTGACTCTGCGGGTGAGTTAGACTTTGAAGTTTTACTACTTTTTACTACACTATTTTCCACTGAACCTGAACTCTCAGTTAATGTTGGTGTAAAACAAAATATCTTCTACCTTTTCTTCCATTCTTTTCAACCCAGCTATAAGTCATTTGACCGAAATTCTGGAGGATTCTGTTTGGTTGTTTTTGCTACAGGGCTGCTAAAACGTATCTGAAGGACCCAGCTAAATCCCTTCCCATGATGACTTCACCTACTAACGCTCAGAGCTAGAATATTTTATCGTTCTGTGGTTAACTTTTTTTCCAACTTCCCTGCAGATTTACTTAATTCTTTAGCTGAACTTTTGGTTAACCTAACCTTTTTCTGATTTCCCCTCGAATTCTGGTTAAGTGAAACATAGTGTAATACATTTTTTTGTTATTTCTTGATGGGCATTGTCCTATGAATTATTAGCAGGTCTTTGACGATGTCAAAATTTGAGGCAAATTCTCCCAGATATCAGAATAAGGGTTACGAAAACAAACACCCAGAGAAGACATTGATATATTTCATTTATACTCGAGTTCTATGTTTCAGATTTTATGTTAGCCCTGGAGACAATTGATGGTATTTACTTTTAACTTTATGTATATTTTTCTGTTTCTGTTGCTTTTTCAGAAGTTACTTTTCATTCATTTTCAAATATTATTGAAATACAGATGGCAGTCAATCCTACTGTAGTTCTTGGGTTCCTTATACATTTTATTGATCTTAGGAGCCAAATATGGCCAGTCTCCTCAATTTAATTAGGCTAATTTTGTATTGTATATTCCGTAAATTGAAACAATTCTGTGACAGAAGAAGCTGCTTTAATGTACATTGTATATATTTTTTTCAGTGAAAATAAAGCTGGTATGTTGACTTGGACTTACCCAGTATAAATAAAATTAATAAATTGTGAAATGAAACTCAATATTTAATGCATTTGCTTTCATGTTGCAGAAGATGTTATAGAAGTACTGACTGGGGGGAAGAGCGGTAAGCGCAGTGGAGGTAGTGGTGCAGTCAACCTTTCATCCCTTCACAAGGCCATAGAACCCATCCTCGAGCTACAGAAGGCACAGGCAGACAAGACAAACGCTTTACAAGGGCAACTTTTAGTGCTGGCGCGCAGGATTCCTGATCGGGAAGAGCTAGAAGGTCCATTCGGTCTCAACCGCGATGTCTTCTTTGTGGGAATCGTCTTACTCATCCAAGTCATCCTCTTTTGGGTGTTCAAATGAGCAGCTGGGGGAAGCCAATGGAGGCAATCACAAGTCCTCAGAGGTGCTCACAATTCCTCGGAAGTTCTCGGAGTGACTCGCTCACAAAAACACCCAACCAGGGAGGTACCGAATGAGGGAGTAGGATTTATAGCTTTAGTCCCTGACTCAGCAAAAGAAGTTGGAAAGTTTACTGTTTGTATAGTGTTTATCTTGAGAAAAGCTGGAATTCATTTTGTGATTAGAATCATATTATATCAGAATATGGTGCCAGCCATTAAGCTCCTAAATTTCATACTATGAAGGCGTTCATAGAATTGGATATTGTAAATTCAATGCCATATCAGGTATGTTTTGGGTTGAAGATGATGGACATGAACCATATTTTATTTCATCGAAAAAATGGTGTCAGCTATGTTTGAAGCTCACAAATCAATGTATCTTGAACTTTTTCATCCAGTGTCTGTATATGCATAACCATCCCCTGAGAAAATAACTCTTTGGAACATACCGTGGTACATCATCTAAAGGCGGTTTCATCAAATTTATAACATTACAAACAGAAGAAGATTTTGTGGGAATTTTGAGGCACCATTTTCCCTACCAACAACACTATGGCGTCGCCTAGTGTGGAGTACCAACATCAAATACAGCATGATAGGACTGCTCCCTTTTCTCCACCTCCCTGTTATAACATCTCCTTATGTAACCACCTGGAGCTTAGTTCCATGGTGTGTTATTCTCTTCTCTGAATGCTCAACGTGGTTTTATGGTAACTCATTTCTCTTGAGAATAGAGATTTGCCTTTTTTCTTGAGTGAAGAAGACAATTATTAACTTTACTGTTTTATCAGCATTGAAAGTGAACTGAACTCAAATGCAGACTTAAAGGTGCTAAATGGTTGAAACAGTTAAATAACAAAACAAAGAATTTGGTCCCAGGTGGATCGGACCCAGTCTTTTTTTCTCCCTGACAAGTTTAACAAACCGAGACACTTTGAGCAAAAGGAGTTGACTTGCCAGTATTATAATGCTAAGAGCAAGATGGAAACGAATGGAAATAAAAGAAAGCACAAAATAAAGAGAGAAAAGAATGAAAGTTTCAGTGACTTGCTTTGTGAGTCTGACCAAAGCCGGAGGCAGTTATGTGTTCATCACCGGAGAGATAGAAGAAGCTGTTATTCAAAACAAGAGACAAGTTCAAATATTCTAGGATAATATACTCTATATTCCATATAGCTTGAGAGTGGGGTGCAAAAACGACCAAGCAATTGACAAGTACCCTTGGAAGGATGTGGTGTGGGGGTGATAAGCTCAGAAGTAGGCATCTCTATTTGTTTTGTCCAGTAAACTGGTGTGGGAAGAAAATTGCACAGTGGATATTGGGCTTTAGTTTGTGGTGCAGCCCTTCTACACCTTGTCCTTCAATACAGACAGACCTGATTGACACTCTCAAGTCATATAGAACACACTATAGAAATATCTAGAATGATCTAGATGAGGTAGTTACTTCTATCTTTATCCTTGGGCAGTTTTAGTCCTAATGCATATCCTTGTTAATATCGTACATATATGAGAAACAGTGTAATGTAAATTTATCTGCATTATATATATATATGATATATTTCAGTGCTCAGACTTGAAGAAGCATAGATGAATTTGTTCATTGTTGCATGACTGATTAATTAATTAATGAGGTAATTAATTATCATCGCTTTTTGCAAAGTAATTAAACCTTGAATATTGTATAGATTTATTCGAATGTTACCAGTGGAATTCATAATGCGTATAATATATATATAATATATATGCATAGGTATAGGAATTATTGATGGGGCGAGATAAACAATGATAATCGATAGTATTTTGTTCTTTTGCTTGAAGGATTCAAGAGGAGGAGAAACTCTGTAGTTTGTATGTGATAACTGAACAATGATGTAATTTAGGTATTACGGCAGTCGTTGTGGGTACAATACATGAGAAAGTTAACTGTTATTCTCTTACGTCCACCCTTGTTCTAAAACTATGTATTAATGTGTTAATTACAGCTCAGTAATCAGATTAAATCAGATAATAATTATATAATATTAACATTAGGAAGGACCATATATATGTGTAGATACATTAACATTAATTACGTAAATCTATTTTAATGTGCTGCCAATCCAATAAGCCAGTTGCTTTGGCAATGAACATGTCTGAATAGAACAAAATTGTGCTTAGGTTTGTTATTGGGACAGGGTTAGATGTGAGGATATTGGGGATAGGTTACTTTTAAAAACTCTTTAAATGAAATTATGATTTTTTTCCCCCCAAATGAAATCAATTTGTCATCTTTATCACGGAAAATAGAAGGCAACAACAACAACACCCATTAACTACAATATCATTCTTATTTTTCCGAATTTAAAACAAAATAATTTCTTTCACAGTTCCCAGACAAAAGTAACTGTAGAAACTGGAAATAAAACTATTACAATACAATATAATTTGGTACCAATCATGATATGTCATGTCATCATTATACAATAGGCAACACAATGACATCAATGCAACTGGCTTATAAGATAGGAGTTTATTTCATGTTATTTAGAATGAAAAAGCTTAAAAAAAACCCACAAAACTTTAGTGTGATAAATCCTTGCAGAGGACGATGCAAGTAGGGGTATTATAACCTCACTTATCAATAGTAAATGCCCAAGACTAGCTAGTCTTACAGATAACCCAGATAAAAGGTAGTATACTACAACCATTGTGTACTATATCTTAGCTTTACAATGAATAAGCTCTATAGTCACCCTCTAATTTAGTTGGTTTTATTGTCCCTCTTTGTCTATGATTTCATGTTATACACTTCGAGGCACCATTGTGATTAGAAGCAGTCTACTTCTAAGTATTCTTTCAAGATCTCTTCATGATATCAGTGTAATTGTTGTATGCATATATATCCGATGGCATATATATATATGCCCCTGGAAGGAAATGTTATAGGGTGTTTATCTACTAGGGTTTTTTTCTCTTGTGAGTGCCTGTGCGATTTGCTTGCGACTATGCATTGCATTAACAGATCTATATCAATTTACATGGTGAATATGGGCTTGCAAGTACATCGCAAGAGTTTATAAGCCTACTAAACTGGAACACCATTGTTTGTTTTTGTGCAAACTTTGCTTGAGACTTTTGTGGATGCAATCAGTTGCAACTAGTGTCGCTACTCGTAAAGGACTTTTGAAAAGATCTCATTATGTAATTACAAGAAAATATAAATTCTTGGCTGAATTATCTTTTGCGAACACTTGCGCGAGAAATAAAATCAAAGTGAATACTCACCGGTTGTTATTGAAGGGAAAATATAACCAACTGTCACTACTGGTTGAGATCGACATGCAGTAAATAACTTGGTCATTTTAGAGTTAAGTGATATCTTCCTTAACGTAATTTGTATGCACCCTTCTCTCTCTATTCTCCTTCTGATCTATATATGCATGAGGCACAGCTCCATATTGGTTTCCTCTGGCTGTTGCCTCTAATGTCTTTCATGTATACATAGCACAAAGTCATCAAATAAATGAAGACAAGGTAGTAGACATTTCCAACCAACTTCAACAAGTTCAACCAGTTGCCAAAATGTTCTTTTAATGTAGATGTGCCACAAATCCCAACGGCTGAGTCAAATACTGGGTAGTTCTGAAAACATTTTCTCCAACTACTTGGATGTGTTATTTGTTTCAAATACTTTTGCTGGTTCCTATATATATACATCTCTTTTTGAAGTTATAAGTATTCGGCGTTGGGTGAAATGTATTTCATTGGTACAACTTTTTCTCATTGTCATGACATGTAATACTTATAACATATCAATGTTTTGGTTGCAAAATGTACACAGCACTTATATAAAAGTTCAAGATCAGAAATTTTAAAAATCAATAATTTTCTAATTCATTCCCTTATACATTTTGTCCACATCTGTGTATGTATTTGTACCAGATACATGTAAATAAAATTACTACGAATCGATTCTATGCAAAAGTAAAGAACCATCTGTAACCTACTACATTACTAAAATTTGATTTTACCATCTTTGAAATTTCTGCATTGTTTGGAAGAAGCTGGTTTCCTATGTACAATATTTGGTATGCAGGAAAACAATACAAGAATACAACAATTTGCAACACAAAAGAGAGCTTTGTAAAACATTTTTTGTAAAAGGTGTCGGAAATGTGAAAATCATGCAATTTGTCTTTAAAAGTTGTATTTGATAAATTTTTTTCCACAAGCATGGGTCCCACATCCTTCATTTTAATTCTTGATCCATGGACTAAGATCAAGCCCAGACAGAACTTGCGCTCTGACATAGTCACATATGAAAAAGCCTTGTTAAGGAAATTGAACAAATATCCAGCCTGTAATCCCAACAAATGGCTCTTTTTTACATCAGATAATTTTTTTGAAACCTCGGTACATGACTCCGAGTCCCTTTGTATTGGCTTAAAAAGGGTTTCATATTTGGTAACAAATTTTATGAAAGGTCTTTAAATTTCCTTGTTCTAAAAAATGATCTCCCTGATTCAACTTGTTAAAGTTGTGAATCTGATAAGAAATATTGGCCTTGCTTATGTCAGAGTGGCTGTCAGGGTTCTTGTCAGTGTTGGGTCGAGTCACATCGATGAAATGTGGCATGTTACCGCTTACATCTTTAAATTTTAATTTGATTAAATTTCTGGGAACACCAGCAGCAAAAGTAAACCCAGCAAAGGTTTAGTCTTGTTCATTGATGTGAAGTTTGACTATTTGTATGTACTGAATATTATAAAAAGGTGGGTGTATACTATTACACATTAATTAAGGTAAAGAGGACTTAGGATAAATACAAGAAGAAAGGCTTTGGTGGGTGGTGCAAGTGTTTATTGTCTTTTGGAAGAGTGTTTTATGCAGGTGGCAAAGGTGGCAGGCAGGGTATCCTGTAATGTGAGTATGACCGTAACTATAACCGTAACAAGTGCAATGTTTCGTGCCATACACTTATATTGGCTCAGCTGCACGATGCACTTATAATCAATATAGTCTAATGATGATGGTGATGATAATAACAGTACAAGCAGGCTTGTATCTACCTTATTTATAATACACTCTGTACATAACATGCATCTTTCCCTTCAACCTGTCAGCTTTACCCCAATTATCGCCCAATGATATGAAAATTAAGTTGAGCGATGGTCGACATGATGTTGCACTATGTGGGAATATATCATCATAAGTGTATGTAATATAAATATAGGTTATTGTTGTTGCTATTATTATTATTGATTCAACTTGTTGTATAGCTTTGGTCTGAGCTTGCTTTATAGTTTGATCGACTTCTATTGAAATGGTAAATGTATGTTTGCCTATAGTTGGGCCTGAGATCTAGGGTTTTCTCAAAGCCTGTGTTCTGACAAAACCGATGTTTTCATCCGACGGATTATAATTCTATTTTGGAAATGATAGGGCCCCAATCCAATGTCATATCGCCAGGGTGCCTGCAGATCATTAATAGGTTTTATTTGAATATTTGAAAAGGCTCTGAAAATCTTTTAAAAGTTGAGCACATATTAAGAGATTGTAAAATCTTAAATTTACCTGAAAGGGAAAATAGAAGTACAGTGTTCACAATTCGAAATAAACATGTGGCTAAGAGAAGCTTTTCCCATTCCATGTATGCAATCTGCCTTTTTTAGATCTTAAAAGGTCCAAAAGGATCTTATAAGTTCTTAAATTTCCCCAGCCCATAATTGCGGTCCACAAATCCTGTCCCATTCATCAACCAGATGGTCAGCTCATATAAAAAGTCAGTTTGGGTGGAACATGGGCTTAGTAGATACTACTTGATGCTTAGATTATAACTCCTATTTTTTGTCCCTGATCTGATCTAAATGAAATGATCTAAATGGATTATTCGACCTGATGTGGGCCCTCAAAAGCCTTCCAAGTTTCCATCATTTGAAAATTTCTCAAAGCAACAAACCAAGCTTTCAGAGGAATCTGATTTAAAAAAAGTGAACAGGATGAAACAAAAAAAAAAGGGTTTCCACTTTTAAAAAAGTGAAAAGTTGAAAAGAAAAGAGAAACATTTTACAGGAAAGAATACATCCCAAATTTTAGGGTCATTTCTAAGGGTGAGATCAGTTGTTGTTTAAGAAACATTTCTGTTTGAGCTAGAGAAAGAGATGTGTTTTATTGTCAAGTAGTTCAGCTTCCTTCTCGCTTAGGCTGAAGTATACTACCCCCTTTTGGTAGCAGATGAGGTCCTAATCATTGAAAACTGATTTTTAATTTCTGAAATATCTTCTATTCCAACTTTTATCTGAAAATTTTAAATGCAATCTTCATATTTACACTGAAGTATGCTCTAATCACTTCAGGTTTTTTTAATGAAATATATTAGCATAATACATTTTTATCTTACGGCTGAGGTCTGTAGGCATCATACAACAATGAATTCAGATTGGCTTTTTGTAGGAGAAGTTGGCTGGACTGGTATCTGTACATGCATGTGGGGCAATGACTTCATGCTATACTAAGATGAGGCATGACACTGTATTAGCTATAGATCTTTCCATTTGAAAGTGACCGACAACTTGGCATGAACCTAATTTCATCTTTGAAACAATTTAAATGAATTCAATTAAAAAACATGTATGTTTTAGGGACAAGGTGTGTTAAACTATTGAATTTTACCAGATTCTTCCTTAATATTAAAACGTTTTTGTTAGATTGACAGATCACTTTTTAATGAAATGATCTATAATGAATCTAATAGTGAAGGTTCCTCGATATTGAACTCTGTATCTGTATATGATTTCTTTTGTCATTTTAAACGCATTCTGATAGTATTGTTCAATGTTTTTGCCTTTAACAAGCTCTTTATTCTGAAAATATTATATAGGGTGTCTTAAAATGTATACTACTCACAGTTCAGTAGGATTGTATATCTTTGGGTGTTACTGTCTGTTGACCAAATGAAATTAAATCTTTTAAACAAATTTTAATTAATTTTTTTGCTGGTCAGCATCAAAATGATGAACTTCAACCAGTTTGTATATAATCAATGTTAAAATTTAACATTGCGAGTATCATTCCTTCCAATTTGTTTGACCAACTTCTTCAGTCCTTTGTTCGCTGGTCCAGTTCAAGCCAGGTTGTTTTTATTGGTTTGATATGACCAGGCGACCCAGTCATCAACCATTTTCTCTGTATGGAAACCTATTGCAGTTACTCTGTTAACCATCATGATATAACATCATATATAACATGTTTTTCTTCAGTCTCTTAGCAAATGAATTTATATTGAGCCCCATGTTTTTGTTTATAAAAACAAAAGCTACTGTCTTCAGAACAAAACGATTTTGTTCAAAGCAACCTGTAATCCATCTGGTCAGTATATATAATTTGTGAGTGAGAGAAATTTAAAAGGTGACTGCAATTGCTACCATATCAGAGAATGGGACCAATTGCTACTGGAGTTCTGATCTGCATCGAAAACCTATCCCAATTTGTGGCTATCTATTATTGGTTTTTGGGTCCTTGATTTCTATTTCTGAAGTAGCCATTGTCCTAGGAAAGAGCTGTTACATGAATGCTAAACATATCTAGAAGCTTTAACTCTAACTGTCCGTATACAGTTAGTCAGTCATTGTGGAAGTAAGCTTAGTGTATGTATCCTCTTCGGTTTATAGTCAGAACAAATTGACTTAGGAAGACTGTTTGCAGTTTTGAAAGTGTTGTTTCATGCTTATTTTACGGTGCTACGATCTTATACCATAATTATTTCTATTCCATTTCATGACCTGAATGTTATATTTCTTAATTACTTTAATATGTCCTCAATTGATTTTATCAATGTTTATTTGATCAAAGTGTGTATTACTGTATTTAGGGAAATAGGACCTTTATGAATCGTTTATGGAGAAATGGTTGGATGTATGTTCATTTTACATAATTTTTTAAATATTGAACACTTTTATCTATGACTTGTGTTCATGCTTGTATGTGTAGTTTTCTTTATTATTTACATGTCATTCATTGCCTGCTTTATGACCACAGGTTCTGAGAACACAGACCTAATGTTATTTTTATTCCTATGATACAACAAAAAAACTTCGAAAGGTAAAACTAAAGGGAGAGAAGTACCACTAGTTTCTGTGTATGGTCTTTGCACTAGGATCATACAACAAGCATAGTTGTAAGAAAGAAAATGCACCAAACCTTGTCAAACTCATTTAGTGCACTATAAAGTCCAATAAAGCCGTTATGAACCAATTTTTGTTGTTTTCTTGTCTTTCATTGGGGATTTGCAAGTTTGTTTCAGGGTTCCTGGAGCTCAAAGCACTTTAAATTTAATAACTGGTTCACATGATTTTAGTGACAAAGTAAAGGATCTTACATGCGTTTTCAATGTGTTTACTTAATAATAATAATAATAGAAGGAACGTTGTGGAACGGTCTGCGTACTACAAATTTAATTAGTAGAATCTAACCTCAATATGTTCGATGCTTTGGAAATCACTGATAATAGTTGAGATCTTTTATTGTCAAAACCATATACTGTTATAATCTATTGTAACATATGCCCTTCATACATAGAATTTTCATTTACCTATACCTCCTGCCTGCACGCAGACCAAAAGTGAACTGATTAATTAAGGTCTGTGATTGGACATACCTCGTCCAATCAGGGAGAGGCAGCTCACTGTGGAGCCTGCCTCTCTTGGCATATAGAGCTAAGCCCAGGCCTTCACTTACCATCTGATACGATTACCAGCTGTATCTCTGTTACATTAAGACCTAACAGAATAAATATATCTTCAACATCATAGATATTTCTTCATCTCCTGACATTTCGGTGGAGAACCCGGGCAGATGTCTTAATGTTGTTTTTTTAAAATATTACTTGTATTTACAAATAATGTATCCAGCATTAGTATATTTAATAAGCACAAGGTACTCACAAAGAAATGGGAAATCTTATACTCACTCACAACATGAAATATAACCAGAAATCTATTTCAAGCTTTCATGTCCATACAATCTTCGCTCCATACTAATGAAAATAGAATGATTCTTTTCTACTCTCTCGGGAGTGAAGGTTAAAGTTATTTCTGTAAATTTATTATTACAAGCAGGGAGGTATAGTCATCTATCTACCTCAAACATCACCTTTTGGCAACAAATGCACCTGGCTTAGAATGGCTGAAACTGTTTTAATGATAGGTTATTGGAGAATACCACTATTGAGGGTACTAAAAAATATCCTACCTAGGAGTAAGACCCACTTCGTACAAACAAAAGATCAATCAATCAATTGGGAACGATCTAGACGGATGGACGGCCCCTACCGCTATTTCGCTAGAAATAGCTTTGCTATGCTTACTTAGATATGTGACCGGTGCACCTGCCAAAGGATAAAATGGTATAGTACCCAAACCCCCCTATGATCGAACTGTTTTCATACTTTTTCCTAGGCTGGAACTTTCTAACCGATCCCAGAAGCTAGCTTGAGTTATGTGGAGCAACTTTCAAATGCACAACTATTTTGTTTAATGAATAATTAAAAAGATATCACAAACCGCACATTCGAAGTGAGGGGAGTTAAAAATGGCTGCCAAAACAAAAAGTTGATGGAACAGCAAACAGAGAAGAGCCACTGCCACTCTAAACCAATCAGATGCGATCACATGACCATGGGCACAATAACGTCATATATAGCGGCAAACTGAGAATCTCCGATCAGAAAAACAAAGCTCGTAGGCCCAGGCCTTTTGCAGGTAGAAAATCGGGGATTATAATTTATTCCATTATAAAGGTTAACGAAATATAGAATCGAATCCTAAAATCTAAATATCTGCTGTCGTCTTATGGAATCCTAAGATCAACAGCAGATCTTGCACGGCAAAATGCCTGACAACTCTTGGTCTGATTCTGAACATTTAGTTTAGTAGCTAGGAAATTCCTGGCTGGTTTGCGAAGGCCGTTTTTGCAACGATCTTTTATTTTCAAATACCGGTATAAAAACAATACAAGGCGTTCACATCTGGTGAAATATAACCAATTAACTTCCCTCGAAATATACATCACTCGCAGCGGTAACTTTCTGGATGCACCCCTTAGGAATAATACCTCACAGATATAATTACTGATAGCAAATGCAACCAGACACATACATACACCTCCCTCTATGATTAAGGCTTTTAAATCACGGTACCTTATACACATTCATTCAATAGCCTAAACTGTGTATAATACAAAATAATCAGGGGATCGATGAAGCCGAGCAGGCCAGTTGTGACAAGTTGTGTGCAACATTGGAATGATAGGAATGGTTCTGATGAATGTACAAAACCAATGACGCCTTTCATACTAAGCCAAGCAGTTGAACAGACTGAAAGGTTTCTTTGGTTTTGCTCAGTCGGAATTAACCACAATTATCCCCAGCTTTATTTTTGCTGCTATATTTCCGCTAAGTTATGGACATTAATAAAATCAATCCAAACTTTCCACGCAGCTTACTTTGGCTTCAAGTGAGGTTAGCCTTCGGCCTTCGTTTTTTCCGATTAATTTTGTCAAGGAAGGTAGAAGCAAATCTGTTTAAATTACCGCAATCCGTCCGCTCTCTCTGCTTCGACCGACTTACATTGTATTATTTGGCGACGCAACGTTGTTATTTGCGACGCAACTTAAATTACCGCCGCATATTTGGCGACGCATCGTCGTCGGCGTAGAAACGCTGCCTAGCAACATGGCTCGCATGGGGAGGGAACGGGGGAGATGGGGAAGGGGGAGGAATGAAGGGGGAAGGTCGCAAGGTGCTAGGAAGAGGCAGAGAAGGAAAGGTGTTTCTGCGTCACCTCTGGAAAGTTTTGAACAGGGGAGGGTGGGATTCGAAGGGAGAGGGGATGTTTACCCGGTGATAAACAGGGGCAGCTAGTACTACATTAACCAATCAAAGTCCAACGTTGCCTACATCCTACACCTTACCACTATATAAACCTATGACATAACCACACACCCAACATTCTCCTTAAGAAGATCCTCATGTTGATCGAAACGTTGAGAAGAAAATAATAAAAAATAAATGAAACTTACCTCTGAGTTGGTGGTTACTCGCGATACGACCATCTAAATTAATGTATTTTAATGTGAAACATGAATCTTTATGTAACTCATGTGAACCTATGTTTGACCCAATTATTGACTGCTCAATTATTAATGTTGAGGTGTGTCCAACCAATAAATAATCCCCAATCATAACAATATATTAATTATGCAGACAGGCCAGCTCACCTGATACTACACTATGTACCATTAGTCCATGTCACCAAAAGTAACCTTACTTAAATTCTTATTGGTCTAATTCATAACCTTATACTCTTGGTAGTACACGTGATCAACTCTATCGCTAATCACTATTGGATATTAGTCACATGACTCAGGTAACCATAGGGACCCACTTCTTGTAGTACATAGTTTATCCACAGGTACTAATTACAAACTTTTCAAACTTCAACGGGGAGTGACGTTTCCCGGGTCAGGAGACCACACTGTATACTACTTGCCAGAGACAGTGATGATGCCAGAGCGAGATGCCTTTTCCATATCCTACTCGCTGGAGTAAAAACAGTAGTAGTTAGGTGAACATGTGCGCTGTGTGCTACCAAATAGACTATCCAAGAAGACGTTTGCTGCGTGTAACCTATGATAAACACTTTACAGATGATATGTAACTTACTGGGTCTGAGATTCTTGCCTGTTTATGGTCTCTGAATATGCCTGATAATTGTCTGTGATATCATAATAAATTTGGCCGTCACTTACAACGTACTACAAGGAGAATCGTTGATAAGCCTCTAGTCGCTTAAGCAAATATTTGAAACTTTGCAATTTGAAAAAGTAGTAAAAGCAATATGTATTTTTTCGGTTAGAAGTAACAGAAAGAGAAGGCAAAAAAAATATATGAAATAGAAAGCAGCGTTTTGGGGTTTTCATAACTTTTATTTGAACAAGGGTTATGGATTTACTTTTTTATATTTTGAAATAATGGTAAACATATTGCAATAGTATCTAGTATTTATAAATGTGGATGGCATGATTGGGTTATTTAAATGATTATATATAAATCTCAGCTATTTCTCTCTAGTTTCTAGTATAATAAATAATAAACGGAATAACTTGGAATAGGGTATGGGATAAATATAGAATAGAGGCTAAATGATCTAATTAGCCATGTCCTCTTCAATCCCATCGATCACAGACGCCAGGGCATCCAGGGCGCGTTCATCCGGGTCCTCCAGTGGAAACCCGGCTGTGTGGAACCAGTTGCCGACCACATAGTCCCTGACAGCCAACTGTAATGTTAAACACATATGGGTTAGATTTTCGGTAAATGTACAATTCACTTTCACCAATCCTCTCAAATAACCCGCATTTCAGACAAAAATAAAGTTCAAAATACAGTTTAACCTAACCAAACGGTTTGCTAGAATCAATGCAATGCCGACCATACTCGAATTTACCTAGTATTGACCAAATTTCAGCCTTATTTAGCAGAATTTACGAAATGTGTACAGCTGCCAATTGTACATTTTCTGAAAATCTGACCCATATGTCACAAATATATTCATGCCAAATCACTTGCATCTCTCTAGGTGGACCAAGTTCTATTCAACTCATCATTTCCCACTGTCATCATTGCTACGATCCTCTACCAAATTCTTGTATCTAAACTCTCAGATGAATGAATATCTTATCTTCTTTTATGTTATTAGTTATCAATAATATGCAAATCATGAATATCTAATTAGCTCTAAGTTCTTAGATGTATTAAAACCAAACATTTTACCTTTTGATATATGTGATTTGGAAGGGTACAGAAACAAATATAGCACTAATAAAATTAGAAATAGTAATATTTATATTGATAAACAATAACTACCTCAGAGGAGGCATTCCTTGGGAGAGTCACCCTGTTGTTGTCGATGGCTGTTCTGAGTGATTGGATTTCCTTTATTCTCTGCTCAGCAAATGCTGGTTTGGCTTCAAAAGCCGCCATCTGGTTCTATCAGAAGATAATAAAAGATAAGTCATTTGAATATTTGTACATTTCATATTGATATGAATGTAACTCTCCATAGTGCATGGTGTTTTGGCTTAAACTTTAAGGACAAAATCGTGGCTAAAATCATGCATACATGTATGTGCGGGGCTAAGCAGTAGTGATAGCACCAGCAATGTGATCATTGTAAAAGTAGTGAGTGAGATTGGTTGCTTTACGCCCTTATCAACACATTTAATAAGGTTATATCAAGGACGGAAGAGCTGAGAGGGAGGCAGTTTATGATCATACCCAGGAAATAAGAGATAGAGAAGAAGGGAGAGAAAGACAGAGAAAAGAGACAGAAAGGCACTTTATGGTCATACCCAGGAAATAGAGATAGAGAAGAAGGGAGAGAAAGACAGAGAAAGAGACAGAAAGGCACTTTATGTTCATACCCAGGACCAGCATTGTAAAAGTACATGAACAAAGAAAAGCACGGAAGCTCACCACGGAAACGGTTACACGGTGAGCTCTGTTCTCCAGTCGTTTGATAGATCGGTTTTCAGCATCCTTGATAAGAATGACCGCAGCCCGGTCCTCCTTGTCTTCAATTCTGTCCAGTTGCTGGCGACGGTTCTCTCGGTCGATGGTTGGCGTGTCCCTGAATCGGGACTTGACGTGGGAGTATGGGGTCATTGGGCGGAATTCGGCCGAGGTGTGAGGGCGGATTCCAAATGAAGTCGTCGGGCGGCTGCCAGGGGTCATGGGGCGGGGGGAATCAGCGGGGGTGTAAGGGCGATAGGTGGCGGGAGTCCTAGCACTAGGGACGAACAAATAACATTTATAACTTAAACACTACCGATATTCATTAAATGTGATCGTATAGGATACTTCTGCGAGGATATATTATGAATATATTATGAAATATAATAAGGATAGTGGAGGAAAGAACTAATCTTCAAAGTCAAAGGCAAATGGAGGAAAATATTCTATGTTCTAACATCGCTCCGAGTTAAATAAGAACATCAAGAAAGTACATCTGCAATTCTTAGTTTTATTCAAGTTTCAAGTGAGAACAGACTTGCTTTCTTTTCTAGTGGAAGTGGCATCAGAAGGACACACTGCGCAAAATGTCTGACATGAAAACATGCTTACTCAGTAAGTATTGCCCACCTCATACTCCACACTATGGTAATCTTACTATAATATCTATTGTCATTCATTTCAACTGTGATCTATATTTATTCAAGCATAATCAGGAAGATCTAACAAAATATTAATCAACCCGAGTTAACAAACACGTACAAAGATGAACAATAACTCAAAATAAACGTTTAAGTTGGACTAACAATTCAATAAGAACAATATTGATGTTTTGAAAATTATATTGAAACTAAACTTAGTTTGAAGAATGTTTCAATCTGCCCTACCAACTATACCTGATTCAAGTCCTACAAAATGGAAGAATATTTTTTCTAGAATATCACACAAGGCAATCCCAAGTATCATCGAATAAAATATCATAGTTGTTATTTTAATTTTATGAGTGTTTCTATTATCACACCGTTTTGTATTTTGAAGTGTAAAAACATGTCTCATTGTATTACAAGGTATACTGTGTAAGATCACATCTTGATAAACTATATCTTATCTTAGAATGTAATGTAATAAAGTGAAAAAACATGAAAATAAATACATAGTGATACAATTAGGGGCCAAGTATGTGACTATTATTATCTTTACCATGTTTGGATATAAACAGATATAAAGAAAATATTTTGATGATAAAAATAAATAAATGAGTGATATTTTTTTTCTAATTAGAGGCAAAGCGTGTGCAAACCCCTGAAGCATGTTTCAATATTGATAAGTCATTGTGTGAATAAATAAATAATAAATAAATAAATAAATAAATAAATAAATAAATAAATAAATAAATAAATAAATAAATGAATGAATTAGAGGCAAAGCGTGTGCAAACCTCTACAGCACATGTTTCGATATTGATAAGTCATTGTGTGGATAAATAAATAAATGAATGAATAAATGAATGAATGAATGATAAATAAATAAATAAATGAATATCAATAAATAATCTTACCGGGTCTGTTCGTCGAAATGCTGCGCGTAGCGGCTGGGGGGTCGGAGTGGCATGCCATTCTTCTTCTCCACAATCTCCCACGCTACAGCACAGGGCTTGGTCTCAGCGGCAGCAACTACCAGCTTTGCCTTCTTGAGTTCCATCTGCCCTTTGATCTCCTTCCTCTTCTTGTCCATTTTGTATAGCTCCTTCATCTCCTTCTTGCTCATCCCAACGTTACCACCTGAAATTATATATGAGAGAAAATTTTATTTAAAAAATCTGAGTTTACTTGAAGTTTTTGAAAGGTCATCGAGATGAAAATTCTACTATAGGGTGCTACTCCTCTCAGTCCTGAAACTGCGTATTTTAGATATGAAAATTGTTGGAAATTATATTGTAAAATATAGAGCATAACGGACGGAGTCGGTCATATATATATTCATTGTCATTTCATTCTTTTATAAAAAAAAACTGTTCAATTGATTCATTTTCATATGATTTTTAGAAATTAATGCAAGCCCTTTCCAATGGTATATGGAAAATAAACTTACATATGGAATCATATGAAAATCAGTAAAGGAAACCCGTCACGGGTGGTGACTGGAGAAAACATCACAATTTGGAAAATTAGATCTGTAGGCTATAGTGCCATAACAACTGGCAACTTTCACCATACTACTCACATGTAGGCCTACTCGCTTTGGTGTTTTACTATTAGTGCGCATCTGGTTAAATATTATTATATGTGCAAAACAATGCGCATATTATTCTGCACTAGATGGAGTGCATTTTCAAACCTTGCTTCTTTACTTGTTTTATCATATTACCACCTTCTTCCCAGTGCAACCTGAATTGAGTGAGTGAGTGAGTGAGATTGGTTGCTTTACGCCCTTATCAACACATTTAATATGGTTATATCAAGGGCGGGAGAGCTGAGAGTGAGTGAGTGAGTGAGTGAGATTGGTTGCTTTACGCCCTTATCAACACATTTAATATGTATAATGTTCTATTATTGAATAATCAACTCAGCACAGGACGTACAGCTATGATCTAGTTTATTACTATATCCGTCAGATGGCAGCAGTGCATATTATGAACAAGCGCATTCGGTATTGGGTGATATAAAGATATGACAACATTACATCTTTCCCTTCTTTGAAATTAATCAAACATATGAATAGAGATATTTTGGTCTTACGCGCTCACGTGCCGACCTTCTGATATCGGTATGCTCTGGGGCTCTTTTAGGACTTTTTGCTATCTCAGGGAGTAATTGCTCAGAAATTGGAGTTTCTTGGAGCAGGTTTTGTTCTTCAACTGGTTCTTCCTGATATGCCTTGGAACACTTTTCAGATATCTTTTTAGAGTGTGATGAATTTCTAGTGATGATTCTCTCATTGCTTTCAGCTGTAATCATCGACCTTTTTTTTCTGAGATCTTCAATGGGGTGTGATCAAAAGGAGTAGACAATTTGTTGTGGTGATCCTGTTTCACTAGGACATGATCTCCAACTTTGAGATGTTCCACCTGGATAAGGTCCACTGAAGTTAACAAGTTCTTTCCATGGTTGGTCTGGAAGTTTTGTCATCTGAAGGGGTTCCATTGTGGACTGTGGAGTACATGCTTGACAAGCAAGGCAGTTGACAATTTTATTTTCCACCCTCCTGTCAATACCAGGAAACCATACTGTCTCTCTAAGTACTGATTTAGTCTTCATGATGCCTTGATGACTGGCATGAGCAAGATCAATGGTGCGTAGTTGAAGAGTGTCTGGAATTACAATTCTCTCTCCTCTCATTAGAATGCCTCCACATATGGACAGCTCACTTCTGATTTGCTTGAATGAATTATAATCACTGTACAGCTGGTTGCTGAGACTTTCCCATTCTTGTGTGGCGATGCACCTCATGACATTTTGTAACATGATGTCTTTGCTCGTTTCTTCTTCTATTTCCTTCATCGAGATGCTACCTTGCTCATGATTTTCAAAGTAAGCAATGGCATTGATGCAAATCTTTTCCGTCTGTTCGTCTAACCATGTCTTCTGTGGCATTTTGGCAGATTTAGGCGGATGTCTTGATAGATAATCAGCAGGATTATCTTTTCCTGGGGTGTATACAATCTTTACTTTATACGGTTGCAGACGCAGGCATAGCCGTTGTAGACGTGGTGTAGGTTTAGACATAGGTTTTCCTAAGATACCAAGTAACGGTTTATGATCCGTTGCCACTGTGAATTCCGCACCAATGAGATAGTGGTCGAAATGCTCACATGCCCACACTACTCCTAAGGCTTCCCTCTCGGTCTGACTGTACCTAGTTTCACAATCAGCTAACTTGCGGCTTGCATATTCGACTATTCGAATTGCTCCTTTATCATCGCTTTGGGTGAGTACAGCTCCTAGGCCCACTGGACTAGCATCCACTACCATCTATGTCTTCAGGCTGGTGTTGAAGTATGATATCATTTGCCAGTTGGCCATGCTCCTCTTCAAATTGGAGAATGCCGTTTTTTCTTCTTTTTCCCATTTCCATGCAATGTCTTTCTTTGTCAATTTTTGTAGTGGATCTACAACAGTGCTGTAATTGTTTATGAACCTGGCGAGAAACTGGGCCATACCTAGTAAACTGCAAACTTCCTCTGTGCTTTGCGGTTCAGTGGCGTTGAGAATAGCTTCGATTTTCTTTTCGCTTGGGGAAATCCCGTCTTTACTGAAAACATGACCAAAGAAGGTGATTTCTTCTTTCCAGAACTCACATTTCGATTTATTTGCTGTGACCTTGTATTCAGCAAGTCGTTCCAGAACCTTGTTGATTGTTTCAGCATGCTCTTCAGCTGTTCTCGAAAAAATAATTATGTCGTCTGACATATTCTTCACACCAGTAATACCCTGCAGTATGTCAGCTATTTTCTTCTGGAAGATTTCTAACTCATGGTGACCTTTATTGAGATCTATCTTCGAGAAATGCTGGGCTCCGTTGAGATCCACAATAAGCTCTTCGATTGTATTCATTGGATACCGTTCTCTTTCTATGGCCGTGTTTATGGCTCTACTATCCAGACATAACCGGATATCACCCTGTGGCTTGTGGACTATTACTAATGGACTGATCCATGGTGTCACTCCAGTGGCATCTTCTATAATGTCCAGCTTCTTTAGTCTTTCAATTTCTTGGTCCACTTTTTCACGAAGATGAAACGGTACGCACCTTGCTTTTTGCGCGATCGGGTTGACTTCTTTGTCAATGCTAAGATGTACAGTAGTATCCTTCATCTTTCCGATTCCGTCGAAGACTTTTCTGTGTTTGTCTGCTACTTCTTTTGTGTCTTGCACATGGCACACAAACGTAACGATTCCTAACTTCTCTGCAGTGTTGCAACTAAGAAGATTATGAGCTTTACCTTGAACTACATAGACAGATGTCTTCGTCTGTTTCTTTGTCATTGGAGATTGAACCATACATTCAAACACTCCAGCCATAGGTATCTCATGCTGTGTACCCTTAGGACCGTAGCCAAAGTATTTCTTATCTGTTTGCTTGAGTTGCGGTGTAGCATTGAGAAGATCAAAAGTTTCCTTACCTAAGATATTTATTTCAGATCCTGAGTCGATCAGCATTGTGGTGTCATGTCCATATATTTTTACATTTGTAGACCTAGTTTTTTCTCCATTGACTGAAGAAATGACCACAGGAATGGTGATGTACTCTTCCTCGCTGTCTTGAGTCTCAGCAACCTGATTGACTTTCGAATTCAATCTGACCTTAGTCCTGCACTTCTTTGCATAATGCCCTTTATTAGAACATTTGTAGCATACATTCTCCAAAGCGGGACAGTCATCATCATGAGGATATGTACCTCCGCACCTAAAACATGATTTGCTTTGGGATTTCTTGGGTGTTCCTGATGAATGTTTCTTTTCTGACGTCACCTTTTGAGTATATTTGCCTTGTTTGCTGACCCGACTAACAGCTGATCTCTCCTCGGATTGAGTCTCCATGTCTTTGACTTGGTATTCAGCTCTTTCAGAAGCTCTTGCCGTCTTTAGAAAATCCTTAAGACTCAGATCATCACGAATAGTTTTGTGTTTCACACTCTTGTTGGGACATGTATTTACAAGATGTGATAAAGTGATGAGATCAACGATGTCGTTCGGTTGTAATTCTTCAAGCTTGATTGCAGCGACCTTTTCTTTGACGCGAATATGGTAGTTGTCACTTGTTTTACCAGTATTTGGCCTCATCTGGTGTAATACACTCATGCCGTAGACCCTATTCAATTTAGGTTTGAAATGATCATCCAGTGCCTGCTTTAACTTTTTATAGCCATCATCAGCTGCAGAATCACCTGTATTTTCAAGTCTTTTGATGATTCTTCTGGTTCCTACACCTACATAATGCATCATCATGGCTCGTTTGTCCTTATTTTCGGTTAGTCTCATTGCAGACATCATGGATTCTAAACCTTCTAACCACTCTTCCCATTTTGTTGCTATTTCCGGATCCTCGGTTACTGTGAACTCTGGATATGCTGGAAGATGTATCATTGGCGGTGGTGGTGTCTCTTCTGGCATTTTGTATGATTTGCCTTACTCAAACTACCAGAGCAACCAGTAATCAAAAAATCTGCACGCGAAACGGAGTATCGTACCGGTATGTCGTAAATGGGACCAAAATTACACCAAATTTACACTGTGTGTATTATAGTATCACTGTCAGAAATTACTGAAATAATGGCACCATGACTTTTAACTTCATGCACAGATTATGAGTCAAGACATAAATCAATATCAAATTCAATATAGGGTAGATATTTAAATCAATGTGTCAGCAAAGATCAACATTCAAAGTAGTTAGTGAGAAAATATTCTTGATATCCCACTCTACATATCATAGACACAACCACTATTTCATGAAATTTCAACATCAAATGAGTCAAAACACATGTATAGAACAACAATATTATATGTCAAGTGAGTCAATAGTGTTCATTTAACTGCATCTCTTCTGTCTTCCTGTAGTCAACAGCACTTGGAAAGTCACACTGAGCATTAACCTTTATATGAGTTTCAATGGTGAGTCCCAACTAGTGTCAATACAGCTCAGCTAGCACAAGATCAAAGTTGATAAATGCAGGAAAATACTGGATACAGTTCATATACATGAAGACTTGACTTGTTGTTTACTCACAGCTTGATTATACCTCTCAGGAACAGTTCATTTTTACTTAGCTGAAAGTTGTGGTGAGTGCGCACGTGGCCTGGGATGGAGCGCACATGGTCTGGAATGGAGCAGATCCTTCTCTCTCCTCTTCTTGAGATTCAAATGGTTTTACCTCAGTCTAAACACTTCTGAAGTATCCCAGTGCAGTCCTATGCTTGTAAAGTCTCTTTTAAACCAATATAAGGCTTTCTGCCGGCTGTAGATTCTTTTAAATCTTCTATCTCGTCGCCAATATAATGTTCTATTATTGAATAATCAACTCAGCACAGGACGTACAGCTATGATCTAGTTTATTACTATATCCGTCAGATGGCAGCAGTGCATATTATGAACAAGCGCATTCGGTATTGGGTGATATAAAGATATGACAACATTACAATATGGTTATATCAAGGGTGGGAGAGCTGAGAGGGAGCCAGTTTATGATCATAGTTCATACACAGGAAATAGAGATAGAGAAGAAGGGAGAGGGAGAGACAGAGAAATTGATCTCTACCTTTTTTTCTGTTTCAACATACACACATGTCCATCTTTCATCATTAGCACAATAGAATATTCATGATTTTTGTTATCTCCCTCCTTGGGTATTTATCCCCCCCCCCCCCCCCCCCCCTGGGTATTGAGTGCATTATGCTTCATGCACTTAGTCAAGCGTGTATGAATGCATATTCAAATATTTTCGTTTAATCTTAACTTTTTTCGGAATGCTGGATATATATGGGTTTCAATGGCTAGTTTTAGCCTATTTAATTCATATTTAATTGATTAAATTAGCATGATTTCCATAAAAAAAAAAAAACTATAATTACAATGCATGGCTTGACAGGAACTTTTTCCTTTATTTTTTTGACTTTGTTCATTTTGTTTCAAACGTTAATACTTAACCTTAAATAGAGGATTAAAGATTACCGGATTTTGTATTACTTTCAGTGTTAATTGAATCTAATCTTAGATTGAAGAAAGTTAATTGATTAATTACTTGATTAAGAAGAATAGATCATGTGTAGCGACCAGCAGTAAATTAGAGCGGAGCCAGTCAGAAGTTCTCGGGCTAGATCTGTATAGTGACTAGTGATACACTGATAGATGTAGTCAGAAAGACTTACCCTTGGACATCATCTGGATGTATTCCTCCCAGTCGATCCCAGAACCAGGGGAAGCAGGGGAACGACGAGGAGAGAGAATTCGGGCAGCAAAGTTGGGCACAGGAGGTCTCAATGGCTTGCCTTGAAAGAAGCGAATAATCTGTTGGGCCTTTCCACGTACATACCCAGCAAACTTGGTCCCATCAAACTTGATGGCACCTCCGAAGCAGCCAACAACATGGTCATGGACATGGTGGCCTTCGCCAGGGTCGGGAGAGCTCGGCTCAGTAGCAGTGGTGTTGGTACGGTAGACAAAGGTTACATTAGATTGAGAGGTGGTGGGTTTCTGAGGACTAGGCCCGACGTTGGGGGCATTAGAGCCCCCAACCTCGGCCTCGAAAATCTTATCCACAGCTTCTAGAGCCATGGTTAAGATTAGCGAGTATCTTCTTCGATGTCCGAGTCCAGAATGAGAGACTTGGGCGGCAGTGCATCCAAGGTAACCCGTCACTGAAAAGTATGACGTTGGCAAAGTAGTGACGTCACATGCGTGTAATTTTCTATTTTACAACTTGTTTGTTCTCCTTATGTCATCGGAAGGGTCTGTATTTCCGAAATTGTGTTAATTTTGTACAATATTGCAAAAAGGGTGGTTAAATCCTCGAGAAAACCTTTGACAGCGATAAAGTTCATGACGTTGGTTAGCCTATTGTTGGCCTTAGCAACACGCTCCCTCCCAAAACTTGCGACTTCATAATTATCACTGCTGAGCTTCCCAACCCTCTGATGGAGGGGCTCAGAAAACATAGGATCTCGAACCATCAGAAGAATAGACATTATAACTCAAACACACGGTCTTAACATTTGAACGTTTAATAAACTCCTCGTTGACTTGGTAAATTAATATTCCTTCAGTTGAGAGAAATAATCTAGACACTCATAGTTCCAATTATGTTCAAGGTGATACGAGAGATTACACGTTTATGTTTAGCCCGAGAAATTCTGACTGGCTCCGCTCCGCTACACACATAGGTAATCTGGGTCTGGGAGCCCGGGCTAGTTTATGTTACAATAGAGTAGATATTGTTATGCCTCGTCTTGGCTCTCTTTAAGTCGTGATGTCGTCTCGCCTTATTACTTATATATTATGGCCTTTCCAGGTACTTCAGATCAGGTTGACATGTAGGCTCAGAGCCCTTAAGTTAATATTACCAGTACTTGTCAGTGAGTAAACACAAAGATGTAGTTGCGGTGCCAGCCAGTGTAGTTCTATTTTATTATGGTTTCAATCCTTCATTTATATCCATCATTCAGTATTTCACAACATATTGCAATCCCTCATATAAATCATGACACACCTTAAAATATCCTTGAATCTAAGCATGTAAACCCCACATGCTACAAACCCATCCCACATCATTGACATGTTCCCGCCCCCAGTGCCCCGCCCCCTTTTCCATGAGCTGGCGCTCATGTGCTGCCACGACGGGAATCACCAGCATCACATCACTCCCCCTCCCGGGAAAAGAAAAACCGAAAAAAAAGAAAAAGACCTAAATTACCCACTACCAGAACTAACTTACTTTTTCTTTTTACCTCCGTATAATATCAAAAGTAGGGTAGATAAGCCCCCAGAGTGCTACAAGCAACTGAGAAACATATCTCCAAAATTTTGTGTAGTGTCTTGATAACTACGGGTCGAACCCTTAACAAATACCCTGTGATGCCTCATCCCGCCGGGCAGTACTCCCGACAATCATTATCGTTAAAGATCCCCACCTCTTCGACATGAAAGCGCATGCGTATATATGAAACACATCATGCAACAACAAAGCAATTGTCCAACTTCAAACAATAATAAGGAGCTTCACATGAAAGCCTCATACACGAATCATGCAGCGTAAAAAAAAATACAGTCGTTTATAGGGGGAATGTCTATTCTTTCACGGACCAATAGTGTTAAGTTTTGATAAATTTTGTGACCATTTATACGGCTAAAAGTTTTCAATCTCTGTAGAGCTCCTTTGACCCGCGCGCGATATTTCTTGCAAATTTGTCTAAAGTTGTGGGCACTTCCGTCCCATGTGCGCGCAAGGTCAGCCCTGGCCACCGCATTCACTGTTCGGTCTACATATGTAATCGCTACCTAGGTTTATATAAAGCTGCTGCTCTATACAAGTCAGCGCGACACCTCGTGAGAGGGTGTGTTCCTACGTGGACCTCTATGGGCCCCTAGCGTCGGGGAGTTGACTTACGCCATTCCCTCGCATCCAAGCCTATGCTGCCTATATAGCTAGTATATTTTATGAAAGGATCTGACGCTGTCGAGTCTAATCGTGTTTACAACAACCGTGTAAATAAGATCTTCCGCATATATAATTTCAGCGCACTCACCTAGGTGGAAGGCATCACTACCTCCACTTCCTTTGCAAATTTTGTGTCGAATGATTAAATATATATATATATATAGTGCTACGAACAAAAACATCCCCAATTCCGGCGCGTGTAATATCTGGCCCCCGACCAGATCTTTGCCGTCAACGCAGCAGCCTGCCTCCGGCAGACTGTACTCATCAGTAATTTTTGGTAAAGATTTTACTAAATACGGCGAACACGCCTAGCTGGAATGTTTTAACTACTCTACAAACTTTGCGTATCCAAATCCATTGGAACCCCCCAATAATAAAAGAGATCAGTTTAACACCTATATAAGATACCACAACGTTGACTAACTAACTAAAAGTGTAGTGCAGGGATACATCAGCCACAGGCTGCAATAAATATTACAAAATCGCGTGCCATGACAACGTTAAACACAAGTACATCAATCAAAGACATGCACATAGCAAGTAAAAAATATCACCAAGGGAAAATCACACTACAACTGTTCCTTAGTTGAGTATCATTGGTCGCCGGCTGGCCCAGAAGAATCACTGCCCAAGACAGTTCATAGTGTCCTTATCATAGCGCGCTATAAGTCGCATCACTTGTTTGAAATTGAAATTAAAAGAAGAATTTAAAACTGTTATACGGTTATGAAGTCCGAGGAATGTATGACTGTTCGTGCGGACAAAATATATCATTGTCTGAATAAATTATATCACTGTCCAGGAGAGTAAATAATATCACCACTTCACTTTAGAATTAATTAATCGCGACGCACTGACACCACGGCCCATCATGTGTAGGCGGTAAACGTTCTTCTTTCTTCTCTCTTCTCTTCTATCTTCTGTTCTGTTCCTCCACTTTCCACCAGCCGGCGCCACTGCGCAAAGTCACTGCAATACATTGGAAACAAGCACAGTTTTTAGATATCTGTTGTATTACCATCTTGCGAGTATTGTTCTCTCGCTGCCAAGCCCACCTGGCATCACTGGTACTCGCAAACTTTGCCAATTTAGTTCCCTCAAATATTGTTTTAGTGACAAAAAGGCACACAACTGTCCAAGCTCGTTGCTCATTAATGCTTTTAACAAATAATTACCCTATGTCACCCCACTATACATACAATTCACCTCATCTCTATAACACAAATCTGGTAATTACAATACAACCATGAATTCTAATTTATACCATAATTTTGATACAACCCCTAGATGCAGTATTCATAGAGATCAGTCATACACATGATTATACATAAATCACACATAGCCATATATCATACGTGCTAGCCACGTTGCTCTAGATTATTTCTAAGGTATCGGCAATATTATATTAGTGTCTATCTATAATAATCGCACACGCTATATCAGTAACAACAACTACATAATAAGAACACCTAGTACACCATGCAATTCTAAATTCACAATAGTTTTTCATATCCATATACAGCGTACGTACCGTTAATGCCTGTCAAATCAATCATCAGTTTGTTAAACAACAACAACAATGTTATCACACAAAGAAATTTTCTATTCTACCACTACATGCGCTTGCACAATATTTTATGATCACACTTGTCAGGCCACTACTCACAAAGGCCTGTTCGTACAAAGAGTCATATATATAAAAAAAACTGATTAACGTTACCTATTGTATTTTAATGCTTCATATACCAGGTCCATGTTAGTCCTATATCTAGTCACATGTTCTGATAGATCATTCGATGGCCATTGTGTGTCAGACCTGCTGTACAGACGACCCTCTCTTTTCAGTATAGCCATTGAATTGTATTCTCAGTCCAGCCATGTCCCCCCCTTTCCCCCCCCCCCTCCCCCACCCCCCTTTACTTATATCGCATTGTGGAGTTATTAATCTTCCTCTGTACTCGCCGGTAGACGCCTCGGGCTCGATGTCCAAGCACCCTCGTGCATCCACCACTTCAAGCCCGTCTCAAATGGCATATCCACCTCATCTGGATCCCCCAGCCTCGGTATCGATCTACTCACTGCTATCGCTGGCAGTCCCCTTGACAACCTCTCCCTCCTTCTTTTAGACGCCCCCCTCAAAACATGTATGTAGTAGCCCGTGACATAATTTATGACGGACTTACAGCATTTGCACGACCAATTCTCCATTTTTCTACTTCCCTCTTTATTTAGCCAAAAGCATCCTATGTGCACCAATGCGCCACAGCATGGCATTCTCCCCGCCCCGTGAATTTGAGTTCCCTGTCTTTTAAATAATAAACCTGCAGACCGGCATTGTGTGCAGAAATAGCTGAAGGGTGGCCCAAATTTTCTTTGCAATTCTCCCCTCTTGAAAGCTTTCTCCAACTTCATCGTGCTAATCCAGTCTTCTCCTTGCAACCCCACCCCCTTCATCGTACAGCCCTCAATGACCGTGTCTGGGTTTACATCACACCGTCGTGCTATAAGTTCCCCCACCCCCCCTACTAAAGTTGTTCTTACCAATTTCACCCCATTTTTCCATTTCCTGGTTCCCCTAGTCCCTAAAAGATTAAGAAAACCGGCCACCCATCGATGAGCCTCTGAGAATCTCACTTCCAATATCCACTCCAAAAGGTAAAAAATAAATTCTTCGTCCAAGAAGTAGACCACAAACTTAGCGAACCCCCCCTCATTTTCCTCATACATTGCTCTCCCTAACTCTGTTACAATTTGGTAACAATCCCCTGAATTTAGCGCTCTAAATGCCCGTACATACTGATCACAAGTCAGTATGTGTGGCAGTTCAACTTCCCATAATGCCCCCCACCCATCTCTTTCTTCCAAAGCCCTGAAATAGAAGGAGTACTTTTTCACCAAATCCATGTCACACCATACCACTGCATCAGCTATCATAACCCCATGTCTCTCCATCGGTCTTTCCATCTTCCCTGAAAAATTCCCTTACCTCTTCTTAGTCCACTTGCGATATCTCCCACTTAGTAAAGTATCCCTCGAGTATGGCCCTGTGGTCTGGTCTGTAGCACCCACATTAATGAAACCTGGGTGGTCAGTTGTGTCTTTAAGTCAGGCTATTAACCCTCCGGCCATCGATTACATAATCCATTTCACGCTTAATAATCATATCGCACGCTTCACGCGTAACCTTGTGGTCCCAATAGTTCCCTTCTCATTGGTCCACGTTATACCTTCCCACTCCCTCTCCCCCCCTCCCCCCTTCCCCCAATTTTGTTGACTTTTGTCCCGTTGACCACACCTCCATATATTGATTGGAGCCAATGTCAGCTCCACCCTTCTTATGCTCAGACATTCCACTTACGTCCCATTACTGAGTTTGTTTTCTGTGATTCTCCTTAACCCCATCACCCAATATATTAACTCCTCCCCCTAGTTACTCTTAGGTCGAATTTTTCCCCGATCGATTTCACATTGTACCTTACAGCTAATGCCCATGCTAGACTACTTTTCACATGCCATAACTCGGTTCTTGTTGCACTTTGTGCAATCAGTTCAACACCCTATGATATCCCCGTCCTTTTATGCTCCCATCATGCTATAATGAGTGAACGCTGCCCTTCTAAGAGCCTGATCTGACCCACCTCGCGCCTTCATGTTCACATGCTAATTAGTCAGTGTTGTTAATGCATTCTCCCCTATCGAAAAAAAAAAAAAAAAAAAAAAAATATATGTTAATTGACCCTAGATAGTGTTATCATTCTAATAATTCTTTCCCATGCAGGCATGATCTTTTTTTATTTTTACCTTTACACATCAATGGGTGGAAGTAGGAGAGGGCCATCATCCTCCCACCCCACAGCTCTCACCTCGCCGTCCCCGTGCTCAGCCACGAGCACCCGGCACGCGCCGGCGTCATTCAACAGGTGAAGAGCACTACCCGCCCTGAACTTAGTCAGGGTGACAATCATGGGCAGGTGTACACTCTCCTGTTCTCCAGCGTTTCTCAGGATTAGTGGGCCCGCCCAGTCCAGGTGCACCACTATCCTGCAGCAGGCCAGGGACCTGTGGGCCCTGATGGAGCGCAAGGTAGGAGCCACACTGCTTGCCAGCATGTCCAGGCTGTACAGCACGTCGCTCAGCCTAAGTGCAATGTACTTCTCCCCGCGCTGCACCCTCAGGACCAAGGCCGTCGCGCCAGCGGGTCTCCGCCGGCACAGGCCCCCAGCCCAACCCCAGGCCGCACCCACCACCTTATATATTATCGCAAATCCAATTGCCACAATTGCCAAGTGAATGTACGGGTGTTCGTACCATTTTTCCTCATTGCTTGTGGTCGTGGGCAACGCCACGTCGATCTTTCTCGGACGATACTCGATCGTCCTCCGTGAGAAACTGGTAAAGTTAAAAGCTTTTACCGCCGCTACTGCAGAATAGCCTCCCATCAGGACCCCCAATCTGAACAACCTGTAAAGCGTATAAAAGGTTATTAGCAAATGAATAATCTCCACCACCCATAGGAGAACTGATATATGCGACCTACCTGCCATTCCCCGTAGCGAGTGCCATGCACTCCCCCATGATGATTGCAAAATTGCATCTCTCCTCTTAATGTCCCTCACGATTTGTGCCACTTCCCTACCCCTTTCTAAAGCCCCAACTGGTAAGTCTGATAATTTGTTCTCAATGTCACTACTAGTAGGTAATCCCAACTCTATTAGATAGTCAGTCAAGGACTGTCCTGTGATATTTCCCATTGGTATATCAAACGCTACTGCGAAAGGCAAGTTTACGCCATTAGCCACATGTACATTAAAATCAGAACTGTTCACGCACTCAGTTACCCTTGGTATTAATCTTGCATTCTTTAGGTCAAAATAACAATCGCAGGGCACGCGGAAAACAGATATTTGTGACAAAGCCACTACCCCTGAGCCTTCTTCTTTACATGTCAGATTACCCCAATGTCCCACATTTACCATCAGATAGGTAGATCCCCCTACATGCCTAATAAAAGCCGGTGCCTTCCCTGATAGAAACGTATCAAATTCACAATTTTTCACAATTTGGTTTGTGTCGTCATTAAATAACACGCTGCCACAGCCTGTACCTGCAGCGCCAAGTTCTTTCACATAGAAGGGGCACATGTAAGCTCCTTCCATTTCACATTCCCTTAATACATCTACACTACTCATTTCAGTTATTTCTCCATTGTCTTTACTACGAGCCAATAAGGTCTTAGAAGATCTTAGTTTAGTATATCCGTCCAAGTTATAATTATGTACGTGCATTGGGATCGCAAACATTTCCATTTCAAACAGCTCGAACCCGCGCTGTGGTGTGGTTAGGTATATTGGTATGGCAAATACAACTTCATTGTTGTGCGTTCTTCCTTTTAAATTAGCTTTACCCCAATCAATTTCAGACTCCAATATCTCTAGATCTTTTCCCACCACTGATTGCAAGCGCTCGCGCCAATTACTCTTTTTGAGTTCTATCATTAATGATGAATGCACAATCCCTTCCAATAATCCCTTCACAATTGCACTCAATTCCCTTACCCTTTCTGAGTACATTTCTTCTACTAAACCTTCCAATACAGAGTGATGGAGAGTGGAAAATACCCTCTCCTGTCTAATAAGGTTATCCCTTATACCATCAGTATAATTAGCTGCGTGTCCAGCAAAGAACCCTAGCTTTCCTGTTATATTTTTCAGAACGTCATTAATCTCGTGTGTGTGTGCATGCGCAAACTCCAACAAAATGTTTGAATTGTCAGCCAGAGCCGCAATCGCCCCATCTCTGGCCTCTACATTAAAGTCCCTCATATTCTCAATGTCAAATAATCGATCTACTTCTTTTTCTACTACCCGTACTTCGTGGTCAGTAGCAACCCCGAATAATGTATGCAGGACCTTGCCACCAGGAGGGAAAATTGCCTCCCTTTTATCCCTGAGATCATTTATTTCGTTTACTCCTGCTATTAACTCTCTATATTGGCCAAATACAGTGGATGCCCTTCTATTCAAGTTACTAGTATAGTTATTCAAAGTCAATTGCAATCTGGAAAATCCCGGAGGTAGTTCATGCGCCGACTCAATTTCTTTCGGCGCAGGTATGGCCACGCTGGCTTGGAACTCCAGTTGAACGATTTCCACGCCATCTGCCATTTCCCCCATCTTCTTAAACATCACACCATAATTCTGGCGCAGGATTGGCTCCCCACAAGCTATTGTCACAGCCAGGAGAAACCAATATCCGTGCATCAATCTATAATTTAAAGCAAAACCAGATATCTTATTTTCAAGTTAAGTCTATTTGCTGCGTGTGGCTGTACTGCCACACACTCCATGTGCGCACCGTCTCAAATTTTGTGCGGTTGCGCCACTGACTCCCTCTTTATAGATTGTTCATAAATATTCCTTATTTTGTTCCAAATTTATTTTTCTAACGAATTTCGTTCAATCATATCCCTCCATCCCTTATATCCTATCTAATTACGCTCAAACCGGAGTCAGTGTTCTATAATACCACGGCTGAGACTGTCATGGCGTCCCCCCACGTGCTAATCAATTTTCCCAAGTAATTTCAGACGGAGTAATTTTTCAGGCTAAATAGTGAGAACTTCCAAGTCCAGTGAAGCCTGCTGGTACATAAATCACGAAAGACACTTCATTTTCCCGTTAAATACAGGTTCACTGGATGCGCTCCCACTCCCACGGCCCGACATTAAACTCAAATCATTCCCCACCTCAATGTAGTAAACACACAATGCGGTCATGTCAAAGGAAGGTGCATGCGTTATGAAATGTATTACCTACCCTTTTGCCATAGCTAGAATCTTTCCCCAAAAGCGCACTGGAGTTTGTCAACTTGTCAAAGTTTCTATCAAACTTCGCACGTGGTTCTGCGGTATATTCTTCTCTTTTCCCCTACGTGTTGCTGTTCTGCAATCGAGCGTCCAAGTGACGCCTGTTGCTGCTCCAGTGCAGGTCCCAGTGCATCTGTCTCCATGCCCCCTCATTTGCATAGAGTGCTCTCCATCTCCCCGCCCCTGCATGCACCATCACAGCCTCCTCCTCCCGGCTGAAGTGAGATTTGCCAAGGGTCCTCCCATATTCCATCTTTCATGGAATCCTTTACCCGCATATAGAATTCATGCTTCTTTATTAAAACCCGGAAATTGTGGATGCCAGAGCTGCCGCTCATGACTTATAGAGCTAGTTTTAATATGTTTTTCACCCCTTCCTTGTTTCTAAAATTCGGTACCTGATACAGCATAGCAGGTTTTTAATGGCCTCTGAACTTGTATCTTTATCTTATATACTTGTGAGCTCTACTAATTTTTGTACTAAATTGCATCTGCTCTGCTCGTATCTGATTTATATGGACAGGTGTTTCCAACACCCAGCTCCAGTTCATGTTTAGTTGCAGGTTCGCAATCCACTTCCTTCGTGATACAAGGGTTTAGACCGTATTTGAAACTCGCCCAGGTGGGTTTGTGGCTCGATGACCCTAGAACTGAGCTTAAAATAAAATATTAGTATATTTCAGAATCTCATGTCTCAAACAAATGACATCAACCAACAAAAAGGCACGCTTCCACAGCTCCCTTTGGCTCGTGCGGCAATCTCATTCTCCCCATCGGTCCTTGGAGACCTACTCCCACATATGCATAAACCATGATGACAATTGAGGCATGATTCGCACCATACACCAACACACACCAAGATCTCTGGATTTGCACGCCAAAGTTATGTCGATATATTGTTTCTACACAACACATTATACATGTATCTCGACACAACTGAGGCACTGGTGCTTTCCATATTATTTCCCCTCTCTAAACAAATATGCTAACTTGTTTTCTCTAAATTAATTTTTCTTTAGCATGTCTAATAAAGTATAACTTTCTAAGTAATAACTAAGTGTATCCTCCTATGTCTATTCCTAATTATTTCATCACCTAAATTCCTCTCACTCTCAGTTCTCATATTTGTGATCTTTTCCATGAGACGCTGTGTGTATGGGGGCGGTGGCTTCCCGGCCCTCCCCCCCTCCCCTTTCATTTTGTAGTGTAACGCCCTTCACTACTCGGATCTGTTTACTGACCCGCTTCCATACAGGGGTCAATCGGTCACCGTTTCTCTCCCCCCTCCCCTTGATTCTTTAGTATACATAGGCGCATGCGTCATCTTATGTTTGGACTTCCATCTGTACGATTTCTTCCCTTGGTAACGGATAACAATGCCCTCAACACTCTTTTCAAGACGTCATGCCTTGTATGCCTTATCAACACAAAGCCTCCCTCTTGATCATGTGAATTTCCTGACTACACATCCTGTATTACCCTAATCAATACCTATACATGGTCATTGACTCGCATCTAATCCCTAATTTCTCAGTTTTGTTTGTGCTATGCTCTGCATGCTCTACCCAATCAATAATTACAAAGCCCTTTAGAATTCATATGTCTCTATTATGTGTGGTGGCATGCGCCACGTCTCATGTAACTGTTGACTTACCAGTCATTCCATGCGAATTCCTTTCAAATTACATGTTGTGTTAATCACACCCCCAGAAGCCCTCTTGGCTCGCTCATTATCGAGCAAACATTTCTCCTCTTGTTTATGCCGTCTATTTCAGCCCATAAGCCATTCAAATATTAACACTCACCCATTGTGAATATTTTAAAGGAATAAGTCCATAGCGCGGGACCATTCACCAAATCCCTTTTGTGCCCTTATGTATACGCCTTGAGTCGATCGTTGCACCATGATCAATTTCTCCCCTTTCAAGATTTTGCTTCTCTATGCATTAATATTCATCAAAGGAACTCGCCCACACAGCACAAATGCCGCTGCCACAAACATGGTGTATTAAATTTCTCACCAGGATTTCCAATCTCGCCTCAGGCTGCTAAATTCTCACCAAATTATTCTCCTTACCTTAGTCTTAAATTTGTTCTGTAAGACAGAATTAGAAGAAAAAAAAAAATTAAAATAGTATTGTTTCCCTTTTTGTGTTTCGGATATTCATATGTTCCTCATGGCCCCATCTTCTCATAGGTCGTATCATTAGGTGCGACTGGCGTCTCTTATTCCTTGCCTTGATCTCCCATATACTATATTTTCATGGCATTTCTTAGATCTATTTTATCTACCACTCTGTAATTATTCGAAGATTAAGATTCCCTCCCTTCCCCCCCCCCCCTTCCCACCGAAAACTCCTTATGTTTTAGGTCTGTTTAAAATAGAAAAATCTAATCCTTAAAACAAAAACACCAATCGTTAGTACCTGTATTGTTCACGCATTTTTCTCTCTAATACGTACTCATAGATATAAGCGCCTACATTCACACAACAGCACAATAAAGACAGTGCCGTGGGATATATATAAAGGCACACGCACCACAATAAATCACACCAATATTTATTTAGTTTTTATTCAAGTTCACCATTGTGGAGCCCAAATACATCCTGTATATAAAATCAATGGTGAACGAGTACAAACAATACCCTTTTCTAACATTGATGCCACTCCTTTACTCAATATCCCTATTTTATTTACACAGCCACAGCCGCCTTCCTGTCTACTCTGTGGTTCTCATTGATTAAATCTGCCCACTCCGTTATATTGCTACCGTTATGCCAATCAGGTAGCCGGCGCTCCACTCTGATCTCTCTGCCAACTGATGCCACAAGCTGCACTCAGATAATGTGTCAAGGCCCGCCGCTAATCCCCCCTGCCCGCGCTCCCGTTATTTGTACCCCATTAACTTTTTCACCCCCATTACTTTTCAAGACACAAGAATTTCAAATACCCTCTTTTGTCTTCTAGTCATCTCCCTTTATTTTCTTCTTTCATATCTTAGTATTTATTCCATAGATATTTATTTTTTCATATTTCCCTCGACTCTATTTATCTGTCAACTATTTTGTTACTAAATCCACCCCGCTCTGTATCTTATACCACTCAGTTCTTTCAAGCAAAGGGTGATTCAACATGTATATCAGTTCCGCTTCCCTGTTATTAGCAAATTCGGAAAGAAATAATTTTAATCCCCAAATTCATATCTATGTCGCTCCTCCCATCCCCGATTAGTTCTGTATTAGTCTCCATCTTGTTTCACTAGAGACCCAAGAACAACATCCCTCTAAAAAGATGTCCTCAACAGAGACAGAACATTGCCCCTTGTAAGTTAAATAATCTGATTTCTACTCTCTTCCTAAAACACAACCTCCAATGCAACTCCCCTATTGCCAAGCAGGCCCGCGCGCTCCGCCTGTCTTGACTCACAGCATCTGCGCTCCACTCCCTGACTGCATGCATCTGCATATCCTTCTTCCCTGCGCCCAAGAGCGCCCCGCGCTTCTCCTACTACCAACATCTGCGCGCCGCTCCTCTGCCTCCCGCAGCTGTAGCACCTGCTGCGCTTAAGGGTCTGATCCACTGACGCGTATAATACTCATTTTCCACCTTACACGGCGTGCAGTGGGCCCTCTGCTACTCAATTCTCCTTTACTTTCCCCTATCTTTCTCTCCCCCTTTCTTTCACCTTGTTCACTCCCCCCCCGTGGCTCCCTGTGGTCTGGATCCCCTGTTCAACGGTCTCATTTCCCCATTGGCTTAGTTAAGTTTGTGTGCAATGCGTCATATTATGCTATCTTGTCTTATTCTACCTACTAGCCCACATCCCACAACCTAATTATTGGTGTTTGTTTATAATCAAATACCCCCAGTATCTGTCCAGTAATTTAATTTCTACCCTCTCCTTAGATATTATATATTAATTTAAAAATTACCCCATAATTTGTACACTGTTCTATTTTCATGTACCCCCCTGTCTTCATAGATGACACGAAGCAGTGCTCTGTAACATGTTCCCATTCCTCTAAGTTATCTAGGATAATAAAAAAATTAAAGAATAGCCAGCATTGACTGCATTCTATTTTTATTATATATTGTTATATATTGTTAGCGATTTCGCCGTTCTAACAACTAACCATATTCAAATGTCCCCATCTCTTATTCTGACCATTGTGACCCCTTCCCACCGGTAAAGCCTTCCTTGCCCTTTGTGATTCACTCACCTTTAGCTCCCTCTCTTTCCTCTTCTTTCTCCCCATCCTTTTCTTCAGCTCCCTCCTTTTCCTCTTCATTCTCTTGAGTATCTTCGACCTCACAGTTCTCCGGGACGCGAAAATCAGTGTCCCCCGAGGTACCATCCTCTTTGGCGTCATCGTTAAACGCCAGCATTGGTACTAAGTCGGGTGATACAAGTCTCCCTAGGAATCCATTTTTCCGACCAATGTTAATTGGTTTGAGGTGTTGGACATGTATTGGACGTGGCAACGTCTTACCCGTGTCAACTCTCCTCAATCTTGCCGTGTACGGGCTTGGCAAGCCCGTCACCAGCAGTGGTCCGGTATACAGTGGCTGGAGCTTGGTCCCCGTACCTTTTTCCAACAGCCTATGTATTTTCAGGTACACCAGTGACCCTACCCTGTATCCGTGTGTTTTTGCTGTTTTATCGTGTCGAGCCTTCATTTTTGTTTGTGTCTCGACTAGATTGTCCTGGGCTACCTCCCCATAAAATTCCTGGGTTCTAACAATTGTTGCCAGGTGGTCTATCACCGGCTTCAGTTCCTCCTTCCACTCCACCAACACGTTCTCGTGTGGCAACTTTGCGTCCCTGCCAAATAACAGCAAATGCGGGCTGTATCCGAGGCTATACGTGTCTGCTGCGTTCATTGCGAACGTGATCGCGGGGACGAACACATCCCAGTCCCGCTGGGACCTCTGTGTAAATGACCGCAGCGCCTGGACCAGCACTCCGTTGTATCTCTCGCATAATCCTTGCGTCTGCGCCCTATAAGGGCTGGAGAAGATTTGGCGTATGCCCATAAGCTTACAGAAGCCTCTAAACGCCCTAGATGTGAATGTCGAACCGTTGTCCGAATACAAGACCGCCGGTACTCCCATCACCGATATTACTTTCTGGAAAAATTCCATTATTAACTGGGATGCCACCAGCGTGTGTGTAGGCCACGCGATCGTGAACCTGCTGTAGAAGTCGACAATGACCTGAACAAAACGATTGCCGCTAGCCGACTCCGTCATGGGTCCCACCGTGTCTATCACCAGAGACGACCAGGGCGCCGGTGCTTTATCCCTAATCTGCATCGGTAGCTTGAGAGGGTGCCTGTCAGGCTTATTTGCCAGGCACATTTTGCATGTGCCCACAAACATAGCAACGTCTCTTGATACTGTCGGCCAGTAGTACCTCGGCCCCACCGTCGCCAGCATTTTCTTGACCCCCAGGTGGGCCCCCAACGGTGTGGCGTGTACCTGCTCCAGCAGGCTCTCTACTCTCATCCGAGGTATGACCAGTTGTGCTCTTAGGCTCAACTCCTCTCTGCGCGTATAGTGAGGTATCCTATACAGGACCCCATCTGACACGAGGAAACATTCGTGCTGCAGCAGCACCCTTCGTGCCCGATCGTTGCTTTTCGGCATCTGGTCGTATTTTATGTATTGTAGCATATCGAAGCAGAACTCGTCCGTTGTCTGAGCCTTCAGGAACTTCTCCTTCGTTCCAAGTGCCGCATAATACCCCTCAATCTTCTGCTCGAATGCTATGTCTGGTGATGTTATCCCCGGACCCCTGACTCCCTTCCTCCTTCGCTCCTTTCTAAATTGTCCTTTCTTACCCAGTACACTCACCTTTTGTCCCGATTTTCGCGGCCCGACCCGTTCTTCTCCTAGTGCCGTTTCGCCCTCGGTGTCCTTCTCTCTTTCCTTTACTCCTATCCTGCCGGGCTTCGCTTTCAGGACCTTCGTGGTCGTTACTGGTTTCTTTCTAACCTGCCTCCCCACCCGGCCTTTTGCCGGGGTAGGTCCCCGTCCGTCTTTGTCCTCATTTGTCGTCCTACCGGTTGGCAGTGTTTGGCCATTTTGACCTCCTTTCGCTACTGCCTTTCCTTTCGCTTGTTTCTCCTCCAGCAGTTGCTGCATCTTTGGCGTTGGTTTTCTTTCCCTTACGGGTCTGTCCGTTTGCATCGCCATTACCGGCTTGGGGCTGCCACTGTCCTCGGCTTCTCCCGTGCCGCCATCACGTCGGACATTCCTTCGCTTTCCTCCCTTCAAGATGGATGGTCTCCTATATTTTCGTATTGGCGCTATCCCCATAGCGCTTTGTGAATCGAAGTACCTCAGTGTCTGTGTTTCCGTGAACCGTACCTTCTTTTTCATCAAGCCCTTTGGTGTGTACTCTGGCGTCTCCACACCCCCGTAGTCTCTCCTACTAAGCGCATCGGGCACGATGTTCATCCGTCCTTTCACGTGACGGATCTCGAAATCGAACGAGCCGAACCAGTCTAGCCATCTCGCCATTCGACCCGTAAGATCCTGTTTCGAGTTTATGGCCAATAGGGCCGCGTGATCCGTGTAGACTACAAATCTACTTCCCATCACGTAGTGTCTAAATTTATCTATCCCAAACCTGACTGCTAATAACTCCCTCTCCGTCGCACTGTACGACGTCTCCGCTGCGTTCATGGTTCTCCCTGCAAATGCCACCGGCCTGTGAAACCCGTCCACGCTCTCCTGCGTTATGCAGGCCCCCAAGCCGACACGACTTGCGTCTGTCCAAATGGTGAACGGCCTGCTATAGTCTGGGTACCTTAACACTGCCTCCTCGCACAGCGCGTTTCTCATTATCCCAAACGCTTCTTCCTGTTCTGTCGTCCATATCAGTGTGGCTTTGGTGCCACCCTTCGAGCCCTTCGTCGCCTCATACAATGGTCTCATCCTACTGGAGAAGTTAGGTATGAATGACCGGTAGTAGTTTGCGAGCCCGTTAAACGCCCTCAACTCCTTCACGTTTTTGGGTCTTGGGTACGTCCTAATGGCTTCCACTTTGGAAGGGTCCGGCTGCAGTCCCCGCCGAGTTACGACAAAACCCAGAAAACCGATCACCTCGAACCCGAACGCGCACTTCTCCGCTTTGAACTTTAGGTTTACTCCCCTAAACGCCTCCATCACGAGCCCTACATCTCTTAGATGTGAGCTCCAATCCGGAGATGCAATTATCACATCATCGCAATAAACCAAGGCGTTCCTTACCTTTCTCAGTACTCCCTCTATCACTGCATGAAAAGCCTTCGGCGCGGTCTTCAAGCCCATCGGTATTGACCTATATTGGTACACTCCGAATGGACTCGTGAACGCTGTGAGGTGTCTATCTTCCTTCCTCACTGGCACCTGCAAAAATCCGCAGAAACAATCGCACTTGGCGAAATACTTACCCTGTAAGTTGCCTACTGCCTCCAATGTTTCGTCCGCGCTCGGAAAAGGCCTCGATTGATCCCGGATTTGTTTATTCAGGTGCCTATAGTCGATAACGAGGCGCCACGAAGCCTTGCGTGTCGCCGATCCCGGTTTCTCGACCAAGAAACACGGACTTGAAAACTCTGTTTCCCCCGTCGCGCGTTCGATCACGCCCAAACGCATCTGTTCGTCTAATATTTCCTTCATAGCCCTCATCATGTGGGGATTCATGCGATAGGGGCCCTTGTTTATAGGAACGTAGTCTTCTTTCAAATCGATGCGATGGCTGTATATCTCGGTCAGCACTATTGGATTGTCTTTGGTCGCGAAATTGTCGCTATATCTACCCAATAGTTCCATCATTTCCTTCTTCTGAACACCTGTCAGAGTTGTACCCAGCTCGTGCTCCCATTGCTTCCCCCCCTTTGACCCCCCTTCCCCTGGCCCCCCCTCCGTCGTCCCTTTCACCGGTTTCTCCAAGAACGTTTCCTGGTCTTTGAGTGTGTATGCCGCCATCACAAATCCCTTTCTCATAACAATGGGTTCATTACCTTGATTACATACAGTGACAGAAATCTTGTTATCAGCCCCCACAATTTTCGCAAGGCCATCTTTCACCTTCAACGTAGTGGGACCAGCCCTTATGATGTCCCTCATTTCCCCCATTGTGCCCCCCATATCCCAGTTACTGGAAATTATGGCCATGCATGTGTACTCACATCTGGGTGGTATTACTCTATTTCCCTCAGACCTGACAGTGTATACCGCCCCTATCTTCATCCCATAGCTCAGCCGAGCGTTGGTTGCCTTCAAAAAATCCACACCAAGCACACATGGCAATGCCAATTTACTCAACACAACAAACCATGCTATCAATACAGCTTCCCCACATCTCATCCTCAATTGTACTCTGTCTCTCACCTTATGTCCCCTTCCATCTGCTGTGTAAACATACATTCTCACCCCCCCTTCATCCAACACCACCCCCTCTTCTTTCCTAAGCTGCTTTAAGAATTTCCCTGATATGCATGTGATAGATGCCCCCGTGTCGACCAGTATTTCTCTCTCCAACTCCCCAAATTGCGTGGTAAGTTTGCTGTTTACCAGTTTCAGTATTATCTCTCTCTCTTTCCCCCCCTGTACAATCTTCAAACAAATGTTCTCCTGTCCCCCGCTCCCGCTGGTACGTACACTTTCATTCCTCTGATTATTATGCGAATTTGAATTTTCACCTCCCCCCCCCTTATAAATGAGTAACACCCTCTGCTTGAGCGTGTCGGCCCTGCCTTCCCCCGCAGCTGGCGCATCTGCTGCGCTCGCTACTGGCAATAGGTCATTTGCAGACACCCCCCTCTCTACCTTTTCAGACTTGATTGTGTTACTTTCCCCTTTCACTTTTAGTTCTTTACCACTTAATTTCCCCCCTTCTGGAATTACCTTTTGGGCAACACTTGCGCACGCACTGACACGAGTACCTTCATTACATGCACATGCTTTACAATTAATACAATCGCATGCACTACTACATTTACAATCAACACATTTACAGTCAACACACTTCCCCACACTAGGACTAACTGGCAAATTACGACATACACAGTGAGCACAGGCAACTGCCCTATTAATTCTGACACTTAGCTTTTTGCTGTCTCCACTCCTTGGACCGTTCATTCTTGGTTTCCCCGTGTGTTGTGACGCCGAGGCAAGGGCCACTTCTCTCCTCGACGCCTCTATTGAAAACCCGCACTATGGCCGACACTGGATTGGTTGGTGTCTTTTCTGCCATCATCTGGTCGGCCTTCCCTGTTGTGGGTCCCTCTACCTCCGATCGAACCGGTTATGGTTCGCCCTCTGTAGCTACCCCCTCGCTGCATTCCTCCTCTTGGGGCTGGTGCGCCCCCCCTTGCTCCTCCATATGATCGGCCCCTCCCAGCTGCTGGGCCGCTCCTGTCATCTCTCCAATACCGCATGTTCCCTCTGCGTACATCTGCTACCGGGGCCCCTCTCCAGTTCCTCACACCAGCCGCATAGCTGTTGCTATAATTGCCACTGTAATTGTTGGCATAATTGCCGTAGCCCCTAGTGCTAGCACTGTCCTCTTGTCTCCATGCAGGTCTTTCAGCTGGCCTATTGTTATCATTTCTCCATCCCTGCATTCTATTGTCTCTTGGCGGGTACTGTCTGTCGTTCTGCAGGCTATGTACACGTTCTTCCTCCTCCTCATCTACCTGTTCCCTCACCTGAAATCCGCCCAAAGTCAGGGCAGCGATCATCTCCTTCTGGTTCGGGCGGAATCTGTCCAGTACTTTAGCCTGTTGCTCATCCAATATCTGATGCTTAATGGCCGCCCGCCTTGCTTCCTCACATGTCTTTGGTGTTTCAGCCAACACCCTTTCTACCAAACTGTCCTTCAGCCCTGCTATAAAGGCCTTCAGTTTCTCTCCTTCAGTCAACGACGATTTTGCTAGTAACACAAGCATAGAGTCAGCATATTCTTCCACTTTTTCCCCTTCTCTCTGTCTCCTGCGAGAGTAGTCATCTTTCACTTCCGAGAAAGGCAGTTCTTTAAACTTCTCCAAGAATTTCTTTTTCGCCTCATCATAGCTGCTGAGAGATTTGCCCCCTGCCGTCACCTGATGATAGTATGATTTAGCGGACCCTTCAAGTCTCCCCACTAATCCCTGGAGAAAAAATTCTCTGGGAACCCCAAGACATTTCGCGTAATCTTCATACTCCCTGAAGAAATCTTCACAGCTGCGCATGGCGGTGGCATGCTTGAAGTTTTCAGGTCCTTTTACGAAGTACTTCATTGCTGAGTAATTAACAGGTGCTGCTGCCGGTGCTGCCATATCTTTAGGTTTTATGTAAGACGGTGTTGACCTGCCGCTATCCGTGGTGAGACTGCCTGTTCTTGTGGGACTGCTTGTTCTGACTGGCCGTACTGGCGTCTTTTCTCCTCCTCCTACTCCCACGAGCAGCTCCTCCTTTGTTGGCGCACTTGCCTGCCGCACCTTTTCTCTCGCTCGCTCCTCCCTCAAGTCCGCCACTTGACTTTCTAGTGCGCACAATGTTTCCCTATATCTTTCCCTTGCTGCATTAAAAGATATTTCACGCAGATCAGTATTAGTATTCAATTGATCAATTCGCGATCTCATGTTACCAATTGCTGTTTCATAGCCACCCTGTTCCCTATGCCAAGTAGCACATTGCGCTTCCTGATTCTCAATGCACCTTTTTATCTCATCTTGGAGTGATTTCACTTTCATATCCTGCACTTCCCTTTCCTCCTGCCGTTTCATGGCTCTCAGATCCGCGCCTGGATATACATCTTCTCCTCCTGCTTGATCCGCCCTTCTGAGGAGATCATTATCACATTTCTCTCGTGTTTGCTCCGCCTTTCTGATGAGATCATTATCACAGGTATCCCGCACCATGTTTTCATACTCCCTACGTGCCTGACGGGCCTCTCTCTCTCTTCTTATCTCCTCCGCTCTCTCCTTTGTTTCTCTGATAATTTGCGCGGTGTTCGCTCTACACTGTCTGTCATTGTAAGTTCTTATCAGTTTTTCATTATGCTCACGTTCCCTTTGTTCTAATCTGCTCTCTTCCAATGCAGCAGCAGTTTGAGCATCCACCTCTTCCTCACAATCACTCAAAGATACTTTACATGTTACATCATTATAAGTGGGCGGTTTATCTGCTGGCTCCATTTTGTAAGCACCTGCTCTAGCTTGTGTGCTTCGTGTAAGCGATCCCCTAAGCGTACCAAGAGTTTTTGATAGTTTCTTCAGCACACCATTAAATTCATTAAAACCGTCATCCACCCTTTTGCGGTGTATACGAGACAATTCTAAATACCTTGCAATGCGTCCCGTTCCGTCTCCCGCTTCATTCAGTGCAGATGGCGGAGGGGCTGCTGCCGCTGCTGCTTCTACTACTCCCAGTATGCTCTCGTCGCTCACACTTGTGTCTATATCGTCACCGACCACCGGCTCAATTAACTTTCCCTGAGACATCTGAAAATGCCCTCAAATGTCAACCCCGGATATTCTCCACCAGATGTTATGCCTCGTCTTGGCTCTCTTTAAGTCGTGATGTCGTCTCGCCTTATTACTTATATATTATGGCCTTTCCAGGTACTTCAGATCAGGTTGACATGTAGGCTCAGAGCCCTTAAGTTAATATTACCAGTACTTGTCAGTGAGTAAACACAAAGATGTAGTTGCGGTGCCAGCCAGTGTAGTTCTATTTTATTATGGTTTCAATCCTTCATTTATATCCATCATTCAGTATTTCACAACATATTGCAATCCCTCATATAAATCATGACACACCTTAAAATATCCTTGAATCTAAGCATGTAAACCCCACATGCTACAAACCCATCCCACATCATTGACATGTTCCCGCCCCCAGTGCCCCGCCCCCTTTTCCATGAGCTGGCGCTCATGTGCTGCCACGACGGGAATCACCAGCATCACATCATCAATGATTTGAAGAATAGCCTACAATGCTAATAGGCAGTAATATCAATGGCAGTGGATATAGTTTTTGAAAAATGTCTACGATGACGTCTTAAGGGTTGTCTCCTCTGGTCCTAGCCTGGGCTCCCAGACCCTAACCTACCTGTGTGTAGCGACCAGCAGTAAAATAGAGCGGAGTCAGTCAGAATTTCTCGGGCTACTCTGGTCCTATCCACAGGGTTTACTGGACATGTAGGCAGGTCGGTCCTTAGCCCGGGCTCCCAGACCCTAACCTACGTGTGTGTAGCGGAGCGGAGCCAGTCAGAATTTCTCGGGCTAGTCGGTCCTCACCACTCCTCACCAACACAGCACTCCCCCCATCGCAAGGCTTTACCGCAGAGCTTACCGCAGCCAGTGGAGACCACCCTTAAGGTGACTCAGTAGTGATTTTGATTATTGATGAATTTTTCTAAAATTTTTACCAATGATACTTAATTGACATGAAATAATCATTATTGAGTGGGAAAAAAATATAGGTCACCAGGCTAGTTTTCATGCTAGGCCTATATGGCGGTATGGAGATAGAAATAATGAATCATATTTCAGTAATTTTACTACATTTGAGTGATTTATTAACGTAATTCGTTTAAAATGGTTCTGACATGAATTCAGACATCAAATTTCACCCAGACATTCAACATATATATAGCCTACTTATCATCAGATTAATGTTTTTTTCCTCAGATCCTGAGTTAGCCCCTGGAAGCCCCCTAGTGGCAGTATGGGGCACTAGCAAAATTGACTTTGGCTGATGACAATCAGCGTTTTTTAAAAAAACTGTTTGATTAATATTTTTTTAATTTAATATGAATGTAGATACAGTATTTGTTAACTCATACACAAAAAATCAGGATGGCTTTCTGTTAGATATCCTTCAATAAGTAAATAATCACTCGAACTCCGATGACTGCGTTTAGCTTGTTCTCTTGTTACCATAGCAACCAATACAACTGCGCGATACACATACGCGCTACTATCATATCAAATACACAACACTCTTCCCCCCGCAAGGTATGTTACTGATGATCTTAAAACAGTACATCTTGATTGTTCCTTGTTCTTAAGCATTAAGAGGAAATGGATCTTATTTTCTTCATAGAATAAGCATATGAGATACTGTGCGGCAATAATATAATGTTTCTGTTCTTCATGACATAATGGGAGATGTTGCTTTACTTGAAGTTTATGACTTAGGATAAGATGTGTGTAACAGTTCTGTCCTTTATCCACATTGGTATTCTTTGAGATATTCTGGAGGTTTATGTTGTCTTTTGGGCCTTGGTATTATTGCTGGTGTGTTGTCTGTAGCTGCTGCATTCAGAGCTGGCTCATCCTTCATTGGGAGCTCTTTGGGCATTATGTGCCCCTTGGTAGGAGTCTTGAGTTGTTCTGGTAATGTGATATTTGCACCCTTCCTCTCCGGGGTTTCATGGGTGTTTGTGACCTCCCTTTCCTGTTGTGATGCTTGTTCAATGTGTATCATTGAACCTGATCCATGAGTTTGGGACAGCCCTGGCTCTTCTGCCCTGTCTGTAGACATATTGCCCTGCAGCATGACGCTCGACTCCCTTTGTGATGCTGAACGACTCTTGAGCTGGTCAACATGCCTCTTCCATACATGCCCCTCAACTTCAACTATATAAGTGAGGGGGCCCAGTTTTTCCTGTACAACTCCATAGGCCCAGCCCTCCTTATTGTGTCTGAAATCACGTACCAAGACAGGATCTCCAACACTGAACCACCGAGGCAGGGTTGTAGCACCACCAGATCCCTTCATTTGGATTTTGTTGCGTAGCTGTGGATGGACATGATCTAACCTTGTCCTCAGTGCCCTTCCCATGAGCTCTGCTGGTGTTCTGCCAGTAGTCGAATGGGGTGTTGTCCGATATGACAATAAGAAGGAGCATATTCTTTGATTCCAGGAATTTCCTGTGTTTTTGGCTTTCATAGCTTTCTTAAATGTACGCACAAATCGTTCTGCCTCACCATTTGTGCTCGGGTGATATGGAGGCGATAAAATATGTCTTACTCCATTTGCTTTTAAGAAGGTCTTAAACTCCTCGGCTACAAACTGGGGACCATTGTCAGAAACAATTTCCGAGGGAATTCCCTGTTGGGCAAACACCTGTCTCATTATTTCGATTGTTTTTGATGCAGTCGTGGATTTCATCTTGTGCACCTCAGGCCATTTTGAGTATGCATCAACCATTAAGAAAAACGTTTCCCCCATGAATGGGCCTGCAAAGTCTATGTGGACTCTTTTCCACGGTCCAGATGGCCATTTCCATGGATTCCCTATTGTCTTGGGAGCTTTTGGTTGCGATTCTTGACACATTTTACAGTCACGCACCACCTGTTCAATTTTTTCATTGATTCCTGGCCACCAAACATGGAGCCTGGCAAGTCCTTTCATTCGCACCATACCAGGGTGGCTCTCATGTAACTCCATCAGCATACCCTCTTGGAATTTATTGGGTACACTCTAAGAAGAAAGGGTTCTAACAAGAACCCTTAAGGGTTCTTCAGCTTGTCGACATGGCAGAACCCCTAAGGGTTCTACTTAGAACCCTTTTTTGAGGGTTCTAAGTAGAACCCCCGTTTCGGGAATAGGCAGGGTTCTACATAGAACCCTCGATTTGAAGAACCCTTTGAAGAACCCTCTGGCCAAAATAGGTAGGGTTTTACATAGAACCCTGATTTGGCATCCCTAAAATTGCTTGTAATTTTCAATGTTAATTCTGAATAAAGTAATGAATTCATTATTCCCTGTTGAATCTAGACTGGTCCTTATAATAGCAGATTTGTGCTCAGTGCTAAGGCAGCATGTTTCTCCACAGAAGCATTTTGCCCAAGAGCATTCAAGGAGAGACTGCATATTATATGCAGTCCCTTTGCTTGACTTTTTCAGAGTTCCTCATCCATTTCCATCACTTAAACTTACCCTTAATATAATCCTCTCCTACAGCTGACATAGGTATCCATTGCAACTTGGTGTTTGACAATCTTGGTACTTCAGTAGTACTCATAGTGTCATGTCAGCCTGCTACCATGCATCAGCGTGTAGGGGGAGCCACAGGCACCCTCAGAATGAGTGCTGCTCCTCCGGGACGAGTGCTGCTCCTCCAGACTTGTACAGAGGTAATAAAACACATTGAGTACGGTATAGCTACTGAGTGGACTTACTTTCTTAGTCTCTGTATACCTTACTCATTAGATTCTTCATAACATCCCTTATCATTGATGTGTATTCATCATAGTTAACTGATAAGCTAGACACGAGGACTTGTCAATGGTGGAGAACAAACTCGGTCTTAGTACGTATTAATTAAGGAGTTAATTATCATTTGCTAAGAGGGAGTGGATACCTAGGAGTTGCTATGCTAGCAGGATTACCACAAGGCCACCCATACAAGATGTAAGGGGTGGGTTGTATGCAGGCTAGCAGTAGGCAACCCAAGCCCCACCTCCAGCAAGGGAGCAAGCTACTCACATAGCTGCACTGGAGGTGAGGAATGTAGTGGCGAGGCAGGGATGAGCTGGGAGTGAGTGAATACCTGCCCATGTTTAGAAACGGGGTGGGTGTACCCAAGTGAGCTCATACCTTGTGTTGTTTGTAAGTGTACTTGTATTATCGCTCTCGAACACTGTGGCTAGGAAGCATGGGGACAGGATATGGACCATGCTGACTGGCAGAGGGTGATAAAAACAATACGAAATAGGACTTATGTTGCATACGTCCGACCAGTGCCAATAGATCTGCCACCAGTTAGGACAAATAGAGAAAGGGTTACTCTGGTGGACCTGGAAGATAGACTATCTATAGACTATAATTTTGGGGATCAGAGCAGTGGAATGGCAGAAGCCGAATTATTGGCAATGAATCCGGAAGCGGAACGAGAACAGGAGGAGGGTGCCCATGGAGGAGGCACGCCGCCACCCGCGGCGGAACAGCAACCGGGTGAGGCAGGTGTTGGAGCACAGGTGGGTGAAGGACATCCAGTGCAAGATGAGCGGTTACAACCAGCACAGCCTCCTGAGCAGGGTCTTGGACCACAGCCTCCTGAGCAGGGTCTTGGACCACAGCCTCCTGAGCAGGGTCTTGGACCACAGCCTCCTGAGCAAAATCTTGGACCACTGCCTCCTGAGCAAAATCTTGGACCACCGCCTCCTGAGCAGGGTCCTAGACAACAGGGACCAGGACAACAGGTCCCTGGACAACAGGGACCAGAGCAACAGGGACCAGGACAACAGGTCCCTGGACAGCAGGGCCCAGGGCCACGGCTGCCTGGACCGCAGGGTCCCAGAGTACAGGGCCCAAGGCCACAAGGGCCGCCTCAACCAAGGCCGCAAGGACCGCCTCAACCAAGGCCACAGGGGCCGCATCTACCAAGGCCACAAGGGCCACCTCAACAAGGGCCGCAGGGACCGCCTCAACAAGACCCACAAAATCGCCAAGGGGAGGCGCAACAGCAACAAAACAACCAGGGTCAACCACCACCTCGGGTACTCCCGCCGCGACGGGATGTGTTTCCGCCGATAGCATTGCCACCACCGCTGCCTGTGAATGTACAAGGAAATGGAGAGGCAAGACAGGGTCAGCAGGAGGAACCGGAGGTACTGCAGAACCCCTTGTTGGCTGGAAATGGCGCGGCGTTCCCGAGGGGTCAGTTGGGATCGTCAGGGAGCTCCTCCAGAGGGAGTATTGGTCAGCGAATGAATGCAGATGACAGTGTCCATTTCTGGAGGGATATGGACGATGCAGACCTCCGGAGAGGCGGAAGGAGATCTGTGGGCTCTTCAGAGGAAAGTCAGCCAGGTCCCTATCAAATGCAAAATATGAGGGCAGAGTTAGATTACGTTCGCCAAGTGGCTGAGCACATCAGACAAAGCATGTTGATAGAAAGGGACAGGGCTGACAATTACGAGCGTCGCCTCAGAGCTGCAGAAGATAGAGTTCGAGAGGAAATAGATGCACGGGAACAGAATGCTAGGGGCTATCGTCTGGACATAGATAGGCTGGATGCCATGCACAGGCAGGATATGGACGCTTATCATGCCACAGTAAGAGAGCTGAGGGGAGAGATTGATGACAGATCAGATGACAGAAGGAGAGACCATCGATTGTTGGATCAGATGGTTAGACAGCGTCAGCCCATGCGGGGACAAAAACCTGCATCGGGATTCACGACGTTCGAGCAATCTTTCAGTCAAGAATTACCCCGGGAAGGAGACTGGAGAAGGCCACTGGAAAGACAATCAACTCCAGTGCAGGGGGAAAGGCAGGACCCACCCCAACAAAATCTGGAAGGGTCGAGGGAACTGAATGGATCGGCAGTGGGTCGACCAGTACAGACTCACAACCAGGGCCAACCCCTGATACAACAACAAACCATTAATCAACCCCGTTCAGCAGCTCCGCCCCAGCCACCACAGTATACACAATCTCTGCCTGGAGAGAATGTGGAGCAAAGGAATACTCACCAGTACCATCAGCAAGAGGTGGAGCAGCAGCAGCAGCAGCCACCACAACAACAACACAGTGACCTGTATGGGGATCCATATGGGAGGATAGCTGATTGGTTTCGGCCTTCCCCCAGGGGCCGGGAGTATCGGCAGGAAAGACGGTTGCCTGAATATGACCAGATGTATTATCCTGGGACAGATCATTATGGTGCGTTTGCACAGGGAATTTATGGTCAAACTGACAACAGACAGGGGCCGTACAGCCAGGTTGGTGTAGCCCCACAGGGGGCGAGACAGCAAGTGGGAGCGGAACAACCAAGGACATCAACGCCTCCTAGATACGCCTGGCCAGGCCAAATGGTTGATTCCTGTTGGCCAGCAGATGGTATATATAGAGGTGGTGCTAGTAGACAACCTCCGCATACCAGGCAAGATGATAAGATCTCAGTGCCGGAAAAGAATAAGTCAAGCAAGAAATCGAGCAAGAGATCAAGTAGGAAGTCAAAATCAACCCACTCCTCAGATGATACAGATGATTCCACCGATATAGAAACTGAGGATGAGGATGGGTTACTTCGGAGCGTTACTGCGGGGGATTGGAAGAAAAAGGGTCCACATGTACCCGCAGTAATAGCCAAGGCTATATTCATAGCGCCTGAGCCCTTCGACGAGCCAACGGCCAGGGTATCAGCTGAAAGGTTTTGTAGAAAATACGTGAATTATGTGACATCGTTGGGGGTTCCAAAGTCCATGTTGTTGGAAGGCGTGGAGAAGTTCCTAACCGGCGTGGCGTTAGTATGGTTTGAACAGTTCTTGGCAGAAAATCCTAAAGTCAGTTTTGAGACCTTTAAGCGCCTCTTCTGTGAGGAATTCAAGTCTCTTTCATACCATGAGAGGATGGTAGGATACGCCCATAGGAGGCAAGGAAAAGATGAAACTGTCAAAGAGTATAACAAGGATATGTTGGTATTATTATCTAGAGCAAAAGTGCCGGAGCATACTAAGGTCGATTTTTATATAAATAACCTAAAGCCAGAACTGTCACGTCGGGTTCTGTGTAAAGACCCTAAGACACTTAGGGAAGCTGTTCTATGTGCTATTGAAAAAGAGGTAGACGATCAGACAAGGCCAGGAATAAAGGCAGTCACTGAAATGAAGACTGACATAATAAGAGCTATTAACTCGGCCAACTATGGACGGCCCAACGTACCTCGCCAGCAACAACAGCAGCAGGGATTTGATGGCGGCTACCAGTCCCAACAGTGGCAAGATGATGGCAGAGGTCGTCAGCGTCAGAGGGGAAATAACAGTCGTCGAAATTCTATGACAGGGACGTCCGGTGGAAATAGCGGTTCACAGAACAGAGATGGACCAGCGAGATCACCAGGAGGGACCACATGTGTCAATTGCGGAGCAAGGTCGAGGTCTAGAGAAAATCAAGGTGGTTTTAAAAGAAGTGCTTCGCAGGAAAATAAAGGATACGGTGGTGGGAACACTTCAGGCCAATCACCTTCTGGTCGTGCACAAAATAGGCAATTTAAAATTCAACAGAGGGCGGTGACACCCTTCAGTGACAATAGTCATAACGATTGTCAAAATAACAATGGCTAACGATAAAAAAATTGAAAATCAGAAGGTGGGTCGCATCACCAGAGTGAATGGTGATGGCTCTATAATAGACCCCTTAGAAGAGCAGGTGTTGGATCATACGGAAAACTATTTTAACATAGAAGACGATACGTTTGATATGGTGACTCTTTTTCAGGAGAAAGGGGAGCACGTGGATAGAATATTGGTGCCCATGGAAAAGGGATTCGTTAGGATCGGTGTGGGTGAGTTCACAGATGTTCCTTTTCTCATTGATACTGGTGCCACTTGTACATGTATGAGCGAGGTAATGTATAAGGGTATTAGAGCACAAATTGGGGAAATGAAAATTCGGAAAATTCGGAAAAGGGTTTTTCTGGCTGATAATACAGCACAACAAGTAACTTATAAGGTATTAGCGGTTGTAGCATTGTATGGTCGGCGATTTTCCCATTGGTTTGATGTGTTGCCAAAACTCTCATGCCCTATGATTATGGGAGTAGACTTCATGAGGAAGTATAGAGCCCAAATAAATTTTGGAATAGATAAACAACGAACCTATGCTATACGGGCAGATAGAAACATATATCTACCGCCACAGACAGAGCATTTATTTACAAATTCTGTGACAGCACCAGTGGATTTGACCACCACTGTGGGGGTAACAGATAATGTGCGCTTAGCAAACCCTACACCCTATATGGTCAAACGAGCTTTGGTTAAGCCGGGGGGTGAAAGAAATAGGGTGGCAGTCTGTCTGTATAACGCTAGTGATAGTTGGTATACAATAAAAAGAAATTCGGTCATGGCTCTATATTCTATAGAAGATGAAGGTGACTTTCTTCCATTAAATGGGACGCATGGGAGGAACAATGATAATGGTTTAAATGTATTGACGGGGGAATCCAGAGATGGTGACTCCTTTGAGTACAGAAAATACAATATGGGAATCAATTTGACAACAGTGCAGCGTGAACAGCTGTTGCATTTGTTGACAAAACATGAAGATGTCTTTGTGGGACCCAGTAATAAGATTGGATTGACTAGTCTGTATGAACATCGTATAGATTTGAAAAAGGAATATGTTCCTAAGGCAATGCACTCTTATCGCATGAATCCAAGGATGAAGGAGGAAATGCGGAAGATATTGCGGGAGCAAGTCGACCAGGGGGTGATAGAAAAGACGGACGACATAGTGGAGCAAACTTCTCCAGCGTTTTTGGTCCAGAAACCTTCTAAAGGAGGTGTTCAGGCTTTTAGAATGGTTGTAGATTTTCGTTGGATAAATTCGATGGTAAAATCACAATCAAGGTCGTTTCCTAGTGCTGAGGAGACGATAGAGGCCGCAGGAGCACTGGGGGGTAAGTTCTTTTCCACCTTAGATGCAATGAGCGGTTTTCATCAAATTCCAATTAGGAAAATGGATAGAATTAAGACAGCTTTTTCGACTTGTGATGGTATTTATGTTTACAAGACTATGCCCATGGGTTTGAAGACAGCCCCTAAGGCTTTCCATGCGGTAATAGAAAGAATTGTGGCAGGGATACCATCGGCACTCCCATATGTGGACGATATTCTGTTAGCAAGTGTCACCTGGGATGACCACCTACAGCAGCTTTCACAGGTGTTTGGGGCCTTTCAGAAGGCAAATATAAAATTTAAGAGACAGAAATGTTTTTTTGGTTTGGAGTCAGTACCATTTCTGGGATTTAGGGTTACTTCAGAGGGAATACAGCCAAACCCTGACAAGGTTGAGGCTATAGAAACATTTCCTGTCCCTAAGTCTGTGAGACAGGTGCGGGCTTTTAATGGACTTAGTAATTATTACAGGGCGTTCATTGCGGACTTCAGTAATATTATGACACCATTATACAAAATTACAAAAAAAGGTATGAAATTCGACTGGAATTCAGACTGTCAGAAAGCTTTCGAAAAAATAAAGAAGATCATTTGTGAAGATGCGCTGCTGAGGTACCCAGACTATGGGAAGCCCTTTTCTGTAAATACGGATGCCAGTTTAACGGCCCTAGGGGCGGTAATATCTCAGCATGATTCAGAGGGAAATCTGCGCCCGATAGCCTTTGCAGGCAGGTCGTTGACAGGGGCAGAGACGAGGTACAGCACTACAGACAGGGAGGTACTGGCGATTAGGTTTGCTTTAGCCAAGTTTAGACACTATTTGTTGGGAAATTCTTGTGTAGTGAATACTGACCACGCCCCTCTGTTGGCACTAAATGCTAAGAGGGATCTCTCAGGCCGAATGTGTAGGTCGTTGGAACAAATTCAGGAGTACGATTGTCAGATCAAATATGTGGCAGGAAAATTGAATATTGTGGCTGATGTTCTTTCTCGAAGGGACTACCCAATGACTATTGCACAGCAAAGAGAATATGAAATGATACCTCGAAGGCATCAGGTGACATTCAATCCAATCAGTATGGTGAAAACATTCGAGGACGATCAGTTGTGTGAAAACTACCCCATATTGAAATATAAAAGATGTCCTATCCTAAAGGGCATAAAGAACGCAGTTCCATTCCCGGTAGAATCAGCTAGACTGAATAGTATCACAGGGGCAGTGTTTGATATCATACCTGGTGCGTTGAAGATGATACCGGCGAACAGGACCTACATGCTGATGCCAAAGGTAATAGCAGATCCTTGTGTGGGCCAGGTGTCAGTGGTAGAGGCGCCAGTCTTTCAGCAGATGTCGGTGGCAGCACCGGCAAAGCAAATATACTACACTATAGGTGCAGTGCAGACAAGGCACTCTACTAAACAGCAAACCACAAAATCGCTGTCTGAAAAGAAAGCGAGAGGAGAAAAGGTCAAGAAAGTAGCAAAGTTTAGCCCAGTACAAAGCAAGGCAAAGAAGGCAAATCCAACTCAATCTCCATCAAAGAGAACTAAATTAAAGAGGGCTGCGGTGACGGCAGCAGTACCAGATTTTGAAAGAGAATTTTTTGGAAACTTAGGTAAAGATTTCGGAATTCCAATGGATAGAGATAAATTCATGGATGATCAAAATGAAGATGTACATTGTGGGGAATTGATGGATTATATTAAAAGTAATAAATTGCCGAGCACGGATGCCAGAGCTAGACAGGTGTTGCTTACAAATGACCAGTTTTTCCTTCACAGGGGCATGTTGTGTAGACTGCCGAATGGGGTCAAGCTCAGGGAGGCTGCACAGCTGTTCCAGATAGTGCTCCCTGAAAAACATGTACTGCCTGTGTTACGAATATTGCATGATGGGCCTATGTCAGGGCATATGGGAACTGTGAAGTTATTGAAACTAATAAGAAACAGATTCTATTGGCAGAATATGACTAGAGACATAGTGGACTATGTTGCAACCTGCCACGAATGTTTGAAGACAAAGAAGTCGAAAAGGCCAAATAAAGTACCTATGGCTATCAGAGAGCCAGCCCCGGCTCCAATGAGTTGTTTAATGATAGACTCAATGGGTCCATTTACTATATCGGCAAGGGGAAATAAGTTTGTCCAAGTGGTGACGGATATATATAGTAGGTACGTTTTTGCTTGGGCAACGACTTCAATAGATTCAGCCACACTAAAGAGAGAGTTTTTCGAGAAAATTCTGTGTGTGGTAGGAGTGCCGACTAAGTTATTTTCGGATAACGGACCTAGCTTCTCTTCAAAAACATTTAGGGAGTTTTGCAGAGCCTTTGGCATCGAGCAAATATTCTCTAGTTATTACTCGCCCTGGGTACAAGGCGGGGTGGAGAGATTTAATCAAAGTATTGTCCAGTCCATAAAGACTTATGTTAGTAGGGGACAGAAGGACTGGGACATTTACTTATCGGCGGTGGCATTTGCATTGAACATATCTGAGTCAGCAAGTGTTGGTGTAGCTCCTTATACATTAATATTTGGCAGGAATGCGGTCACGCCAGCAGAGGCCTCCATATTGGGCGTGGATAAGGATTACAAGCCAGTGGTGGCGCATCTGTTGGATATCGTGAGTAGGCAGGCCCAAATCATGGAGCAAGCTGAGGCAAACCTGGAGAAGTCGAAAATAAAGATGAAGGCCAGGTATGATCAAAATGCAAAGGAACACGATATAAGGCCTGGCGACATTGTTTATATGAAAATACATAGTCTTATGGTCAAAGGGACAAGTCATAAGTTTCAAGACTCTTATAGAGGCCCTTGCTTGGTACTGGACACTCCTACAAGGTTTACGGTAAAATTAAAAGATCTAAGTAAGGGCAAGGTAATACCGAAGCCAGTCAATGTGACACACGTTAAGAAATTGCGGACTGGCATAGGTAATAGATTTCTACCAAGATTACTGGGAAAGTTTGAGGCCGACCCAGACTTGGTTAAGCTAAACCCCAAGAAATAGCGCTAGTCGAAAGGTGGTGTATGCTGTGTGATAACCAAAATAACGAGCCTTACTCGTTGCTGGGGAGAGAGACCTCTCAGTAATAAATAATCTAGAGATAGCTGCGAAATAGGCCGGCCTAGCTACTTGGACCCGGCTCCGAAAACACATGTGCTCGGAAGCCGCGAGAAAAGGAAACAGGAGTGGACGGCCAGATAAGGCTCACACAGCATACATCGTGGTGGTAACATTACACGATAGGGGCCTAAAGAGATATAGTGTCTGCATGAGGAGCCTTGGGGCGGAAAAAGGCTCATAAAATAGAGAGGTAGGGAAGATTTCTTACCCTCGCAAGCTCATTCCCACTGTCAGGGCCTCCATTTTCGATTTATGTGTGTGGGGAATGTGTGCCTAGTGGATGGGGGCTGGGAGATGCGGTGGATGCATCATAGATGGCGCCATGGCTTAGTCGTACTGAGCCAGAATTCGCGCCCAGGGAATGTATACCCGATGTGATATATACTCATCTTTATTGGCTCAATCGGGTGACTCTTCTCATGATTTCAAACTCTCCATTACAATTAAACACAATAAAAATTTCCGGTGCTGGTCCTACCGTAATGGACTAGGTATCCACTGCCTTTACAGTGTTGAACCAATTAGGGGGAAAGTTATCCGTCATGGATTTGCAAGTCTGACGGCACTCTCAGGGCTTGAAGGGGATGCCTCGATGAATAATCACCCGAATATAGATACACAGAACTGTAAGTGACTGGGGAGTGCTCTGGTGTATTGGTGGAATGGGGATTTAATGGCCATAGCGTGCCTGACCCACGCCCCAAACATGGAATTGAACATCCAGGGCTTAGTGAGTTTCTAGTACGTACTTCCGCCACAGGGGGTCGCGTGCGGAAGCCACACCTTCAGGGCTCAATCCCACACTACAGGCTGGGCTATTGCAGGGTTTGATCCGTGGATCTCCAGACGGTCATTGAAACACCACGAGAGAGGGGAGTTCTAGTGGCAGCAGAACGACAAATTGGATGCTCTCTATGTGGTGAGTGCTTTAGGACTGTGGGTCTATTGATTGTAATTGATCGGTGATGATTGCAGTAGCTTTTCCCGATCTTTAGCAAAGATCGAAAAACTTATGATAAGCTGGCCCGGATCCAGAAAAATCTGGATCTGGGAGAGCAAAAATGGCGGGTAATGATTGAGAAGACATTTCTGATGGTGTGGTTCATCGTATTTTTACAGGTTTCATCTGCTGCCCCTCCTCTGGGAGGTCGGCTTTGGACAACACATGCTCCGACACAATTTCGGAGCAAATCTGATAAATGTGGGAAGGAAATTGTACGCCACGGCGGAGTTGCATACCGTGGAGTACCGTGTCGTACACGGCATGGTGCCCCCGGTAGAACCGGACCTAGCCGCCTATCTGGGAACCGATGTGATGGGAATAAATGCGACATTATTGGCTTTGGAAATAAATAACACCTATAATAATAACCTTGAATTGGCTAATGAAATTAACAGTGTAATATCCTTAATACCCCGTGTGAATTTGAGAGAAAAAAGGAGAGGTATTCAACCAATAGGAGATTTAATGAATTTAGGTTTCGGTACGGCCACCCAACCCCAGATTAACTTTTTGAAAGCGAACCAGTTGACTTTGATACATGGCCAAGTACAGGATAGGATGAGTGATCGACAGCGGGATGCTGTTGTCGTGAGACTCATTAAAAATAGTAATGCTTTTGTGAAATTTATCGAAAATGACATGGTTGCTATACAGCAAATTTTATTAAATATGACCACGGAAACTTGGGATTTTGCTAAGAATGTGTCGATGTTGTTTGATAAGTTTAAGAATTATACACAAGACATAGATGATTCCCAGGGTCACCTCTTGCAGGCTATATTAGATTTAAGTGGTCAATCTGCCTACAAGGAGGAGGCTCAGGTTATTCTAAATTCTGTTAATGATTTACTAGAAGGAAAATTTCCTATGACATTGGGGTCTAAATTTAATGTTGAGTCGACTATGGTTGAAGTACTAGAAAAAGTTAGAGAGAAAAACCCTGAAGCAAAACTATTGGGTAATTGGAAAGATAGAATTGGTGTGCATCAACTAAGGCGCATGCACGAATATTTGGTTTTTGACATACGAGTGCCTATAGCCTGTGAGGCAGAATATTTTAGCTTGTATAAACCGGAGTATTTTCCAGTACCCTTGCACGTGCATGCTAATATTTCCACTGGTTTTACTCTAATGTCGGGAACTAAGGAATATCTGGGAATGAATAGTAACGATACAAAGTATGTTTTGATACCACAGAATGGACTGGATGCATGTATTGAATTTGGATCTGATATCATTTGTAATAGAGGAATGGTACAAAGTGATGTTGAACATCCATCTTGTCTCACGAGCCTGTATTTTGATAAGACAGATGGAGTACATAGATATTGTACAATTGATTCATTTTTAAGTAAACCCCTTCCCCAGTATTATACTTTTGTAGAGCCAAATAGACATATTTTGATCGGATATGGTCCCAGGATTACTGTCCTGTGCGACAATTCCACGAAGGAATTAGAGATTCCGAAATTCGCCATAGTAAAAATTCCTTGTGGCTGCGACATACAGCTACAAAGGGTCAAAATCTTAACAGCAATGAAAATGTGTACAAATGAACAGACACATAGTGTAATACATGCAGGGTTTAATATCAATTTAGCATACGCATTTAAAGTGGACATAAGGCGTTTCAAAGGGGGGTCTCTAATGGGGGCATTGGTAAAACTACATTTACCAACCGCCAAAGATATAAGAAACAGATTAAAAGGGGTTCCTCGAGAGATAATAGAAAATGGAATTAATTTGCAAAGAATGGCTCAGGACTTGGTGGATGAAGACAACAAATACATTTCTCTTTGGAACCAGGTTACCCGGGCATTTGCGCATGCTGCCCAAAAACCCGTAATGCATTATTCTTCCCTTATTTTGTCCTCAATTGCGTGTATTTTTTGCATATACTTATATTACAGAATTTCCAGACTAACGCTAGTAATGTCCACTGTCCATCAAGGCGTAAAAGCCTTCAACTTCACGGCAATGGGAGTCCAACACATCGAGATGGCACCCAGACCAGAAAATACCAACATCGAGGAAACCCAGGGTGTGGCGTACCTAATGGACACAATACATCAGGCAGCATCTCGACATGGCCCGGGGTGGCTCAGTGTAGTGATAATCTGCGCCCTGATACTGTATGTATTGATCAAAATGGGAAAACTAGTATTGAAGTATGTTCGCCGTTGCCGGGGAGTTTTGCCCTATGTGGAAACAAGAGACAGTTGCCCATGGGTGCAGCTCAGGCTACAGGCGGGGGACACTATTGTCATCTTGCCGCTTACCCAGGTGTCAACAGCGATGAATGCGCTGCAGTCAATTGATCCTCCTCAGGTCAGGCGACTGACGGTGGGAGGGCGATTTTGCCTAGCAGAAGTCCAGCTGAGATGGACAGGGCCACTTCGCTTCAAGGTAGACGAGAGATGGATCGCGGTGCGCATGCCGACCTCCTGCCGGATTAGAAGTTCCCTCAGGGAGGAGTTGCAAGACATAGTGAACAACGAAAAGGCGCACACCGCGGTGCTTTTCGCCAGACCGGGTGGCAAGCCCTTGCAGGTGGCCTGGCCGGCCAGGAAGAACGGGAATCTGGTATATGGCCAGATGGTGGCCGAGCAAGGGTAGGTTTGTTGCATAGACAAATAGAAACAACGCTTAAACCCGATATATATATGTAACATGGACAATACCATGGAAATATTAGAGAATGGGATTTTTCTGAATGTTGTATTTCTTTTTGGATTTTTATGAACGCTCAAGTACATTGGCTCAGATTTTTGAGAGGGATCTGTGAATTACGCTTGCCTGATGGGCTGTTTTTTAATTTATAGGTGATTGTTCTGGGATGTGTAATCTAGTATATATTGTATAAAAAGGAGTTCAGAGTACCGAACTGTCGCTTATGTGTGCTGTTTTCTCTTCTGTTTTGTCTATGTCCGGAATAGGGAGGACGAGATGGACGAGTTATAGACGGCAGTGACGAGGGAGGACGACACACAAGATCACTACAGACATCAGGTGGTGCTTGTGTGACTTGGCTTTCGACTCCGGTGTCCGATTGTAGATACAGATTCGCGCTCGGGACTGGCACTCCAATAATCGTAAATTTTGTATTGATTTCTTCACAAATGATTGTATGCCATGTATTTTTGTACCATGTATTGTTGTATGTTGTATATAGACTTCCAAGACGGTGAGGCAGGCTCAGACTAACTTTGGGACACAAAATTTAAAAATTAGTACGACGTTTTTTTTTGTTTTTTTTTTGGGGGGTGAGGTGCATATTTGGGGTATGTAGTTTCTCCCTTGTAACATATGAAATTAGAAACAAAAGGAAAATTGAAGGAAAGTCTCACAGTCTTAGTGGGAGTCGTTGTTACCGGTGAATTACTATATTTTATTTGCCGTTCGTCTCAGGCTTCATATGTATCTTGCTAACTCCTGACGAATGAGACGGTTTGGGAGTGCATTTAATCACCAAGTTTTATTTATAGTGAAGATGGATTGTAACGGTGGGGAGTGCCAGGCCCGAGAAATAGAGATGTTGTTTTTCTTTTTGGTTCCTTGTCTGTGAGTGCGCGGAAAAAGCCTCGAGTCAGGAGGAGTTTACTTAGTGAGCTCTGTCCTGACTCCCGCCGAAGTACCGGTAGCTCACAGGCAGGGGCCAGAATGCTTATAACTTATAATAGTTATGGGAGAGCAGTGGAAACGCTTGGGCTCAGGGGGGTGTTAACACCACGCCCTTGGTGCTCTTGCTGAGTAGCACTGACGTAAGTAGGATGCTCCAGGAATGTAGAACAGACTGTTCTTGAAATTTTAGCTCGACCAACGTGCGTGGAAAAAAGGGAATTCTGTTGAAATTATTTTTTTTTTTTTTTATCTTTGGACAAGATGGATCTGGTCAGCGTTAAAAAGGGGGTGAGAAAGGCGCTGCCTGGATCCATCAATCAGAAATTAGGTGGGGAGATTTTGGGGAATTTTTCTCTACTAAACGAATTGTTAATTTCATGGGGGTTCCTGGGGAGTACCGGTAGCGTTGTTTGGGTATATCATTTTACGTTGTTTTAGGCCTGTCTTGTTGAAAATAGCACAGCTAGTTCTGTGAGTGAAATTCGTACAGTAGTATAGGCCCATAGGGATGTCAAGCCAGCGATATATCATTGTTGAGCGATTATATGTTTTAGTGTGACATTAGTCACAGGTGCCTTATATTTCATAAGGAAGTCATGACAGGCACGGTCCTGTGTAGAGAAGAAAATTGTATTTATAACATAGGAGTTATATGTAAACGAAGTATCTACACTATTATACATGAATTGGCGTTCTTGAGTCAACGTTCTGATACTCATTGTTTAAGGACCACGGTTGTTATAAACTTACATTTGGAAAATGTTTAATAGATCCGAATAGACGGATGAGTTTTTACATTTACAGCTTTGTAGGGTGTGTACCCTAGTGGGAGTGATGAGACTAGCTAGGCGAAGGTTGAACAGAAATGTGCATTTTTAATAGTTTTTTTCTTTTGGCTCAGACCTAATCAAGTGTAGGGATATAAATTGTGCTTCAGAACAAAATAATAATATCTAAAGTTAGGAAAGAACTGCCGGCTATGATGTTGGTCACGCCCATGGGGGTGGTACTATAAAAGGCTTCGATGCAGTGGGCTTGGTGCACTGAAGGTGGATGATAACCGACGGATCATCGCTTGTTGATAAGAGGTTTCAATATGGCTTTAATTCGGATTATGTGTCCCGAGCATGTTTTGGTATTTTGGTAATTAACGTTAAATAGTATTTCTTTCTGTTACGCGAACTAGTCTACGCGACGTAAAGGGTCAGCAGTATAGCTGTGCCTATGTATGTGGTCGATGTTCCATGTAAGTATGGTTGGTGTATGTATGGGAGGTTGTACTAGGATGATATCAAGTTTTTGAGTTCAGTGTTTACTAAGATATTGATTTGAGCATGTCGCCCGAATCGGGTTTTGGAAGAAATTAGATGGTTAGTCATTTTCTGTTCAGGATTAATGGACGATACAGGTTTCTGCATGTTTTTACAATTGTTCTGGAAACGTATGTATTCACGGTGCTTAAGGATTTGAGTTATTCGTGGGATTTTATACTTTCTCATAAGAATTATGTTATTCTAAGGGTCATAAATTATTTTCTGTATTTGAGAAGGATGAATCTCGCAAGTGTCCAGGCTTGTCTAAGGGTCTTGGATAAGTAGTTCTGTAGTGTTGTCTAGTAGTTGTCGGCGAGGACAGTTGGTTTCCAGTATTCCAGGGAACTGACTTTAAAAAGTTTATTTCTTTTTAAAATACAAAAGTGATGTTTAAATTATATATTAATACTTCTAGAAGTTATAACGATCTGCGGCTCCCTAGTTGGACGGTATAAAGTACAAAGTTTATTGCGAATAAGTTTTTGGAAGTTCTACGGAAGGTTTTGAAGAATTAGAGTCAACAAAAGTTACAAGACAACACAACGTGTACAGAACGTTAACAGTTTATTTACATTTGTAATCAGTATAAGTAGTTACCATGTGGGTAGTGTATTGTTTGCAAGTTTGATTATTTCTTTACTTCGATGTAACACAAGACTTCGTTGCATTTATTGTCTGGAGGGCACACATCTTTATTATATAAATACGATGGCTGGGATGACATTTCGCGTACCCCCTGTATGTCATGATAAAGTTTGATGAAAAATTGTTTCAGATTTTAGACCATTACCTAGATTAAGTAAAAGTTAACTGAAAAGAAGATTATAATTTAAAAATTGGATTTTATTTTTGTAAATTGAAAATTGGTAATTAAAGGTTGTTCAAAAATCTTCCCCGATGTTTCATCTTGGGGGGGAGGGGGGGCATATGTCATGTCAGCCTGCTACCATGCATCAGCGTGTAGGGGGAGCCACAGGCACCCTCAGAATGAGTGCTGCTCCTCCGGGACGAGTGCTGCTCCTCCAGACTTGTACAGAGGTAATAAAACACATTGAGTACGGTATAGCTACTGAGTGGACTTACTTTCTTAGTCTCTGTATACCTTACTCATTAGATTCTTCATAACATCCCTTATCATTGATGTGTATTCATCATAGTTAACTGATAAGCTAGACACGAGGACTTGTCAATAGTAATAATATTAGAATTATAAGGGTGCTTTCTTCACAACATTTTTCAACATCAAGCAGATAAGTTATACAAATAAAGTATTGATTTCATTGATTTCAATATTCCCAAGTTTATAAAGTGTAATATCTATAAGGTATAAATGCCTCATATAAGTATTACTAGTGAGACTTTTGTTTTAATAGAAATTGTAAATAGCATGTAGTAACCTGTGAGGGCACCTAGTGAAAGCCAAGTTCCACGGTACTGCCACCTGGTGAGAAATCTCTGAAGAACCCCTATGGTTCTAGATGGAACCCCCGGTGGTCCCAAAGAACCCTTTTAGGTGTCAAAGAACCCTAGGGTTCTTGGTAGAACCATGGGGTTCTATCTAGAACCCAAAAGAACCCTTTTTTCTTAGAGTGTATGATCGTTCGCAGACCCCACAACAAGCATCCATCTTCTGTAGTGATCTCTACACGACGCTTATAGAAGTCCAGTAACTCTGGGTTTAAATCTTCTTCCCCTGGCCATCCATTTACTGTGAAGAACAGCACTTTTGATAGAAGAGGGTCGTGCTGTGTTTCCAGGCCTATAGATTTGGCTGTTATTGGTAATGCATTTACCTGTGCCACATTCATTGCTTTTGCTTCCCTTGTCCACTTCACTCTGAAATTTGTGTCATCCTTTTGGTTTTGTAGTGGTAAGCGAGACAAGGCATCTGCATTCGAGTTCTCTTTAGATGTACGTACCTTAATCTCATAGCTATATGCTGCCAGCTGTATGGCCCACCTTTGAATTCTGGCTGCAGCAAGCACTGGAATTCCCTTCCTTGGCCCAAAAATGTAACTTAGGGGCTTGTTGTCAGTCACTAGGATAAACTTCTTACCAAACAGGTAAGGATGGAACTTCTTAATTCCAAAAATGATAGCTAATCCCTCACGCTCAATCTGTGAGTAATTTCTCTCCGCTGGGGTCAAAGTTCTCGAGCCATATGCAATTGGGAGCTCCCCTTTCTCAGTGACATGTGACATCACTGCTCCTATACCATATGGAGATGCATCCACAGCTAGAACAATAGGCTTATTTGGGTCGTAGTGAATCAGAATGCCATCCTTTGAGGTTAGATATTTTATCACTGTCTGGAAAGCTTCCTTGCAACTCTGAGACCATTCCCAAGGGGTATCCTTTTTCAATAGATTGGTCAAAGGGCTAGTAATACTAGACATATTAGGCACAAACTGTCTATAATGGTTTACCAACCCCATGAAAGAATGCATTTCCGCCTGGCAAGTAGGTCTGGGTGCGTTCTTCACTGCCTCGATTGCCTCTTCTGTCATATGCAAACCTTCCTTATTTACTCTATAGCTGAGATACTTTATTTCAGCCTTTGAGAATTCACATTTGCTTAGGTTGCACTTCAATCCATTGTCATATAACCTTTGCAATACTGACTCAACATTCCTGTTATGCTGGTCATCATCTTTTCCCGTTATGATGATATCATCCATCAAGCATCCACAATCAACTCCTTGGAGCACTTTGTCCATATATTCTTGGAAAATCTGAGGGGCACAGCTGACACCATAGGGCAACCTTGTATATCGAAACAACCCCAGGTGAGTATTGACGGTCACATACTTTTTAGACTCTTCATCCAGCTCAATCTGTTGATATGCATTGGAGAGATCCACTTTTGAAAACTTTTCTCCCCCATTTAGTTTCTGATATAGCTCCTCAGCTCTTGGCATAGGATACTCTGGGGTATCCACATATGGGTTCACTGTAACCTTGAAATCCCCACATATCCTTATTTTCCCATTTGGCTTCCTCACTGGAACGATTGGAGCTGCCCAATCGCTAAATGTTACTTTCTCAAGTACCCCCATTTGTACCTGTCGGTTGATTTCTTCAGCCACACCATCTCGTAAGGCATATGGTACTGTCCTTGGCTTGAAAAATATGGGCTTGGCTTCTTTACGTATGTTTATGTGGGCTTTGATATTCTCTGCTTTGCTGGGACTATTATCAAACACAGCAGAATATTTCTTCAGAATCTGCTGTAACTTCTCACTTACTGATACCCTCTCAGGCTCTACCTTTAAGACCCTATTCCAATCTACGTGTATGGATCTGAGCCATTCTCTGCCAAGAAGTGTGGGTCCATCGTTTTCCACAATGTACAGTGGCAATTTAGGATGCAATTTATCTTTATATACCACATCCACTTCCGCCAATCCTTTGACCTTCATTCTGTGGCCTGTGTATGACTTGAGCGACAACTCAGATCGTTTCAATTTCAGCCTTGTGCTTGAGAATACTTTTTTGAAAGTATCGTATGACATCAGGGATACTCCTGATCCTGTGTCAACCTCCATTTTCACTTTGCATTTATTAAGTTCAACTTTTAAGAGTATTTCCTCTGTACTCTGCTTTGTGTAGGGCTCAAATGTACTATGTACCTTAGATCTACCATTTACTTTCTTCGTTTTGGCTTGGACCTGGATGTGGTACAAAGAATCTTCAGATTCCTCAGAGTCATCACTTGTGTCCTCATCACAAACAGCATGGACATTTGGTGATTTTTTCCCTTTTCGTCCATATTTATGGAATTTAGCATTCTTGGGCTTTCCTTGTTTCTGCTTTGCTTCTCTATTTGGACATTTCTTGGCTATATGCCCTAACTCCTGGCATGAGTTACACACTTTTTCTTTGAAGAAACACTTATCTGGTTCGTGATTGGATTTTCCACATCTGAAACATGGTGTGGCATTTATCCTATTTACCACCTTGTTACTACCATGTATTTCCTCCACTCGTTTGTTTGCCATTTCCTGACTCTGCGCTACCTGTACTGCTTTTTTCAGGTCCAGTTCAGCCTCACTAAGCAGTTTGCACTGGGCCCTTTTGTCTCCCAGTCCAATAACAAACACGTCTCTAAGGACTTCATTGAGGAAAGTTCCAAATTCACAGGTCTCAGCTAACTTCTTTAATTCCTTTAAATAGGAACCTACATTTTCCCCTGCTTGTTGCTTTCGAGTGTAGAAATTAAACCTTTCTGCAATAAGTATAGGCTTGGGCAAGAGGTGATCCTTTACCAATGTTGTGAGATCACCAAATGACTTAGTGGCTGGGGCTGCTGGTGCCGCTAACGTTTTCATCAAACTATATGTCCTTGCCCCTACTGAGCTCAGAAGCAACGCTTTCTTCTTTGGCTTGTCATCAGTATCCTCAATATCATTTGCAATACAGTATTGTTCAAGTCTCTCAACATAATCAACCCAGTCTTCCCCATCAGTAAACTCACCGATGCCTGGACATGCAGTCGCCATAACAGCAGTAATTAAAATCACTTTCAATGTTGGTGCCTCCTATAGTGGTTCCTACCCTTAAGTAGTATATATACAGCACTGCCACAGTTGCACAGCTTTCACTCCCAATGGTGTTTACTATAGTGTAGTGGTTCCTACCCTTAAGCAGTAGGCCTAGGCCTATATATATACACCAATGTCAGTTGATTCTAACACAAAATAGTCATATGCATTAAATGTCAACATTCGTTGTAGCCAGTAGGCCTATGCTGCTGTTTAACAATCCAACTCACAAAGTCCAGTCTCAGGCTCAGCCATCCCTCGTGGGTTCCGCCATCTTGGATGTCTTAGGTTTGCTGAAAAATTGGGGAAAGGTGCCGTTTTTTCCTTCACTGATGGACGTTGCTATATAGCAATGATAAAGTTTGTTTCAAGCTTGCCTCCTGTGGGTTAAACCTGCCTCGTCGCCATTGTTAGATATCCTTCAATAAGTAAATAATCACTCGAACTCCGATGACTGCGTTTAGCTTGTTCTCTTGTTACCATAGCAACCAATACAACTGCTTGATACACATAAGCGCTACTATCATATCAAATACACAACACTTTCCAGGCTAGATTTTTCTATATTACAGCTTATTTATGAGAAAAAATGAGAAAATGATTAAATTCCTGATAAATGTTTGAATTGAACAAAAATGGCTTCATAAATCTCAATGAACTTCTGTAAAGATTCCAGTATGTGAAGATATGAACATTTCCATCAAGCTCCGGGTACCTCCGGACATCTCCGGATATCTCCGGGTAGTACACCCGGGCACCACTAGGAGGCTACATTGCAACCCATGATGATATTTGCAGTTTATATTATGCGATTATTTTATTATTAATTAATCATTCTTATTATGTGATCCGGACTTTGACCATGATGGTTATCACATATTTCTCTATTTATGTACAAGTTTGTACTTATTTCATTATTATATTTATTTAGTTATTCCTGATTTGTATTGCAAACATAGTCTGTTCTTGTGTTAAATATTATTGATATACCCAATGTATTTGTATATTAAACGGGTTGAGGAGCAAGGTCTTCAACCCAGCACACAAGGAGGAATAAAGAGAATATATGACAGAAGTATTTCACTCTTGATGTTTTATCTCGGATCCGCGCTTGGAACATAGAATATTTCAACCCTTGGTCCTTTGGAACTTTAATATAATCCGGCCACTATAGTTCCTTTTCCCCCCATCTCCTCGATATTCATCGATATTCATAATATATTTATTCTCGAAGAAGTAAACCTATACGATCACGAAATATCATTATTTAATATCGATTAATATTAAGCCAGAGCTGAAACACAGATGTGCAACGATGGCCACAAAGACATTGGAAAGAACATAGGCAAGAATCGCAACACTTCAATATGGATGCAGCTATCATAGTTACTAACTCTCACACAAAAAATCAGCATGAAGTTCCAGGCTGAATTTTTCATATTAAAACTTAATTATGAGAAAATTGGCTAAAAATGAGAAAATTCTTGATAAATATTTGCTTTATACAAAAATGGCTGCATAAATCTTATTGAAATTTAATATGGATGCAGCTACCATAGATACAAACTCACCCACCAAAAATCAGCATAAATTTTCAGGCTGGAATATTAATATTAAGACTTATTTGTATACATACTTTGTGTGCATAATGCGTATATGCCCTGCTATGTGTATTGAATACACATTCACTAGTGCGTGAAAAACGGCAAAAGTTGTAACCCGCTACTCACGCTAGGCGTTGCCGCGCACCCCGTTACAAAATCACTACTGAGTCACCTTTTAAAAAAAAATTTAAAGAGAGGAGGAGGTAGCGGAGTGGGGCAGGGAGGACGAGAGACAGGGCTGTTTCAACCTCTTCTAAAATAATCGCTCAGACAGACATATACGGTTGTTGCTAAAAATTGGTGAAAGTTGTACTGTTATTACTTTCGCTTATTACTTAAATCATGTCCTATTCTTACTTTATGTTGGGACTAGCAAAAAGACTATATTTAGCATGTCTCCAATGCTGACTGGACATTCTGTCATGGCTATATGGATTCCTGCTTCATAATATGGCCTCAAGGAATGTACAAACATAATAGTCAAAACATGTCCTATTCTTACTTCGTTGGGACTGGCAAATAGACTATATTCCAATGTTGAGTGGACCTGCTCCCTTGCTCTTTCTTTCTCTCTATTTCTCTTCCCTCACATGTGTGATCTCTTTCTCTCTATCTCTCTCAATATATATAAACAACATTCGCGCAGATGAATACGCATAAAATGTGAGCGCAAAGTGCGCGTCCATTTCTTCACATATAACAGATGTAAGAAGTATAATGAAAGTAGACAAAACGTATGGCATTATATATCTGTAAATGTGTGTTGTAAAGGAAATGTCTAATTTCTCCAAGTAAACGTGTTTAATTATTACAAAAATAATCCAGTATGTGACCTTTTATAACACATCGGATAAAAGTTCTCTACCGTATAGTAGGCTAGTATATAGAATTATCACTTTAATTAAACCCATATATGAAGGATACAAATAGGAAACAGTGAATTCAGTTGGTAGAGACATAATATAATGTAATGGTTGCATAAACGCAGGTCACAAGTGGTGTCACATAAATGCGTAAAACTGTACATTTGGTATAAAAATGTAAAATATAAATGTATAAATATCACAGGCATGTCTTGGCACATTAGACATACGTACATTGAAGTGTAAACATGCAATAACATAGCTTGCACTGAACACAATTCTTTCGATCTTAAATATGATGTGTTCAAGGAGAATGAGTCATAAGTCGCAAAAATGATATTTTTCAAAGTGTTTATTTTACAAGTTCACTTTATTAGAACGTTCTAATCTTTGGAGAGTGTATCACTTATAGTTACATCAACCGATGTATCAAATTTCAGGACAATGTACATGTAATATATCCTTTCGTTTTAAAGGTCCTCATATGGAGTATATTTAGATACTTTACTGGTTATTGCCCCTAAGAAATATTGGAAACTTTTTTTCAAAAATAAAAATATCAACCTTAAAATCTGGATATATCTATTAGATTGTTAGACTGTTTACTATCATTGGAATCGGCTTGGTCCCATCTTTTCAAATATAATGATACCTCAAAATTCATTTTTTGCGACTTATGACTCATTTTCCTGAAACACATCACAAATGGTATAAAACAATTTTTTTCTATTTTGTTGTATTGCTACGTCCTCCTCCCTCTACTTTGGTTGTAATTTTCTTTGTTTTTCAGATAGCTACGTCCTCCTCCTGCTCCGTCTGAAAGGAATCAAGTTTACATGCAGTTAATCCAGTCCCACAATCAAATGTTTTTTTGACAATATCTGAAATATAAATTTGGAATCTTTTGAGATTATATATATAATATACTAAATTTCTTATTTTGGACATCTTTTTAAATAGTTTGAAGCTATTGTTGATTTTATAGTGATTAACATCTCAGGTTTTAATTCAACATGATACAACACCTGATGTCATATGTAAATAAAGCATCCTTATTCTACATTATTACCACATAAAAATGAACCATGTCCCGAAGTTGAAATGACCTTATTGCCATTTATATTCCTCAAAGGTGCTTTGTGTGTTTTGCTTAATAGAATGTTCCCAATAATGAGAAATAAATTGCTTCTGAGTGAATTCTTCTGAGTGAAGTCTGTAGGCATCGTACAACAATGAATTCAGATTGGCTTTTTGTAGGAGAAGTTGGCTGGACTGGTATCTGTACATGCATGTGGGGCAATGACTTCATGCTATCCTAAGATGAGGCATGACACTGTATTAGCTATAGATCTTTCCATTTGAAAGTGACCAACAACTTGGCAGGAACCTAATTTCATCTTTGAAACAATTTAAATGAATTCAATTTACAAACATGTTGCGGGGTAGGTGCATTAAACCATTGAATTCTACCATATTCTTTCTCTATATTAAAATGGTTTTGTTAGATGTTTTTGCCTTTAACAAGCTCTTTGTTCTGAAAATATTATATAGGGTGTCTTAGAATGTATACTACTCCCAGTTCAGTAGGATTGTATATCTTTGGGTGTTACTGTCTGTTGACCAAATGAAATTAAATAGTTTAAAAATTTTAATTAATTTTCTTTCTGGTCAGCATCGAAATGATGAACTTCAACCAGTTTGTATATAATGAATGTTAAAATTTAACATTGCGAGTATCATTCCTTCCAATTTGTTTGACCAACATCTTTAGTCCTTGTTTGCTGGTCCAGTTCAAGCCAGGTTGTTTTTATTGGTTTGGTATGACCAGGTGACTCAGTCATTAACCATTTTCTCTGTATGGAAACCTATTGCAGTTACTCTGTTAACCATCATGATATAACATGTTTTCCAGTCTCTTAGCAAATGAAACACATAGGTATCATTAAGTGAATAGAATAAATGTAGTATATGGTGTATACGGGTCGGATTTTCAGAAAATCTACAATTGGCAGCTCTACACATTTAGGAATTTCTGCTAAATTTGGATAAAAAATGAAGAATACCAGGTATATCTGAGATCGCATTGATTTAAAGTACCAGTTCTGTTATGTTATTTTGAAGCTCATTTCTGTCTTAAATGTGGGTTATTTGAGAATTGGTGAAGGTGAATTGTACATTTTCTGAAAATCCGACCCATACACATCTACGTTGTATATACCAGATGTTCCATTGTACATTCCTGAACAATGTTACCCATATACTTTTGTCTAATAATTTGGAATGGTCTGCATAATACAAATTTAGTCTAGTAGAATCTAACCTCAATATGTTTGATGCTTTGGGAATCATTGATAAATGAACTCTTGTTTCGTAGTTGAGATCTTTTATTGTCAAAACCATATACATGAGTTGTTTTTAATGCTGTTTTTTTTTTTATTATTGTGTGTATTTACAAATAATGTATCCAGCATTAGTATATGTAATAAGCACAAGGTACTCACAAAGAAATTTGAGTTCTTACAAACAAATCTTACACTGATATACTGTCACAACATGAAAAATAACCAGAAATATATTTCAAGCTTTCACGTCCATACAATTTCACGTCCTTATAATCTTCACTCCATACTAATGAAAACGGAATGATTCTTTTCTTTCTACTCTCCCAGTTGTGCTGGCTAAAATCATTTCTGTACATTTATTAATACAAGCAGGGAGGTATAGTCATCTATCTACCTCATGAATCACATTTATTTCTTAGGATCTTATTTGGACAACGGGAGAAACACAACCAAGAGGCTGACATCACATCTCGGCAACAAATGCACCCGCATATATTTAAAATGGAGTCGATTGAAAAGTGAGGGCATGCAAATCATGCTTGTGGGTCATCAACATTAAAATGTTGAACTGTGTATATTCATGTAAATTAATTATCAATTACACTGTGCTCTTGCTACATTTACACATCATCAGTCACTTTTTTAATCCCCTCTAATCTTTCACCAAATACCAAATGTGCTGTAAAAAGTTATTGACAACATATTCGTAACTGTATTTGTAATGGCCAACTGTTTTAATAATAGGTTATTGGGGGTACTAGAGAATAGCCTACCTAGGACTAAGACCCACTTTGTACAAATGAAAGTTCAATCAAACAATTAGGGACGATCTAGTTTGATAAGTTTTATGGTAGCAGTTGAGAAAACAGGTGGTGATGCTCCCCCTAGGAATAATACTTCACAGATATAATCACTGATATCAAATGAAACCAGACACATGTATACACTTCCCTCTATGATTAAGGCTTTTAAATCACGGTACCTTATATACATCCATTCAATAGTCTAAACTGTGTATAATACAAAAGATTCTAATAAACATAATCCAGAAGGCAGTGGTATAGATACAATCAAGTTGTACAGGCCAAACTATTATAATTATTAAGATTTCAAAAAGCTTTCAATGAAAAATATCTTGTAGTAATAAGAATTAAGCTTTCTTGTAATGATATAGGCCGTCCTTTGCAGAGATGACAACGATAATTCCTTGGAGGATTTTTTTTGTTTCCTTTTCTCCCGTGACCCTTTTTTTTGTGGGGTACATACATACCAATCATAATTCCCTATATTATTTAACTACAAAGACGTGAATCCAAGCAATCTGTTATTTTCAATAATATAATTTTAGAGTAATATACAAGTAGTAGTATCAACATGTTAATAGTAATACCACCTTTCTAAAGTTTCACTCAAGGCATGATTTCACACACCAAATGGGCTGTGAAAATACTGACTGTGCGAATACATATACCTACACTCACAGTAAATAAACTTCAATAGAACTAAAGGAGAGATACATTAGGTCTTTTCCAGCCGTGGTGGGATTCTAATAAGAGCTTAAAGGCACTTTTCTATACACCTAGAACAATTAGGTGTCTTCTACAGAGCGGTAAAGGTAGAATAGAGAAATCTTAACTTGGGCGATCGCCCTCTCTTACGAAGCATCATTTACAATAGTTTCATTGATGTATAAATAAATTGTCTGTCAAAAAAGACACTTTAAACCAACCAATAAAAATGAAGGTTGGAATAATTTGAATGAACACCGTTTACATATCATAATATATCAATTTCTTAGATTTCAATCTACAAGAGCCAACAATTAATAACATTTTTCATTAGGTCAGCATTTGTTGGGCTAAAATTTTTTGTGATATCATCCATACATTGCATGTTTACAGTAAAACATCTCCTTGTGGAAACCTCTCTATTCCGGACACCTTGATAAGATGGACTGAGACACCCAATGTATTTATATCATTGAGGTAGAGAGGTTTTCCTGTATGTTTTCCTTTATACTTTACATATCCATTCCCTTACATTGATGTCACATTTCTTTAATCATTCACTTAAATACATGACAGCATGTACTAGCTGCAATGTACAAATTAGTATTGCACTGTCAATTTATGGCGGAATAGAATTGCATGTGAAGATATTTTTTAAAAAAAACCCCAAAACTTTCAACAACTTTTTGAAAGGTATGGGCACAAACAGTATCTAAAGAATATTTGTTGTTCTCGTTCAATAAATGTTCATGCAGTTTGTTTTGTAGTCACACATTACAGCATCATTCGTCAATTCTATGCATGCTTTCGCATTTAGGGGAAAATAATAAGCGAATTAAAGTTGCTGATTACGATTTTTTTTAAATATATTCAACAGGGACGTTTATGTTAGAAAGTAAATTTTATAATGTCAAATAAACTGACATGTTGGATAAATTATTATCTCATTTTTCACAAATTCCATACAATATCCATTTTTTCCAACTACTGTAATAATTGTTCCTGCCACACGTTTTAAACTCAGCAAATCGCGAGACACACTCAGATAAAAGAGAAGCATAAAGAAGCAAGAGTGGCAACCAGACATAAGGACTATCAGTTTAGATTTCCACAAAACTTTCAGGAATTATCCCCTGTGGCATATTGCAATTACATTTAATTTTATATTATTTCTAACAATTCAATTCCATATCTTTTTTTTTTTTATTTAAGCTGTAGTTTCTTTTTTTGATTCCATACCATTTAATGGCTGTTTTAACGTTGAAATGGAAAACTTAAAACCTCCTCCTGTCTATATAGTGTAATGTACTAATGTATGGGCAAGGGTTAAGCTAAGAGTTCCTCCATCTGGTTCAATAGATCATCCTCGGGGATGTCCCCCTCGGCCCCGTCCTCCAGTGGGTCCCCGTCCTCCAGTAGGTAGTCCATGGCATGCAGGAAACTATCCTCTCCTGGTGTCCTGCAAAATGAAAATAGACACTTTTAAAGCAGTGTTTATGTAAATTATTGCAAAATCTATCAAAAATGTTTTTCAACTCTTTTTTGATCAATAAGGTGAGATTTGAACACAGAAAAGTTGATAATTTAAAAAAAAATAAAAAAAATGAATTTTGGCATTTTTTTTTTCTTTAGAAAATTTAATTATTTCTGTATTATGTGTATCTGCAGTGGCAATTATGGGGGTAAAAAGTAAAAAGTGCAGTAAGATCAAAGAGAGTCATATTGAAACTAGTGGGAATCTGGTGTACACCGAAATGAATTATAATAATTCGGGATATGATTTAATCTATTATTACATACGTATGCACTCCACCCCTTTGGAGGGTTGTGCGATTTGACCCAATGTCTCGATCGACAAACCCCCATCATGCCATTAGGTATAAGAACAGTAACCCCTTAATATCATGAATGAATAAACCACAAAATAAAAAAAAGCTAAAAAGTACACTTACTGTGCAGAGAGAGGGGTGGCGGGCGCATCTTTAAGTGACGGTGATTTGGATGTGATAGCACCGGGAGTGATGGGAGACCTGAGAGCGGCAGATTTACAGGAGGGAGACCTGAATGGAGGGGAGCCAGCTGGAGACTTTAGTCCAGATGACGAGCGCCTCCGTGCGGGACTTATGGTAAGCTTGGGTAGAGGGCGTTTGTGCTGAACGCTCTCTGTTACTTCCGCTTCCACTTCCGCTTCCTTGCCTGGAAGTACAATTTAGAAATATTAGAATATGGAAAATACAAAGTGTACAACTGTGATATATTATTGTATTCCCGGGAATCAACTCTGTATTAATTAACAAGAGGCTACAAAAACTCTTAAAACCAATTATTTTCATTAAATGTTTTGTATATCAAACCAAATAGTGTCAGTTTGTCAATAAAAGGGGAATCTCGAACAAACTATCGATAAATGATGTCCAATTTAATTATTACACCTACAATAATATTGATAATAGTACAAGTGTAAGCTCAGTGTGTCCTAGCTCATTCATTGAGTAAAGTTCCTGACATAAGTCACACGAACTTACTTCCTAAAGAGTCAAAAGATATTGGAGAAAACGATCGTTTTATCTTCTTACTATGTGCGACAGAGGTCGATACTTCTTCATCTTCATCATCCACCTCTTTCTCTTCTTCATAAACATTCTCCTCCTCCTCTTCTTCTTGTTCTTCGGGTACTTTCTCTTCTTCTTCAAGTACATTCTGGTCCGTCTTGGAGAACACTATGGGGGAGATAGATGTCCTCTCATCAAGATAATCTCCACCACCAGTGGTTAACCTTGACTTGACCTTCTCAGTGTCAACAATCTTACTGTCACCTTTACTACTGTCAATGTCAAAGACTATTGGGGTAAATTTCCTAGTTTTCTTCGCAGGTTCCTTCTTTACAGGCTCGTCATCGAATGTGATTGGGGTGATGTTGCGCTTGGTTGTTTGTTTGACTGGCACCACGCGCGCTGTGTTCTTCTCCGGACTCGATGAGTCAGCTCGGCCGCCTTGTCTCAACAGCTGTTTCTCTCTCATGATCTCGGAGAACGTCTTCACACCCCAACCTTCCGATTTAGGCTGGAAATAAGATGAAGGAAGTAAATAAATGAGATTAATTTAAATGTTAAGCAAAAATAAAATGTAAGCTACAAATTGTAGACCAAATATATAAAAAGAATAAAATTATACCGCAGACTTTAAAGTTGTGGCAGAATATCGCTCAGCTAGACTGGTCGGTATCACACTCAATCCCAAACCCAAGGTCTGCTGTACTTAATAATTTTAATTTTTGACCAGTTAAAGTCCTAATAAAAAGTGAAAAAACTCAATCCAACATCTCTCTTTTCAACAAAGTCACAATCTCACCTGAATTGAAACTTAATCGGTTGGCAGCACCCCTCCCAACATTAATAATTTTAATAGTCCACATTTTTACCACCCAGATTTGGGGACTTAATCAGACAATAATAAATGACTTTCCCTTACATGATAAATACCCAAGAAATAAAAGATTTGTCAGCATAACCAAACAAGGAGCAACACTGATAAGGGAATAAGAGAATTCTCAAATGTCGGTGAAACTTAAATGTGCTTGCCAAGTGTTGTCCTCTTGTCCTGTTATTTAGTATATTCTAACCTACATGAGTATATCAAGAGTTGAGGGAGAATTAATACCTTGTGAGCCTGTACTTTAGCCTTCAGGTCCAGTCGACTCTTGACTCCGGTCTCAACGGTTCTCTTCACGCTGGGTTCCAGCCTGCTCCTGACGCTCGGCCGTACCACTTCAGCTTCCTCTGTAATGGAGGCAGTCAGAGATTAGAGAGAATTAAAGAGGTTGCGGTGGCCATTTTGAGATGATGTGGGGTGAAATTGCAGCTACACCAGAGTTCTAACCAACAAGATTCAGAGCTTTAGACCGCAGATTGACGTTTTTACCTAATATACAGTGTAATCCGTTTATTGTGGACACATTGGGTCAGAAGGTTTTGTCCCTTTTATCCGACTGTCCCCTCTATCAGGTGGGGTAAATGAAGCAGGGATGCAAGTTGAGGTATCCAAAAATGACGGAAAGGTTTCTGAGATAAAAATCTGCTGTACAAAATGCTCAGAACTGAAACATTATGCTTATGTACATATATTCGAAATGAATGATAGCTTAATAATTTGATAGAACTAGACCAGATGATAAGCAGGCAGAGTGCAGTGGGTGGGTTGTTGCCACCCACACTCACTACCGTCTGCCGGGCCGTCGGCCCCTGCTCCCGGTAGTGGTGTACGGGGAGGTCCCCTCCGCTAAGCTGAATTCTGCTACACTCCCGATGCTATCACTCTACCGAGTTGCTAGCGGAACCTTGGCTGACCAGAACTTGACTCAGGCGGCCACTGGTACATAGCTCTCCCGTATATTACATTGCAATGTTTGGGTCTGAAATGGACTAATCTGGGGTAGATGGACATTCTATTGAGTTGATCCATTAACGACCAACCCTTTTCAAGGTAATTTGACGAAATTAATATACACATTTTGGTAATGAGGAGATTAAAGGAAATCCGTCAACTGACTGACAACTTGCATCCCTGAATTGAAGGATAGTATGGTGTGGGATACAGGATATATAGAAACACAATAGCAACTGATAGGGATTTATTTACAAAATACTGAAAGTATACATGTATACCACATATATATATCTGAAGTCTTTTTTTTGTTGACATAAAAAATTAAAAGAATTAATGCATGTAATTGTCAAGATATATCATTGGAGTAAGATAAGGATTAATCCCTTTTATTCTTAATCTTTAATGTATTTAAAGAAAGCACCGTAATTGTATTGTGTTAAATATACCTCCACGATGATAAGACCCTCTATGAATGGGGTGGAGGGGGCTGACCCCCCCCCCCCCCCCCAACATGAATAGATGAATCAAGCTGTCATACCTGACTTAGCAGAGGGAGGTCTGTAGATCTGTACCTCTCTCTTGTTAAGGCGAGCCCGTGCACTTACAGGCTTGGACAGGGTGCTATCGTCAGTATCAGGAGGTAGGCCCAGTCTGGCCCTCTTTGCTCTCCGGATATCCCCTAGTGACTTTACCTCCATGGAATCTGTACACACAAACATACACAAGTTTTAGACCAAGCACAATTCAAGTAATCATGGTACTTGTAGTAAGTGAGTATATACTGTAAACGTACTAATGTTCGCGCAGTATTTGTTTTCACTATTTTCGCGCACCCACCTTTGGGCGTGAAAAAAAATCCTGCGCGAAAGGTATAATTATTGCATAAACAATGTGTGAGACTTCCTTGCTGCGCGAATTTAAATCCCCGCGAAAAGTTGTCAAAGTACTTAGTGCACGAAAATTTATCTGCGCGAAAATAAATATGTTTACTGTACTTCCAAATTCCAATGTTTCAAATTTTAAGAGGTCTGGGTCTGGATTTGCTCATACATGTTTTTATGACTTCTTACATTTTATAAGTAGTAAAGTTTCAGTTATGCTTCCTAGTAAAGCACATCCTTAAAATCGTGAATATCCTTGAAATTTTGAAAACTGTCTATAGTTTTTCATATCATTTTCCATCCAGTAAAGTAAGAACAACGATTCGGGTTCAACTGACCTTCGCGAGATGGTTTTGGTTCCGAAGTGTTTCTCTTAAAGCCAATCCGTTGGCTTATACTGATAGTCTTCCTTTCACCTGTACAAACACATGATGAGTAAGATTTATACATTTTTTAAAACTATATTTTATTCAGGAAATATTAAAGCTGCATTCTCAGCTATTCCGACGAAACAAATCTTACCAAATTTACTCAAATTATGACTGGATTTATCATTATTCTGCTGTTGTATAAGTGTTTATACAAGAATCGTATAAAAGGATTCGGGTGGGTCCTCCAAATACAAATGAGGTCGTTTTATAAGCCTTGTAGCAAAAACAATGGATAAAATCCTCCAAAATGACTTTTAGATGGGTAGGAAAAGTAGAATATTTTCAGTTTTTGACCGACGTTAACTGAGAGTGCAGCTTTAATTAACAAGATGTGAGTTTGGTTCTGGCCGGACATACATAATACACATATTAGAACAAATACTCTTTATACAAAGATATTTTACATGGCGAGAGGCCTTCTGATTGCTACCGTCTTTATCAAAGATGATAGTTACAATCAATATGATCTTTAAATGAATACAAGTGAGTGAATGGAAACTGATTCAAGACCATCACATCAAGCGTTACACAATTGCTATCAATATATCGCAAAGAAACTAAGCATTATACCTCACATACTGAAAAACTTAATCTAATAGAAGTCAAAATCTATTGGAAACAGAATGCCCCAGTTCTACCGTTAAGCCAAGTTTTTATTATCATATATTTTCTAAGCTTGTGCCGCAACCTAGCGGCAGCGACACACAATAATGAAAATGTTCAAGCCATATTGCTGACATTTATTCCTTCTCATATTGTTTACATTTTAAAAGTATTTACTTAAGTGCCCCATATAGATCAAAGAAAGGCTATATATACCTGGATCCTGTTTGTTCTCATTTTCTGACGATGATTCTCGGTGAGTAGTTCTGGTAATACCAAGACGGTTCTTTATGGACAGACCTCCAACTTCTGACTTCCCTACAATCACACATTGAATACCACACATGAGAAAAGTTCATCAATAAAATCTCTTAAATACAAAAACATTTCATAGATTTTGATTTAAAAAACAGAAAAGGTAGTTTATTAAGTATTTTCTTACTTTTAACAAACTTTATTTTAATTTGTTAAATCACAAAATTGAATATGAAACAAAAACACCTAAGAGAAAAAAAGTCTTGATCCTGATATTGGAAATTTGATTGGCTTTTAGTTCTATGAATGTGTAGTTATTATTATAGATCAATATTGAGTAGTCTTACTTGTAGGCTGGTCTTGCTCCTCCTCCTCATGGTTGACACGCCGCACAATACCTAACCGGCTCCTGACTAAAGGAACTGATTTCTTATCTGTAAAGTAGATTTATCAGAAATTTAGCACCTCTTTTTCACCATTCACAAACTTTTTTCTTAAATGTAAACCTGTGGTGCGCAATTACACTTCCAATAAGACAACAGATCATCAGTTTTTATATTAACATGCCTGTTAAGAGACAAGTTGCACAATATTGATGAAGTAATCAAGGAGGAAGACAGTTGGAGCTAGGGTAAAATATAAGAGAGGTTACAAGGTACCTGCAGCCCAGAGCATATGAAATTTAGTGACTAAAGTAATTTACATGATTTTTAATGACTTCTTAGAAACAAAGTAAAGGGATATTACAATCGTTTTTAATGTATTTCATATTTACTTTATGCATAAACTTTTCCTCAGAAAAAGATAGCCACTTCCATTCAAAGCTACCTACTGTCATATAAAGCTACCAACGATAATTCTGACAAATAGGAATTTGAGAAAATTTTGGTACATACAGGTGTAAAATCGAGTATTTTGGGGGACATTTGTAAATTTTCCAAAGTATCTAAATTCAGACAATAATCTGAGAACTTGCATCCCTGCTTTGATTAAATTTCTGCAAGCTTGGTGCTGGGTTGTCCATTTTTTTTAATGAATTTTAAGGAAGAAATACAACATTTAATGATCATTAAAAAGGTAAACCTGAATTTAATGACTTTTAATGGGTTATGTACCTTGGTTCTGACTGTCCTCATTATCTGACGATGATTCTCGTTGAGTAGTTCTGGTAATACCGAGACGGTTCTTTATGGACAGACCTCCAACTTCTGACTTCCCTACAATCACACATTGAATACCACACATGAGAAAAGTACATCAATAAAATCTCTTTAAATGAAAAAGAATTTCATAGATCTTAATTTAAAAAACAGAAAAGGTAGTTTATTAAGTATTTTCTTCCTTTCAACAAACTTTATTTTTAATTTGTTAAATCACAAAATTGAATATGAAACAAAAACACCAAAGAGGAAAAAAGTCTTGATCCTGATATTGGAAATTTGAATGGCTTTTAGTTCTATGAATGTGTAGTTATTATTATAGATCAATATTGAGTAGTCTTACTAGTAGGAATGTCTTGCTCCTCCTGCTCCTCATGGTTGACACGCCGCACAACACCTAACCGGCTCCTGACTAAAGGAACTGATTTCTTATCTGTAAAATATATTCATCAGAAATTTAGCACCTCCTATTTCATCATTCACAAACTTTTTTTTTATGAATATTACATAATTTGTTTGAAAATAGTACACTCAAAACGTCATCATCGATTTTTTTTCTTGTCCAATATAATGTAATGAATAAATATCTCTGATATTCCACACAAAAGCATCTGCTTAAGCAAGTGATATAAATCTGCAATTACACTTCCAACAATGTAGTCACTACCACAATAATGTGTATATATGGGAGGAACAGTATGTACCTGACATATCATCGGCTGCCATCTGACCACCGAGCCTACTGCGTACACTACCTAAGCTACCGTTACCAGACCCTCGCTTGGGTGGTGACTTTTCACCTGTGTAAACAACGTAAAAACATTAATTAGTGCACAACATTTTAATACAATAGGAATTTCAATACTTTCTATAGCATCCAGCTTGAAAAATAGCAAGCCTGATTATAACTCGCCAATTGTTGCTTTTGTTTGAGTCCATGAAGGAGGAGAAACATTTCTGAAACGATGGATCTATCACAGACCTTGAAGCATCAAGAAACTCCTATTTAGGTAATTTTTTCTAGTTTTATATTTCCTCTTTGCTACTGAGTCCAGTCCATTTTGCCGCTACACTGAGGTAACTAGTAACTTTAAGCTGACATTTTGTACATGCAATACAGTATTGCATGTACATATTAAGTATTATACTTATGCCATCATTTATGTACTTTAAACATCAGTATTACTATTAATATATCAGTCCTGCACCAAGATTTAAAAGTAATAATCGGACAAGACAGTTCATATTATATTAAGCCACACCATACCGTGAGAGAGAGAGAAAAAAAAAATTATTATCCATGTATTAGCTTCTTCACTAGAAAACCTTTTTCTATCAAGGTAACGGCTGGAATCCACCCAGAAGCCTGTTGACCTCTTTGTCAACCTTTGCATGTAACTTTGACAAATAAAATTATTCTATTCTATCTTTATTTTAGCGAGTACAGTAAATCTGCCTGGGTGTACTCACCCTCATCCATCAAAATAATTCGTCTTCCTCCACCTCCACTTCTTCCTCCAGCAACTTCAGTCTTGGGCTCAACTTGCCGCGTCCGAATTTCTAAGAAATAGAAATACCTTTTATTAGTCATTTAACCTACAAGATGACAAGGGGATTGTGAATTCGAATTTTAATGCATTTCAATTGAGTAATAAAATAGTCACAAAAGTGAGGTTCAAAATTCAGTTAAACATAACCAGACAGATTGTTTGAATCAACACAACACCAAATACACACACTCAGATATTTCTTAGCCAATTTTTTCAGAATTTATTAAATGTGTAGAGCTGCAGATTGTACATTTTCTGACGATCTGACCCATATGAGGATGGAAATTGTAAAAAAAGGGGGTGGGGACTTACCCTGTGTATCAGAAATCTGGACTTTGCGTCGGATCATTGGTAGAGCGCTGATAGCTGTAACTATAAATTGAAAACAAGTATGAATCCATTTGCACCCTCCTCTGAAAAGTTTTCAAAAGATTCTTGTATGACAAAGCAGGACAAGTCTTGATAACATTATATTTTTTTTTCAAAATACAGCAGTTGATGCTTGCTATTGTATAATTAATACCATAAAAGGGGGCCACCCATTTCCAGACTAAGTTATGTCTTTGTAATAATTGTATCATCATGTTTCACTGAAAAAATACAGCATACATATATAGACACATAATCATCCCCAAAGAAATAATGAGTTAGAACCTGTTGCCAGTGCAAAGACATACTTATAAATCATACATACATACATAGATATACATACATGTATATATATATACAGACATACATATAATATGAAGGTTTTGGGATATGCCAAACCAACTTACTTTCGTCCTCGTCTATGTCGGGAATCGACCCCTCATCTAGATCGTCTTCGGGGAGCTCATCTGGGTCCACAGTCTTAGCAAGGTACTCGTCTGCCTTGACTGCAAGAGTAGAATTTTGTATACAAAACACATGTAATATAACATTTCCAATTATCCTTATTGATCATAAGATACTAGAGACAGGGATCAAAGTGGGGTAATGCCAAACATACTGAAATAGTTCTGGGGTTGGGGGATTTACCCCCCGGTTATGTTTTTTTTAAAAAAAACTCTAAATGGAGAAAATCAAAATATTTCAAAAATACTGATTTCATTAGTTATACTGAATATTTCAATAAAATTTCTAGACTGTAATTCCTCCACGACTGGAGATAGATACGAGTTTAATAACAGAAAAGGTTCTGCTACAAATGACATCACTTTCCAAGCACTGGATTTTTCAACAAAATGCTACAAATGCCAAGAACATTAGGATCACGAGTTTGGCGAATCTCAAGGGATCATTGAACAAGAAGTTTAAACAAAACCGCCAAATTATTGTCATGATTCCATGTAAAAGATATAAAAAGAACAAGTTTTACCTCAGACATTTTAGAGACGTTTTAAAGGGAAACAAAATTAAGGACATACCAACGAAAAAATAAGGTGTCCAACAATTGCCTCTGTAATTGTGGGAGCCGGAGAAAAAGTAGCAATCAAAGTGAAGAATAACACTCTGATGCAGAGGAATGTACAGAAAGTTCAGCAATAGAATCAATGGGATCTCAACGTAAATTAAAGCTGCATTCTAAACTAAGTCCACCACACATCTGTCCAAGTCTTCCCTAATGGGAATAATTGGTGCATGTGGTATTTTGGCTAACAAAATTAAATAAAGGTAATTCTGTAAAAAAATTTGGTGTTATACTAGGAAGAGGTAGTCAAAGTCCTCCTCCATATTGCACACGTTCAGACACATGCAGGGTTGGAGAAGTCCCACGGCCCGGTTGTCCGCACCACCCATGTCAGCCATGCGGACAACCAAACATGAATATATGGGCGTCCTCCGGACAACCATGTTTTATCTATCTTTAGTGTGAGCGGACAACCACACATTTTGTGAGATATATGGCGGACAACTATATTTGGATAGTGGTTGTCCCGAGGACAACCACTTTTTGAAGCAATTTTTACTAACCCTGACGTGGAAATAATTTCAGAATGCAACAAAAAGGAAACAGATTTTTCATCGCTGAAAATGCATCTTTAAAAGGTTTGTCCCTGGCAATAAATTTGGCAGGTTAAATGGGAGGAAGACCGGTAATAGGAGCCCCAGATAAGATTTAATGCTCTTACCATTTGGCTCTATTGCATGCAATTTGTTTTCTAAAAAATAAAATTGATGTGTATATTACTTTTAGATTATGATGAAACGAAATCTAAACAATGGTTATAACTTATATAAGTGATAATCAAGTAACAATTGAATAACTCTAAAAGTGCAATAGTTTCTGGTCATGGCATCAAATTGTTTCTATGGCAACAGTTCTATGACCCATGAAAGAGTGAGTCATAGAACCGTTGCCATAGAAACCTCTACAACCGGCGCCATGACCAGGAATCACTACACAAGTGTACTAGTATTATTTTATGAATAAAATTAGCCTATGTCCCGATAAATAAGAATGGTATAATTTCTTAAATAAAATGATAAACAAACAAGAACATCAAGACTACAAAGGAAATTTGAATAAAAACCTAAGTATGAGCTTTAAATCAAAATCTGGAGCCTCGGTATATATTTATATATAATGAAAGAAAAGTAACAGAAATTGCTTTAAGAAAAATATTTTCATATGTTAAAGCTGCATCCTCAGCTGAATGAACCAACATCTCTTTTCTAAATTCTTTCATAAAGAATGTCATGGACAGTCTACTTTGAATGCTGAGGTATATAGAAAACCCCTCAAATATTGTGGTATGCAAAAAAACCCTTGAATGTTGTGGTATACAGAAAAACCCAACAGAAATAAACAATTCTTAAACTATGAAATTGAGTGAATATGAACAATAATGGGATCCGATATAAATAATTCCAGATTCTAGATAAAACGAAAATAAAAATGGGGAAGATGGGTTTAATTAGAGAAAAAGAACAAGGCAAAAACGTTTCAAGTTTTCATATTCTATCCAAATCAGTATCAGAAAACAGGTTAGAAAACAACTTATAAACTATTCAATAAAATATATTTTGTTTTTTTCTGGTGGAAAACATCTAAAAATGCAGCTTTAACCAGGGGAGGAGTTGGATATAATTTACACTCTGTTTGGGACCTACTTAGAGTAATCGTCAAAGCAACCCTATGACAAGCCGCTCCAAGTAGATCTCAAATAGAGTGTAGATACACTGAGGGAGCAAAATATTTACCTAAAGCTTCTTTTAGCCTTTGGAGTTCTTCCTCTTGCAGTTCATCCAAAGTCTTGACCCTTGCATCGTCTTCAGAATCTTTTCATAAGAGTTATAAGAAATGGGTAAGATCATTCGTTAACACGCAGGAAATCAAACTAACACCAAACTAAAGGAAAGCATTAGCAGACAAGAGAAATGCCATTCTGATTCATATAAATTCTTTTACCGTTTCTGGTAACTTTCGACGGGTTCACTCGGGCCACTAAACCCTCTTTCTTCTTCGACTCTATCTTCGGGATTTTTACAACTTGGGTGGAAGGTACTTTGACTGGAGATCCGGTGCTGCTTTCTGCATCTGATTCTGAAAAGAATGTAAGTATAAAACAAGAATTAACTAAAGATTATAACATACAAATGTATATGAATCGATGAGTCGAAATTGTAGACAGGAAGACCTAATAAAGTGATGGAATTCGGAGGAAATTGGAAAATAATGAGAATTTTCAAAAATACTGATTTCAGTAGAAATACTGAGGACCTTCATCCCTGCCTTATATATGATTTTTATACATTGATTTCCAAATTCAACGTAAGCAAAAATCTATAATCAAAGTGAAGTAAGTTGGTTCAAATATGAAAAGGATATTCAACGGACCATGTTCTAGGCTATTCCCCAAATTTAAGGCTTTCCAGACCCTGAGGAAACCTAGTTGAAATTAATTTGCTGGATGTGTCAAATCTTACCTTCATCATATGTGTTTACCACTACGGGGGCTACTTGTGGGGTGCGCACGGAGTCCAGCTCCTCGATTGTTGGCCCCAGTATCACAGATGTCCTAACCTCCTCCATGGCCGGTGTGACAGCCGGAGCAGAGCTTATACCTGGAAAAACAAATGGGATTTAGAATAGCATTTAGACTGGGAAACTGAGGCCACCTGTGTTTCCATTATGTTGGTACAGGTTCCAATGGACACAGAGAGGGCCCTTCATTAAAAGTAATTCTAGAGACAGAAAAACATCTGATATTGCAACCAAACTTTAGTATATATGAGACAACACCATGCCGTATCTTCACCTTACTTTATTTTCCTTTAATTAATGGAAAACAAATACCGGAAAAAATTCTCAACAGGTCATTGTATGCGCCGTATGTAGGTGCAGGTTGAGTGCATGATGCATGCGCCTGCACAGTGTGTGAGGGTGTGTGTGGAGGCACATACCTACATCTGAGGTCAGAGCCCCACTCACCCTCAGACTGGCCTTGGTCCCTGTTTGAAATCAGTGCCAGCTGTTGCTATCTCAAGCAAAATATGACTTGTATTTAGTGAGAGTGTATGTTTGACTTGACCTGAATACAAATTTGTTAAAAAAATATTCAGATGGAGAGAAGAAACTGTTTTTAGTTATTTAGTTCTTCTTGTAAGAGTGCGGATCCTACATGTTTTGCTGCTTATCGAGGCTTCATTAGGGAACAACAAACTTACGGTTTTTCTTAGAGAGGAGACCTCCTGCGCCGCTGCTTTTCCTAGTGTGCATGAAGACACAGTGAGGCTTGGTGCAGCCTCCAGGCTGAGTCTCCCAGTAACATGGTGTATCTGATCTCTTCACCTGACCAGCCAAATGAAACAAGGATTATTACATGTCCACGCTGTATGAGGTGCAATATAAATATTAACGGTAAGAAAAAAGCTCAAGGAAAGATGAAATTAGAGAATACATAGAATTGTATAGAAAGTATTCATATTGGAAACGTGTCATACAAGTTCAAATTTCTAACTTTTAGACTATTGGATTATATTTCAATATTCATTGTATCTAAAGGAATATATGATAAAGAGTGAATGGAACTGGGTGCAGGTAATGGGATAATTACAGACATGGCGAAAACTTTAGAACTTTCACTGGACAGGAGGACCGGGGAAAAGGGACTTTCACCAGTCCTCTAAAGGTTTCTCCAAAGTTTCATACAAATTTTTCACCAGACAGTTGGACTGTCTTCAGTTTCACCGGTCCCACATGTCTTTCAATGGTCAAGGACCGGCAGGTTTCGCCATAAATGTAATTATCAGAATTGATCCATCCGGGATCTCGTCCACTAATTCTTTTTACCGGTACTGTGTTCGATTCCCTCTTTATTTCAATAAAATTTTATATTACAGTAAAATATGAAATATAAAGTGTTGCGCCAAGCAGTTAAAATTGTAGGGTAACAGAAGATATCCCAAGAAATGCACCTTTATATCCATATGTCTGAACTTGCAGTCCAGACGCATACATTGTCCTTCTTTCCATCGCGAACAAACAATTTCACTTCCTAGTGCGAGAGGGCAGTGGCGGAATGGGCAAGCTTCACCCTGGAAGAAAGGAAAAAAAAAAAAAAATTCAATACTGCATGTACTTGATAAACAGTATAACTACAAAGACTATAATATGGAGATATTTTTAAGAACTGGGGTTCATACAGTTTGAGTTGGTGGGAAAATCATGACTTTTTAATGACTTCTCAGTCAAAATAACTGACTTTTTAAAGTTGTCAAAGACATTTTACAGCTAAAATAAATAGGTCATAGAATATTAAATTACTTTTTCTCAACAACCTTCGTCAAAATACCAGCGGGGTTACAGAATTATCATGATTTAAAGTATCACTATATAGGTTTCAGCCAATAAGTGTTTGCTACCTGATCTAATGACTTTTAATGACTGGGAAGAAGTAAATCTAATGATTTATAATGGCCTTAAATCAAAGAGATAGGTGTGTGTGGGGGTGTTATCTTAGAAAACTACCTTTGAACAGCTCGAGTAGTAGTAGAAGTAACAATCTTCAGTTTTCTGATCCATTATGGCCCGTAGACGCGCAGCGCCAGACGTAGGTTAATCTATGGTACAAGTTGTATATACAGGACCTGAAGGATCCCCACACAGCTGTGTATATTCACTGTAGTAGTACCACACACATCAGTGAATGACACGCCCTACTTATCCTCTGCTGAAAATTATGGGTAATAGTTCTTTGGGTTTTTTAAAAGAATTATTCAAATTTCGATGAGGCTGGCTGCCTTCTATCAGACACATTTCCCTAGGTATTTTTTTTTTTTTTTTTTTTTTTTTTTTTTTGTATTTTTTTTTTTTGATAAGGGAAATGCATTCTTCCAAGACTCGGTAGAGCGGGAACTCTGAGAGGTCTCAGTGAGATGAGAACCAAAAGGCGGAACTCTCTTCTACTTTGCACTTCCTTGCAAGAATCCATCACTGAAATATATAGACAAAGTGTTGAATTAACGGTAACCACATTCAGTTAGAGATAAACGAAATCTTAGAAGAAAAACGGTAGGAAATTAATTGGATGAAGTGATATCATATGACTGAGATTTTCTCTTCACAAAAAATCGAATAAGGCAGGATATCTTTTTAATATTAAAAAAATAAAAATATAATAAAATAAGTTACTTTTGTTTCGAAATTAATATCTTACTGACTGCTTATTACATTCATGACGAAAGGGATCATTACGGTATTACTGTGGGTTCTTTATTTACCCTTAGTACAAAGGGGCATACACACATACTTTTAACTATCATACGTTAATTTATCCAATATGTTATAGCTTTTGTTATTAGGTTAGAAACTCCCTATAAATAGATTAGAAATCTATCTCTTTCTAAAGGGAAGTAGGAAGAACTGGGATTTGAAAAAAAAAAACTGGAAATACAAGCAATACCCAATTCGATCATCTCTATATACTCAGTCATGTAACTGTTTATGATAAATAAAAGTATTTCTCAATTCAATTTCTCTTACCTTTAATAAAATTAATTCCTTCGTAGTTCCTTTCTTATCCATCCACGTGCGTTCTTCCCTGGAATCCGATACTTCCCCCATCCCTTTATTTTACTTAGTTCATATTATTAAAATTTGGAATCGTAATTTTAAATTTGATTTAAATAGGCCGGAATTAAGACGCTAATTTATTTCAATAATATCCCTTTAATAACCATATTACCTCAACTTCAAGTACCTAAGATGGGAGATCGGATTTAGATGGAATTTTAAACTCATTTTTTTTTAAATATTTTTTTTTTCATGACCAGTAAAGACTAACCGTTACTTTAAATAGTAAATAGGTCGCTTTAACCTGGTCAGGCTCGTCATATTCTCAAAGAGGACAGTGTCTGGGAAAGCAACCTAAGTTACTGTAAGGTTTTGTTACTGTTAGCACAAGTACTAAGGCTAAGTAGTAGCCTGCATTGCAGCTCGATCCCCGATCCCTGCTTGGGGATGCTAGGGGACGGAAAATTTGTCTACACAAGTAGCAGCTATTTTATGGTGTCATTCTAGACACTTCCTCTAATTTTCAGCCCCCAGGAATTGTATCTGACTCTGAGTCTAACATTGGTCTATCTGGAGATAACTCTAGGGGAAATTCAAATTGTGTATTTCTGTTTATATTTTTGGAGAAATTTGAAAAAAGGGTCCGGGAAAGTTTATGTGTAAAAGAGATCATTTTCTCAGTGGCAATCAAATAATAGAAGTGAAATTCAGATGGAGGGAATCCTAAGACTATGCCTAGCATTCCTGTGAGTTTATGCTAAATCGCCCAATAATAACTGAATATTTTTTCGAGGACAAAATTCCACAAATCTCTGCTCTAAAATTTGGATGTCCTAGGCTATTAGCGTTAGTTTTTAATAATGATGATACCAAAGATAACGATCTTAGATAAAAATCTAGCTCTAGAGGCGCTAAATAGTTGTGGTGCAAAGTACAAAAAGACAAAAGATGGTAAGATTGCCACTTCTAGATCTAGTCAGACCTTCGCCTTCAAATTTGCTCGGCTTTCAATAAAGGAAAGAAAGACGAAGAAAACTGACATCCGGACAAGAATTTGACAGATCTTGAGCAATGTTTGGAAACGGATTCACAAGATCTCCTCCCATCGAGAACAAACTTACATAAATATTGAATAACCAAACCTTTTTCTGTATGACTGCTGTATTTTGAACGACAGTTTAACAGATTAATCCTAATTAACAGATAGTTTTTGAACCACCGATGTAGTTACGACGTCGTCTTTCCGTTGCGTAGTCCAATATGGCGCTGACCATAGGATACACTGCAGAAACGACTATTACGAAATAATCCAAGCACTGATGAGTCACGAGTGTGCCTGTCGAATGTATTCAAATTTTGATACAATATAATTAAACAAACCTTAAAATTAAAATCATTCGGTGATTTTCAACGTTATTCGCCAATTATTGGGAAGATTTACTTCAAATTCCATCTGAGTGGAGGTTTTAGATTATCCGTGCCTGCAGTTTAATATTTTTCTTCGTAGGAAATGTAAACGTGAAAGCATGGTTATGTATTTTTCATATTGACACGGATAATTTATGCTCGATATTGATTACAATCGGTCAGATCTAAATCTGCAAAGGGCGAAGAATAGTAAGTTACCAGTGAAAAATTTCCATCTTTATTTATGAACCTAAAAACCTTGTGACATCAGCTTTCTGAGCGATAATAAGAGTATTCTCCATTCAGTTACATGCTGGCCCGAATCGCTAAGTTTGGCCCTTTAATATTTTAATGATAATCAGACTTTCCCAACCCATACATAGGCCAGAGCCATTATAACTAGTATCATTTTAGAATTCCTCTCCACTATAATTACATCTTCTACACATATTAAATAGGCCTAAACTGAATTTCTTTTTTTGTGAACATGATCCGTTTAGTCTTTAGATAATTATTCTAATTTTGAAGAGTATTTCTGACTCAAATTATAAAATATTATAGTGATAAGCATATAACATAATTGTTAATACGTCATATTTTCAATTCATATTATTTTATATTTTTGCTGATAAGTGGTATTCCGCATTTTTCATTATCGTCAATATTCATTTTCTATTTAAAGACATTTCTGACCTTAATTTCCCAGGGAGCTATGGACACAAAAACTATGCAAGCTTTGACTAAGCGTCAAAAGAAACAGAAATTTAGAGACCAACTTTACAAGAAACCGTTTGGAAGTAAAAAAGAAGGTAAGAGTTTCCATACATTTCAAGTTGATATAATATAAATTAGGTCAGTAAATTAGGTAACTGACATAATATCAATATTTCTAGCCAGATCTGTCTGTATGCAGTGGATCCATTAAAACCATATTTGACCGAAATAACTTCTCAAGTTCTCTCCAATTTAACTTTTTGGCATTTTCATATGGTTAATGTGTATATTTGTGTTATTGGTTATTCATTTGTTTTGAATTAAGTATAACGTAAATAGGGCCCAGGAGAAGACCACCATCTCGGTGATCTATTTCTAATACAGTGCAATCTCACATAAGACCACCTCATTATAGAGACCGCCCCTCTATTAAGACCAGTTTTCCCAGTGCCGAATTATTCCCTCTTATTAGATTTAGAGCCCTCTAAAGAGACCACCTCGCTATGAGACGAAAAATCATTCAGTCCCAAGGGTAGTCTTAATAGAGAGGTTCCACAGTATTTGGAAAATTATTAACCATATCTACATAGCTCAAAACCTTGATAAAACTGATTTCTTTTTTATTAAGAATTTGTATACAGCCAATCTTCCGTTAAATGACAGTTAAACATAAACAGGCATGCACAGTGTACAAATAATGTTATGATCAATGGATATCATGCACACATGCGGATAATGGGCTCACGGGTAATAATTCAAGTCAGGATTTAAACAAAAATATCTCGCACCATTTTCAGGCCATGGATTCGCAGAAATCAAGAAGCAAAAGGCGATTCATTCTTACAACAAGCTCTTGAGGAAAGAAGAAGCTAAGGCAAAACACAAGCCGCTGGAAAAGAAGCCATTCAATCCACCCAGTGCTGGTCCCTCAAATGAAGCAACAGATGTGACAAAGAAGAAGAAGAGGTGTGTTCAATATCACAATGGTTTTAACATTTTTTTTTTATATATATACCTTACTTTGTATACATTGCCAAGTTAGAAATGTGCTACTTAAATCAGCATCTTGCTCGTTCCGCTATTTTATCATATCAATTACTCATTTTCCCCCCACAAATTACAAGCTCATTTTGGTTAAATATTGTGTTAATATAGCATAAGTTACCTCAATAGGGGATTTGCATAGCCGCAATTTTGAATCTTTATTCGCATGGAATTATGGGACTAATGGTACAGTGTAAAATCTATAGAAAACATGTTCAGCATGGACTATTCATCAATGCCCTAATGTCAATATCCATGTATTATACATGTGATGTTTCCACAACACAAGTCCCCATCTTTCCCATTCTTTGATTCAAAGGTGGGATCAGGTCCAATTTAAAATATTTTTTTCCCTGTTTGGACTAAACCTCCCACTAAGAAATTAATTAATTGAAGAAAATATAACACATTATTCATTCCATTTGCAGGAAATTGAACACAATAGAAAAGACGAAGAATAAGATTCAAGAAAAAGTGCGCGAGAAAGAGACAGAGAAAAATGTATGTAACAAGATTGTCGGTTGCAATGATAATATGGGTCAGATTTTCAGAAAATGTACAATTGTCAGCTCTACACATTTAGGAAATTCTGCCAAATTAGACTGAAAATGATGAATACCATGTATATCTGAGTATATTTGGTATCACATTGATTTAAATTATCAGTTCTGTTATGTTAAACTGCATTTTGAAGCTTATTTTTGTCTTAAATGTGGGTTGTTTGAGAGGATAGGCCAAGGCAAATTGTACATTTTCTGAAAATCTGACCCATATATATTTATATTACTATTAAATGATTAGTTAACCATACCTTATAATATATGCTTTTATTTATTTATTGCGTAAACATTTTCATCATTATTCATTCTCCATATCCGAATTGTACAATTTACATTTAACTTTTTTTCAGGAGGCTGCTAAAAAATTTAAGGCCAAGTCTGAAGCTCTAGCTAAATATCAATCACAGAAAAAAGAGAAATATAAATTGATGTGTAAGAAAAATTTCCGAGGACAACCCAAAGTCGCAGGGCAGATGGAACTATTATTGCAGAAAATAGAAGCAGCCAGGAAGACCTAACGTCTTTATATTACTCACTCATTCTTTATATTGATTAAAAATTGTGTGTATATTTAAGTGTAATGTTGTTAATAAAACTTCCAATATATAATGTAAAAAGGATTTGTATTGAGATGTGTCGATCTCTCTTTTATCCATTTTGCATACACATTTCTAGATTTGAGCCGATGTTTCAAACGCCATAAGGGACTTGTTATAAACTTAAGTGGCTCTTTCTCTTGAAAACTTTTCACTGGAATATAGGATAATCATGGCAATATCTGAAATACAGAACACCAACATTGTGTTTTGATTCAATAATTCTGGAATAAGTGCAATGAATGGGCCAGAAACCTCTACCCATTTCAAACCCAGATAAATGGGTTCAGCTACGATAGGGTGCTGCCCTAGACCCAAGTGGACAGAAAAGTAACCGTCAATCTTGAATCATGGTTCCCGCGGCCCAGAACACATCAAATTTAATGACTTCTTAATGACCAATTCACCCACATTTTAATGACCAAATGAAGTCAGTCAATTTTCGGAATATTTCAAACATATGGATCTCAGTCCATGTATTTTAATTTGATTTTCCAATGCCTTGGAAGGCAGATCTGATGTTCCACATGATTAAACTTAGAACTGTCTTATTCTGTAGATCGATTGTGTAAAAGATCCCCCAAACCTGTCGGGGCTGCCCAGAATGTTTTTAAGGACTCGCAGCGAAAATTTCTGACTTTTAAGGCCAAAATTAAGGACCGCGGAAACCATGTGAATGACCAATCACAACCCTGTATCTTCTACTCTAGTGACCATACCCAAAATGAAGGTGATCTAGGACCCGACCTGAGGTTACATAATTCCAGATGCTACTTTTGGAGCAGATTAAATAAATTTGCTCTCTTTTGCGACCAACTATCTTTTAACGTATAGATAACATTATAGTTTTGACATCACCAGGGATTAGTAAGATAGATTTAGATGTACCAGACACTAGAAGATTGAGTAGAAATTCCGTTACTCGTGAATCAAGGCCAGAACAGTGAGAAGTGCCACTTTAAGTGCTCTATCAAACAATATAATTTGGAATTTAAATGTGTGGCCAAGACCCACTGCCTGCAAAAATCTAGACTTCGGAATCTCTAAGCCCTAAATAAGATCCATTTCCTCGAAAATTGTCAGTATTTTATGTATGAGCCGACTTGCGTCCTGGACTAAGAGTAGGCCTACCGGTATAGGCTAGCATTGGGGTTTTAGTTCTACGTTTTCTCAGCAATATATCGTATTATTCTACTCCAGGAGTTATAGTGGAAAATTGCACCTATACATACCGAACCAACCTAGTAAAATATCCCTGCAACTAATTTAATGACTTAAATTATCACTGAGTAATGAACAACAACACGATTTGATAAGTAGAACTCATAATTTAATTTCGTTACTGACAAGGACACACCAATGTAACCACTGGTTTCTGGACATGTAGTTTATCACCAAATGTCCCCAATACAAATAATGGCGACACGGTTGTCAACTGTGTATAAAAGATGCGTAAGCTTCTTAATTGTGAACACATAACATTGCATCTGATTTAAAGTGATATATTATGGAACTCTTCTTCTCTTGGGTCTAGCTACAACAATGTACAATCGGGCGATACAAGTTCTAAGAGGTTTCCAACCAACACAAATGTCAGGGAAATTCTTTAATACATTTGTGATCTGTTTTCAGAAAATGAGTCCTAAGTCGCGAAAATTGGATTTTGAGATTTCATCATATTTGAAAAAAGGAGATAAAGCCGATTGCAATGAATGTAAACATTAAGGACATCTAATAAGTACTTTTATCTTTTTAGTCAGGTATTTTTATTTTTGAATAAATAGTTTGCAATATTTCTAAGTGGATGATTACCAGTAAAGTAGCTAAATATACTCAATAGGATGATCGAAGTAAACCACTGATATCATTAATAAACTGTCTTGAATTTTGGTACATGTATTAAATACAACCACAAGGACTAGACACCTCAAAAATGAAAATATTCCAACAAGAGATCTTGTAAGTAAACGACTTTGAAAAACACCAATTTTGCGACTTGTGACTCTTTTTCCTGAAACACCACATTTACACTCTATACTCGACCTGTTGGCAGTATACATCAAAGCTCGCTATGGTTAACTCTATGGCACGCCGCTGCCAACAGGTCGCGTATAGTGTGTTGATGAGACTGTTAAAGCTGCATTCCCGGCTAAATCGACCCCAAGTTATTTTTTTAAATTCTTTCTTTTTATCCTTCGCGAAAATTAAAAATGTCTTTTCTCGAAAGTTTCGTTGTTTGTATTTTGCTGTTCTACAGTGTCAATTTGAGGTAAAAAGATAATGAAGCTCTTTTTTTTATTATTATTTAGTACATGGTGGATTTGTTTAAACTTAAGAAGAGAGCAAGTAGTGGGATTCTGGTGTACACCGAAATGAAAAATTGGCTTTACACCAAAGCGAACAGGTCAAAATACTTTTATATTTTACCTTGATACACCACAAAATAGCTAATTTTAATCTTTTGACAGAAACAGCTTTAACCAGTTGAGTAAAAACTAAACCCTAATAGCACATGTGGGTCAGATTTTCAGAAAATGTACAATTGGCAGCTCTACACATTTAGGAAATTCTCCTAAATAAGGCTAAAAAATGATGAATACTGAGTGTATCTGAGTACATTCGGCATCGCATTGATTAAAAGTATCAGTTCTGTTATGTTAAACTGCATTTTGTAGCTTATTTCTGTCTTGAATTTTGGTTATCTGAGAGGATTGGTGAAGGCGAATTGTACATTTACTGAAAATCTGACCAGAGTCCACCAAGCCGATACTCATGTGATTTTGAACTGCACTGCAGAGGACACTTTTCCACTAAATTCTGTGAGAACCGCATGAGAATCGGCTCAGTGGACCACACCCTTTACTCCATAAATCACACCAGACCATGTGTAAGTGATATATTTTCCCATGGCAACACATTATCTGATAAATTGACACTGATTGTTTGTAGTACAAACACATGGACCTCAAAACGTGTAGTTTGAAATTTCCGAAATGAGACTTTTATATATTAGCTTAATACTTATGAAACAGTAATCACATCACCGATATATGTCGGGGAAAAAGTCAACAATAAAAGTTTTTGGACACACCCAGCTGCAACAGGATTATTCCCTATAAGACTAGATGCCGGCCTCCTAATAATTGGAAGTTTTATTTATTTTTATTTTTTTTTTTTTAAATATTTTTATTGGCCAGACCTTTAACAGGATAGTTAAAGGTGAGTTTAATTTTTGATACCAGAATTCTGATAGTTCACAGCAACATATTTCCAATTATAAAAGTTGATGGTCAAGGAACAATGAATCTGTTTAAAGAATATTAGTAGTTGACTTAACTTGAGAGTATTACCTATAGGTCAGATCTGTACTACATTGCCAGTGAAGGATCGGATCTTCAGAAAATGTACAATCGGCAGCTCTACAGATTTGAGTAAATTCTGCTAAATTAGGCTGGAATCTGGTCAATACTAGGTAAATCTGAGTATATTCGGCATTGCATTGATTCTAGCTTAATAAGCAATCGGTTTGGTTATGTTGAACTGTATTTTGAACCTCATTTCTGTCTTAAATCTGAGTTGTTTGAGAGGATTGCTGAAGGCAAATTGTACATTTTCTGGCGATTTCTCCCTGAATGTGATGAAATACACAATTTTACGCACCTAAACCCTTTGTTTACAGACCACTCGCTTCATATTTCCACATTAACCCTTTCTTCCACATAACCACAAGAATTCTTAACTTTTGTAACATCTTTCTAATTTAATTTCAATTATTCATTCATCTGAAAACACCTTATTTATATTATTGCAATATTCAATGAAGAAACATAACAAATAAATAAATGTAGCTGTGGTAATTGGGATACGATAAATCCCAAGTCGTATATTATAAATATCATAGTTAGATAACAATCAAGCGACAGTTCCTTTATTCTATATAGGAGTGCATATGGGTCAGACTTTCAGGAAATGTACAATTGGCAGCTCTACACATTTAGTAATTTCTGCTAAATTGGGCTGCAATTTAGTCAATACTAGGTAAATTCGAGTATATTCGGCATTGCATTGATTCTAGCAATCTGTTTGGTTAGGTTGAACTGTATTTTGAACTTAATTTTCGTCTGAAGATTGGTTTATTTGAGAGGATTGGTGAAGGTGAATTGTACATTTTCTGGTGACTTCACCCGAATAGACCGCGTATCTTCTGACCAAACAAGCAGACATACTCAGATTACATTTCTGTGGAAACTACGAATAGGAATTTCTGTAATTCTATGATATAATTTAGATGACAAATCATCATGCACCAAAGTTGGAATGTTTTTTCCAAACGTGTCAAGGGTGACAATATTGTAACATTGCCCAAGACAAAACAGTCTCAATACATTAGGGAGATTCCGCAAACAGACCTATCTCAATTACGTAACCGCATCTTTTTTTTGTGAATTACGTCACATTTTTATTATTTATGTATAAAAAATAAATTGTGAGATGAAACATTTTGCTTGATATGTTATGTTACGTTTTTTCTCGCCATGTTTTGCTGAATCTTTCTTCCTTTTAAGGTATGTTTGTATTATCAGAGATACGGATACGTTTACGTTTAGGTTAGGCTTGCTGCTGAACCTCCCTATTTCCCTTTCATACATTCCTTCACACAACAGAAATGGGTCAAATCGTCAGAAAATGTACAATCGGCAGCACTGCACATTTTAGTCAATTCTGCTAAGTTAAGCTGAAAAATGGCCAACACTAGGTATATCTGGGTATATTTGGTATTGGGTTGATTCAAGGAATCTGTTTGGTTATGTTGAACTGAATTTTTGGCTTAAATGTGCGTTATTGGAGAGGATTGGTGAAGGTAAATTGTACATTTTCTGACGATTTCACCCAAATACGGCCTAAAACTACATGATTGTATATATATTGCAACTACATGATTGTATGGGTCAGATTTTCAGAAAATGTACAATTGGCAGCTCTACACATTGAGTAAACTCTGCTAAAATAGGCTGCAATGTGGTCAATACTAGGTAAATTCGAGTATAGTCGGCATTGCATTGATTCTAGCAATCTGTTTGGTTACGTTGAACTGTATTTTGAACTTTATTTTCGTCTGAAGTTTGGAGTCTTTCAGAGAATTGATGAAGATGAATTGTACATTTTCTGGTGACTTCACCCATATATCCTGTATTTTGGAATCCTTAATCACACAGACAATATGAAACCTAATCAAGGGAAAGGCTATGCATAGATGGAGAATTAAAGAATAATCAATTAAAAAATAATCAATGTAATATTCTTAAACGAGTGAACCAGAACAGTAAGTATGAAACATGTGCCATCAAAATGTGTTGAATATTTCGGATACATATATAAATGTCATTGTGGGCTGATGTGATAAAAATAGGAAGTGCATAATTCACATACACTCTGTTTGAGACCTACTTAGAGTAAACATCAAAGCAACCCAATGGTAACCCTCCGGCGAACCGCTCCGAGTAGATCTCAAATAGAGTATAATTACATAATCCATCAGTAGTTGAACAGCAATCAACTCCCAAGGGCGGAATGAAGAAGTTAACGATCATTCCATATTATTTGACTAAACTTCCAAAATCTAGAGAATTCAAATTCATTTCTATCAATTATATTTAATCGTTTATCAGATGTGACCCCAAGTTAAAGCTTATCAAAAATCTAAACCCCCTTCCTCAACACTTGCCTCAGTACTACAGCCCATTCCACATTTATTATAAGGGTCAGATTTTCAGAAAATGTACAATTGGCAGCTGTACACATTTCGTAAATTCTGCTAAATAAGGCTGAAATTTGGTCAATACTAGGTAAATTCGAGTATATTCGGCACTGCATTGATTCTAGCAATCAGTTTGGTTAGGTTGAACTGCATTTTGAACTTTATTTTTGTCTGAAATGTGGGTTATTTGGGCGGATTGGTGAAGGTGAATTGTACATTTACCGAAAATCTGACCCATAACCTGATAATACTAAAGCCTGGGTTCCACTTGACAGTAGCACCCACGCTTTAGGGAATAAACCCCGAGCGACTGGAGCCTGATGAACGCAAGGGGCTAGGGTGTCTAATTCATTTAGACAACTGAGGAAATAACTCTTTTGGAGACACTTGAGAATCAGAAAGCTAAAAGCTCTATCGAAATTCTGTGTGCATATACATTTAAAGTATATTTATATATCAAACTATATATATACATTTTGCGGGCATATACAGTGTTATATTTTGCCTGGAAAATTAGGCAAGTGTTGACTTAAAAGGTGTTGATAAGCAAAAATGGGACTATGATTGTGACACCAGAGATTTGAGAGCGTATTCCGTCCCCCAATTTACACCTAGGTACCATAGAGAGGCATGATGGATATGGAACGAGCTGTAATAATTACTATTATTAGAAATTATGATTGATTAGAAATTGTAATTGATTGTGGAAATTGAATGAATGAATTGCATTGACCCTACTCTCCTTAGGATTTGATAAACATTCTACAGACGTAAACATTATAATGAGTTAATTATTAATGATAGTGACATACATTATCGTTATTCTTATATGCAAACATTAATCCGAGGGATGCCAGCAAACCACATGGCGAGGCAAATGGTGGTGAGTTCAGATAAGATCCTCTTCTGGACTAGTCCTTTCTAAAGAACAAAAGCTAATATCAGTGCAAAAAGGTTGTAACTGACAAATTGGCCAAATGTGGGTTTCTTCACTTTTGAGGTCCCATAGCTAAGAACTTGTCCATGCAAAAGTGCTGTATCTGCACTCCCAATACAAACGCCTACAGAGCCCAGTTTAATAAGGTTGTATCTACAGGGCCCCAGATTTATTCCCAGCAATAAGGTTGTATCTGGCAGATACAACCTTAGCTTGAAATTTTCTTTTGCCTCTCCTGGAAAATGTCCAAATATCAGTTACAACCTTTTTGCACTGATGCGCCGTATTGCTCTTAGTGTGTAATTATTATACCCAATGGCACGATGTAGGTTTATAATTGGGTCGAGACAAGCTGAAGAATGGAAAGAGTCCCGACCCGATTATAAAGTGCCTAGTCCACCAAGCCGATTCTCATGCGATTTTGCACCGCAGAGGACTCTTTTCCATTAAATTCTGTGAGAATCGCATGAGAATCGGCTTAGTGGACTAGGCACTTAAACCGTACGGAGTGCCAATTGGTATTTGTTACATACTGATTTGTAGATCTATTTGTTATATTAACCTTATTATTACTGTATTTCTTGCCAAATTATCGGAACATTGATTGATTTGCAAGACTTGTAATGATCTATATATAGCCCTACAGGTGCATGGTTGGTAGACCCTATGCAGGCATGGGTCTACTCTATGTATAGACTAGACTAAGTGTCCCCCCTCCCCCCCCCCCCCCCCCCGCTAGTGGGGCTGGCACCCCTGGATAAGCTATCACAGCGACTCGTTGTGTTATTATATAATAGGTAAACATGTAGTAGTAGTAGTGTACAATGATGATGGAGTAGTGTGTTCACTCTGAGTGAGCGAGGACTGCCACTGGTGTATCTTTGGAGGGACTGGCGGGCGGCACTACTACTGTGGTCGGGTCGTCCACACTCTCTACCTGTGCCAGGAGCTGCTGGTGCGCTAATTGCTGCAAGAACAGGAGATGGGGGGTTAGCAACAGTGCATTCATAGTATACACTCTATTTGAGATCTACTTGGAGCGGCTTGCCATAGGGTGTTTACTTAAAGTAGGTCTCAAACAGCGTGTAGAAACAAATACAGAGTTGAACAATAAATGTTATCCTTTATTCATTTCATTCCATTAAACTAAACTTAGATTACAAATAGTACAAAAAGTTGTTTTTATTGTTGAGTCAGTTATTGCTTTTTCCGCTACATATGACATGTAAAATTTACCAAAAAAAAAGGGAACCTCTTACTTGTATATAATATTTGTATCACTATGTCTCCATCGAGCTCTCTTAATTATGAGCATGTTAAAGAGGTCATTGCTTAAATGTTGGAAAGTAGATAAAGCGAATACTGTATCTTCTAATATATAATGTATTATTTTTGATAATATTACTTTGCACTACATGAGAATACCAGGATTTTCTGAAATTGTGTACAATAAAAACTTTTCTAAAAAAAAAATAATTTCATCGGACAATTTGCTGTAAATATATGTTAATGCGCCTAGTTTCATTACTCACTAGTAAGTAGTAGTTATGAAAAACAATAAATAATATATAAAAATATTTCTTCGACAGAACATTGCCCCTGAAGAAGCACCCCCCCTACCCCCCCCCCCCCCCCCACACACACACACACAGGGCAAAATATTGGACCAAATAATATTTTTTATTTTTTTTTTTTTTTTTTTTTAAAACCTTGTGGTCTTGTGTTATTTCGTCCACTGGCATGTCGGGGACATCGTTGTAGGTAGTAGTTTTAAAAAAAAAACCACAAAAAGCAAAAAAAATATAAAATTCCAGGATTACAGCAAAGAAACAATTTAGTGATGTATACGCCACGACGGCAGGAAGCTGAATAAAATCTTTCAAAAAAAAAAAAAAAAAAAATATTTTTTTAAAAATCGAACTCTTTCTCACTGAAAAATAACTGACTTGTAAGGCCTCTAACTGTGCGGGGTCGGTGACTACATAGATGTGTTGCTGTCCATCGCTGTCGGCGAGGGCGATACCCTGCCCCGCCGCCGCTAACTGCTGTATGGTGGCCGGCGTCACGTCGTGCGAGAAGGCCGCCACTGCGCTCTGCTCCGCCAACATCGTCACCTGAGTTTTAATATTAAATGTATTTTATTAGGATATGATGTTGGGAGGGGATCTGCCAACCGGTTGAAATTCAATTTAACTATGCTGTGACTTGTGTTGAGTAAGAGAAGTATGGGGTGGAGTTTTGCACTTTTTACTTTTACTGGTTTATTAGGATATTTGGGCAAAGGCAAATTTAGATTCTTTCTCAACTGGTATCTTTTATTAGCCAAAAACTTTGTACACAGAATAAACTGTTTCATAACAACGAGATTGGAGTTAAAGCGTTCCTACCGACTTCAACATTTTTAATTCACTTCTAATTTACATTGTTAGTTCTCTATTACAAATGTAGCTAAGACCTCTTTAGACTTCCCTGAATCATGGTTGTAGATGCATACTGTGTAGTTTACATGCACAGAAAGTTCTATACGTAGTGTAGGTAGAGTTAGATATTATGTAACCAAGAGACACAAGTTCTATACGTAGTGTAGGTAGAGTTAGATATTATGTAACCAAGAGGGGAAAAACAAGAAAGGCCTGGTCTGGAAGACCAGATTATTATCTGAAGTGTATCACCAGTTTTGTAACATGTAGTCTTTGCAAAATAATGAACTGATTATTATTAGGGCCAGATTTTCAGAAAATGTACAATTCAACTTTGCCAATCTTCTCAAATAGCCCACAATTCGGACGAAACTAAAGTTCAAAATACAGTTCAACCCAACCAAACAGATTGCTAGAGTCAATGCAATGCTGAATATACTCGGATTTACCTAGTATTGACCAAATTGTAGCATAATTTAGCAGAATTTACTAAATGTGTACAGCTGCCAATTGTACATTTTCTGAAAATCTGACCAATTATCTGGAAGACCTCTTTTTGAAAAGACAACAACCTTTTTGTCCGCACCATCTTATGGGTGAATAAAGAATTCTCTTATGTTATCTTATCTTATCTGACCTGTTGTGCCTCTGATGTGTTGATGACGAGGGCTCCCTCATCCTCCTCCATGGCAACCTCTCCTGGGTGTTGGAAGCCCGCCGGTAGTTGCACCTGGATCCGCTTCATGGCGCTGGCGTCTACTGCTCCATTAGTCTGCAAACCGGCCGCCAGGGCTGAGAGCGAGAGAAACATTTTTTTTTTAAAAAATCCTTTATTCAAAAACACCTGCCATCTGGGCGTATACATTGCTAAATCATCATTATTGAGAATACTCACAAGTTTCTCATTTCGTATATATTTCATATCACAGTCACACTTTTCTATCCACCACCTAATTTAAAGGCATACATCCAATAATAGGATCAATTAAACACATATTTAATACAAGAATAACTTGTCCTTTTTTTTCTCTTATTAGTCTTACACCTAAATAGTACTTCTCTAAGCCTATGCTCTCTGAAACCTTTACCAGAATGGTATGAACAATTAATATCATCTACACTTCCCTCCAGGTTCAAATTGGATCTGGGTAAATGGATAAGTGTCAATAGTATTGGACAGCCAATTATTAATCCTGCTGCTGCTGCTCTTCTACCTTAGTTTTGTCTTAACTTTGGCTTATATGACAGAATGGTATGAATACAAGTTCATATGAATAAAACCTAACCATAAATAAGAAATTGCAAAAAGTTAAATTCAGAACTACAATGGGGGGAATTTCTATAAATTTCCCCCCCCCCCCCCGCATTAGGTGCATTCTGGGAGTAATTTTACCTCATATTTGACTTTTACAGTATATAAAGTTAAATAACTTTCAATTTTTTTGGCTAGTGATGGGTACCTGAACCAGAATTTCTAGGTATATGTATACATAGAGCCTGAATATACACATGGGCGCAATAGTAAAAAGAACTACCGGATTTATATTATTAGATGAAAATAGGGGAGCCAACACATCATGTAGTGGGGTCTGGCTCCCCCAGAACATTTTGAGCAAATTGAGTGCCTTTTAGTGCGTTCTGCTGATTTTGAGATCAATCCTTTAAGCATTAAAACATTTATTTTCATAGTCACCCTAACAATATTTTTTAGATATCTACTTTCCAAATGCATAGCAAAGTATCATTATGCAATTAAATAATTTGAAATAGAAGAAAAAAGATTACAATTACAATCTCATTTCGTATGCATTAAAATCTTCATTAGCTATACTACTTTACACCAAAAGATGGAGAATGCAAACTATTCATCTAGAACATTTTTGGTCCTAAAATTCCACAAAATCGTAGCTTGGGTCATACAGATCGTAGCATCGTATTTTGATGCTGAAATCGTAGTTACTACGGCGAAATCGTAGAAGTTGGCAACTCTGGGTTAAGTGTAACACAATTTAATTAATTAATTAACTAATTAATACATACCCAGATCTGATGACTGTAGGAGTAAGGACGTGTCCCCATCTAGAGCTGACTCATCCCCGTGAGCGGTACGTTTGTGCATGGCTAGTGTTGAAGTCTGCCGGTAGTTCTTGCCGCAGTGGTTGCACACGTACGGCTTGGTGTGCGTGTGTACAACGTGGTGCTTGTAGAGGGACGAGTACTCAGTGAAGCGCTTACCACACCCTTCCACCGTACACACGTACGGCTTCTCTCCTGTAACACATGTAGAAGGGGGAGATCGTCACAAAATGTTCAACACAATTAGGAAATTCTTCTAATTTAGGCTGAAAAATGATGAATACCAGGTATATCTGTAATGATGGAACCCACTCCCAAGTATTGGTCCTTACCTTCTCCCATTCTTAGACAGAGATACTTGTTAGAGAATGACTATAGCTGATACAATGGATAAATCCCTCAACCCTAGTAGTATATGGAATCAGTACTTTAATGATGGAACCCACTCCCAGGTATTGGTCCCTACGTTCTTCCATTCTTAGACAGATACTTGTTAGAGAATGACTGTTTGTAACTAGTGTTATTCAAATAGCTCAAATTAATATCTTGGAACTTGTGAGAAGAAATATCTGGAAACATTTTTGGATTCAGCATACTTTACTTGGGGATTATCCATAAATTATGTAATGCTTTTTTGCCTCAAAATTAAGACACCCTCCCACTGCCCTGGGTTGTAAACGCTATGTTATACCAATGGGACACTATGGTCTGACACCCTACCCCCCCCCCCCCCATCACCTTGGGCATTACGTAATATATGGATGGCCCCTTGGTATAAAACCACCAGTAAGTGAGTTACAAACTATTAACAAAAAAATGCCCATTTTTTAGAGGCCTATTTCAGCTGGATTGACTCCAGTCAGTCTATTCCTGGTATACTAAAGAGTAAACCCCAAAATATCTAAAGCTAGGTTTTCCAGATGACCCTGAAATCTAAGTGATAGTGATCATGAACCCAGGTAGTGAATCTTTGAACCATTGTCAGGTAACATGAGCCAATATTGTATAACCTACAATGGAGCTACCATTAACATGAGAAGCAGACAGTATAATTATCCTTATGACAGTAATTATCTTGGCTAATTATTAAACACAAATTATACAGCTAAGTGACAATCATGATATTTATCTTTGATTCATAACGAGATGTATACATTTTGGATTGAGCTTTTAAGAAATCGTGATGGATAGATATAAAATTATTAACAAGTAATAAGAGAAGTGGACGTTTTAAATGGGCGTCTGTTAACCATATCCAGGGGATATTTAAGTGGGGGTGGGAAGGGGGTGGGAGAGAGCTAAACACAACACTTAAATCTGGTTAAATGGGATGTGTTTCAGGGAAATGAGTCACAAGTCGCAAAAAATGGATTTTGAGATATCATCATATTTGAAACAATGAGATGAAGCCGATTCTAATGATGGTAAACATTAAGGACATCTAACAAGTATTTCTATATTTTATGTTTGATATATTTATGTTTGAAAAGAAGTTTGCAATAGTTCAGGGTGGGCATTTACCAGTAAAATAACTAAATATACTCCATAGGATGACCTTCAAAACGCGAGGATATATTTCATACAATGAATGTCCTGAAATTTGGTGCATAGATGCATATGACTAAAACGGCTAAACCCTAAAAAAAATCAGAACATTCCAATAATGAGATCTTGTGAATAAATCCCTTTGAAAAATATAAATTTTGCGGTGTGGCTCATTTTCCTGAAACACATCACAAATGGGCTTGTCCTTTTCTTGTAGAAGCAAGCCACACCCTCTGCAGGATATAAAATGCTGCATTATCAGTTCACAAGTCTAATCGGTCATATCACTGCACCAACTATTTTTGTTGTTATATCACAGATCTGTGTTGTCCACTTGTGAGGAGTAAAGATACAAAAGTGCAACAAACCAGTCCAGGTCCAAACCCTCAGATCAGACAAGAATGTAATGAGTGATTGGACGCCTACTGCGCTTATCGATTTCCTGGCCTAGGACTTAATGGGAATATAATGAAATTTTGCAGCCTTAATGGAATTATAATGGCAGTTTGCGGTTGAGGAGAGAGGCTTTTCCTTCGTTTGAAGGGACTCTTATCAACTTTGGGCCTAGACTGAAGATTCTACATGGTAAAGACGACTCAAGTAGCACAATATGGCCTTCTACACTATAATCCTAATGTGTATGACCCTCATAGACAGATCTGCTTCAGTAGGAGCAACTTCACCAAGTAAGTTCATTTTTACCACCACCGCAATAGGGGGTTTGCATGTGCCACTGCGCATGTCTATTATAGTGCATGGTGGGATGGATTCAGTTCAAAATCTGACATAAACTTTTTTATCGAAGATTTCTAAATTTTATCGAACATTGCAAAATTTCATCAATTTTACAGCTTGTGTAAATGACCTATGAAAACCAAATGCATGATGGGAAACAAGGAGCCCTGTGTCATGGAAACATGTATAACACATGGATATTGACATTAAAGCACCAATAAATATTCCATGCTGAATTGTTTTCCATAGCTTTCACATTGTACCATAATAGCGGAACTCCACTAGAGGAAAAACAGCGGCGACAAATTTTGTTGTTGCCCACTAACATCAGTTCATTTCTTGTTTGCAATGAAAAAGCAAATGGAGGAGTGTCAGATGTGTTGCCACATTCTCTGGAAACTATTGTTTCTGTTTGGATATTTGTTGCAACAAATTAGTGGGCAACAACAAAATTTGTCGGTGCCATTTTTCTATCTAGTGGAGTCGCCATATAAGTCCCATAATTCCATGCAAATCAAGACTAAAGATGGCGGACATGCAAGTCCCCTATTCATTCACACGCAGTTGGCCGAAAAGACTAAAACTGGAAGAATTAAACCCTCTCTTGTCTTGCCCCATCTCGTCCCCCTGTCCTTCATTGTAAGGGAGAGCTGTCTCCCCGAGTGTGCAAACCGTAGGTTCTTACATTCAGGGTCTCCACGTCTTTGGGACTAAAGAATGTCAAGGCCTTTCCAGGCCCAATTTAGTGATGTCCAGGCCGATATCAATGCTTTTTCAGCACCTAGATGATCTGGGAGTTGTAAATATTGTTTTTCATAGGCCCATGATATAAAAGTTTGATGTTCAACTTTTATTTTATGAGAACAACTTTTATTTTATGAGTCACTCAGTGGAAGAAGTGAGAGGGACGAATCAGGGGAAAGTGTACAGTAAGAAACAGAATCTTCAAAATCTTCCAAGCCCATATAATGATTTTCCAGGCCCTTTGACCAAATTCAGTTTTCCAAATTCCAAGGCTTTTCCAGGCCCTTCAGAGACCCTGACAATACTATTATGTATCCTTTCTTCCCACAGTTCCATTCAAGAATACTTCAACTGAATGTTCTTACACAGCTATACGTTTAAAGTGGCTAAGGTCACTGTTTGACTATATATCATTTAGAAATATGTTTGTAGTTTTCAATTACCTGCACAAGTAAGAACATTTGTGTGGAATACCAACTCTATATATTCCTTAGATTAATTGATATTTGTTAATGAAGAATGTGGCAGAGATTCCATTGAGGAATTCAAATCTGAGAGAGAAGTAACTTGACCATAAGGTGCTGCCCTCAGTGCATGGTGAAGTAGGAGCGAGGCAGGAGTTACATAGTGACATATCTACCCTGTCCCATCCAGCTGGTATCACTTAACTCATTAAGATAAGAGGCGTCGGGGACCTTCCCTAACTGTCTGGCAGTTGGGTAGGGTGACTCCAGCACCCTACGAAATTGGAGTTTTAAACTCTTAAATACACACAATATATGTAATTCCTACATTAATGCTCCCGGGTATACATTACAAATATACTAATCTAGAACATAGTTGAAATTCAGGCAAACTTTCCCCAAATCGGGAGCTCAGTGGCATGTGTCACTTTAACCTTATATTACCCATACAACTAATGACTCAGTTATACAGGTATTTTGGAACCTAATAAAATTTCAGTCAGATTAATGCTAGTCCCGCTTGGCATTTTTATAACTTTGCAGTCACAATAAGTTTTTATCCAACTATCTGTTACAAAGACTGAAAGTGATAACATGTCATATAATCTGATCCTTTAATGCTGTGTAAACCTTTCAGACTTAATAGGGAGGTTCCGCAAGCAAATAGCTAACATGAGCAAGCAAACCTATAGCCATTGACCTAACGTAACCATGGCGTTTCTTGTGCTGACGTCACCACTTCCGGGGTTTATGCATAGGTAATGAGCTAGGATACGTGCGCTGAAACATACCGATCCCCTCTGCTACGCTGACCCATTACGCATCTATATTATGTAAGACAAGCAGCTTTTTGCAATGCGAAAAATGTCATGATGTTAAAGTTTAAACATTATTTGAAGTAGCCCTTGCTGGAATTCTTTTTCCAATGAATTATTTTGATAAAAAATAGCATCAGAATAAACCCTGTCATCATGATGGTTTCAGTGGGAAACTGGTGCCGAAACAAGCCCCGACGGCTGCTGGCTTCTATTGGAGGGCGCTACCGTTGCACATCATTAGGTTACGTACCAGTGCTCATCCTAGCACAGGTGAAGCATCTCCATGGGTTAGGTTTAGGTTAAAGGGATGCACCCTGTCTGCTGAGCCTCCCTAATATATCTCAATAGGTTAGGTTTAGGTTAAAGGGATGCGCTGTCTGCTGAGCCTCCCTAATATATCTCAATTACGTAACCGTATCCATATCTTTTGGGGGAATTATGTCACATTTTATTTATATGTTATGTTAGGTTTCCCGGCCATGTTTTGCTGAACCGATTTCTTCATTTTAACATATATTTGTACATTTGAGATATGGATATGTTAACGTTTACGTATAGGTGAGACTTGCTGAACCTCCCTAATATCTCGACTATTGGTACATTTGTCTTTATTTCAGATGATGAGATATCAAACGAGGCATCAGCAGCCACGGCTCTTATGATGGAAGAACCAGTCCCTGTGCCCTATTTTCATACAAGATGGTGGTTTTCCATCAGTCAACCTAAGGAGAACCTGAACCTGGCTATTCCCAGTCCAGGGATGGACTTGATGGTAAGCGTAAGAATTGCCAACATAGCGTTCCCTGTATGTGTCCACGCCTCATGTAGCGAACGATGTTTTTTAGCAAGAAGCATAACAGGAGCTCACGACTGTGGTTGTGACTTAACATGCTACAGGGCAGGCGACTGTTGCCTTGATTTTGAGAAAGAGTGTGTTAGTGAGTACAGCAAGATGGGCTTTAGATATCTCCTGGACCCTCGCCTATATGATAACAATGCAAGTTTAATTCAAGGCAGGATTGCTATGTTATTTAACCAAAGCAGCAAATCAAATGAAACAATCTATATGGATGACCAATCGGATTACAAAATATGGCAAGATCCAAATCCCTTTTCAGGTAAATTCAAGTTGTATTTTGTGGATGATTGTTCTAAGAATAATCCACTGTACTCTGACTGCCACGGCTCCAATCCTCGACTCTTCCCGCTGTTAATGTATCATAATGGTATCCGACGTATCTACAAGAATAAATACTGTGCAATGTGTTCCAGGAAGAAGACTCCAGTCCCACTCATGTGGTCTCCGAAGTTTATCTGCAAAGGCCTGAAGCGCAGAAATGCCCTAGCTGTATATTTCTCAGGCACATTTGAAGATTTTGTCGATTATCTATACGAAAACTGTATGCATCGATATGATTTAGATTTTGATTCTTCGATCCGAAGGTCCTTGGTGATCGATAGATTTGAGAATAGCTGCAACTCGAGTTATAGTCATGAACCACATTTTGATTTAGTAAGAAAAGCATGCCACTCTTTTCAAGCACCGATTATTTCAAAAGATCGAAATAAGATATATGCAAATGCCTTCTGTGCTTATTGCAATGGAGTCAGAGGATCTGGCCTTGATGAGCTGAATTGTTCAGCTCATGAGCCCTATGTTGAACATATTGAAGATGAATTAATTAATATCAAAGGTAGATTTGACATGTTCCTCGTCATTAAGGAAAACACATATGAGCCAGCGTTCGTAACATGCGATCGGTCCACGCTATGCCCACCTGGATCAATTAATAACATTGATACAGGAGCATGTGAAACTGTAAACCAAACCATCCCCCTTTTTGATCCCCCAGAGTCATTTTCGCTGAAGAAAATAAGTGCGATAATCACTTGTTTCAAGAACCCCAATACAATATTTGGAGAAGAGAAACTATCGAAAGACTTTTTATCTTACATCGTAGCGAACACATTAGAATCGTTTTATTATGTGTACAACACCACTTTCATCTCAGAAGATTTAGTTTCTCCTGCAGAGGGACCAGATGGTTCTGACGGGGATAGACTCTGCTTGCTGACGGAGTCAAACCCATTTGAGCTGACCCTTCAAGAGACACTTGATTTCATGCTGTCTCTTTTCACATGGATGGATAGCAATTTGAGTGGAATGATAACTTCGCAGTGGGTATCTGTCATGCTTATAACCTCTTATGACCAGTACATAAATGCCTTGAAAGACACGCAAAGGCTGCCACCAAACACAGCATTTGAGAGACGGGCGGCCATCACACTCTACAACCCATACGACCTGCCTAGGGAATTTTACGATTATGGCACGGAGAGGACCGACTTCTATTACTCCATCAATGACAAGTTACACACCATGGAAAGCCTCATAGTTGGGTATAGTTACAGATCACAGATAGGTCAGTCTATGAATCGCTCAGCTCATGGCATTAACTTGGAGTATTATGTTTTAGACCCTTCCCAACTGTTAGACCACCCTTCCCAACAGAAAGCACCAGATTCCTCCTCTTCGACAAGTTACAACCAAAATACTTGTTTACTGGGTTTGATAATTCTCTGCATGATAAGCTGTATGATCTGACGAGACAGTGAGGTTTAGGGCTGCCTTACATGTGCAGCTAAATGTACAAGAAATTCAAAAGCACTAAAAATTGTTTAACTGGCGCAAGAATAGGGAACTTTTGAAATACTCTGTTTAGATTGAGATAGCAACAGCTGGCACTCATTTCATACAGGGACTGAGGTCAGTCTGAGGGTGGGTGGGGCTCTGACCACAGCTGTAGGTATGTGCCTCCACACACCCACTCACACACAGTGCAGGCCCAGTCTGAGGGTGGGTGGGGCTCTGACCACAGCTGTAGGTATGTGCCTCCACACACCCCCTCACACCCAGTGCAGGCGCATGCATCATGCAGCCAACCCGCACCTACATACAGCGCATCCAATGACCTAGATTAGATTAGACTCTGACCTGTGTGTATCCTGATATGGTTCTTGTAGTTGGTGGCGGAGGCGAAGGCCTTGTTGCATCCGTCTGCGTCACAGATGTAGGGGCGCTCCCCTGTATGGGTGCGTATGTGCACCTTGCGTATGTTGGAGGTAGTAAAAGACCTATCACATCCTTCAAAGGGACACTTGAAGGGGCGCTCACCTACAAGACACAAAACACTACCATATAAAGTGAAAATCGCCAGAAAGTCTACAATTGGTCTTTAACAATCCTCTCAAATACCCCAAATTTAAGACAAAAGTGAGGTTCAAAATTTAATTTAAAGTTCAACATAAACAAACAAATTTTTTGAATCAAGATAACATCAAATATATTCGGATTCACCTAGTACTGACTATTTTTCAGTCTAATTTAGGACAATTTACTAAATATGAAGATCTGCCGGTTGTACATTTTCTGCAAATCTGACCCATATCATACTGTCAAAAACTTAATGCTGTTGTTTAAATTGAATTAATTCATGATCATTGATGTTTTAAACAGTCAGATTAGTTCAGATGT
>OW804101.1:9872335-9989296 GCA_942159475.1 Sthenelais limicola | reverse complement strand
TGATGCTACTGGCAGCGCTAAACACACAAAACATCGTCGTTAAACATAGAATATTATCCTCCCTTTGCCTTTGACTCGGAGATTAGTTCTTTCCCCCCCCCCCCCTATCCAAGGATGATCTTAGAAATGCATAGATATATTTAATACACTGTCCTGAAATTTGGGTCATGTATTAGACCTATATATGACTAGATAGGCTACTCCAAAAATGAAAACATTCCACAAAGGAGATCTTGTGAATAAATAACATTTTAAAATATGAATTTTGCGACTTGTGACTCATTTTCCTGAAACGCATCCCATATAGACCATTGCCAGGCCTTGCCAATGATTAGGTTGAAATCGGAGGCAGTTTAAGGGATTGGATCCAATTATTCTCGTTATGCCTTCTCTGCGGGAGACTTCTTCTGCTGCTGCGGTCTGGAAGGAATTAAAGAAATGGCGCTTTTTGTTAAGAGAGAAAATAAGCAGCAAAACCGATTTGGGTCAGATTTTCAGAAAATGTACAATTGGCAGCTGTACACATTTAGTTAATTCTGCTAAATTAAGCTGCAAATTGGTCAATACTAGGTAAATACGAGTATATTCGGCATTGCATTGATTCTAGCAATCTGTTTAGTTAAGTTGAACTGTATTTTGAACTTTATTTTTGTCCAAAATTTGGGTTATTTGAGAGGATTGGCGAAGTTAAATTGTACCTGTTCTGAAAATCTGACCCTCTTGAGTTGATGATCTATAGCTGGGCCGAGATCAAACTGTCTGAAATGGCGCCAGTTTCCCAGGCGACAAGAACCGTTATGGCTGATGACGCCTCGCCTGTATTTTACGCGCCAAAAATAGCATTCATTTCTCCCGCCATGAGCGCTGGGAGCATGGCGGAAAGGTTAATGATTGGCGTAGACAATTCATTCCTTGGTAACTGATCCCAGCGCGCCCGCCCATATGTCATGCTGGTCATGAATGTGGCTCACATCTTCAGAAAATGTACAATTCGCCTTCACCAATCCTCTCAAATATCCCACATTTAAGACAAAAATGAGCTTCAAAATGCAGTTTAACATAACAGAACTGATACATTAAGTCAATGTGATACAAAATATACTCAGATACACCTGGTGTTCATCATTTTTCAGCGTAATTTAGCAGAATTGACTAAATGTGTAGAGCCGCCAATTGTACGTTTTCTGAAAATCTGACCCATGTGCAGAAGGGCTGCGGCAAGTAGGATTTGGTGCCATGAAGGCTGTAATATCATCACAATTAAGGATTGACTCTTGATAAGCGAGTGCAAGTAGAATTTCCTACCATCAAGGCAATAGCATATGTAATGTGTCATACGAAAATGAGTCGCAGGTCGCAAAAATTTGCGTTTCTAGATACTATCATTAATGTGAAAGGTGAGACCACACTGTAGGAACACTCATCGTGGGAATACGATCATCGGGTGGACATCGATCAGGCCAAAAAAAAATAGGTGTGTTTCCGATTTATCTGGCTGAAAACTAGGTTGGGGGGGGGGGGGGTAACTTTTTTTTTTTGTTATTTTTTTTTTGTTTGAAAACCACCTCCCAGGAACTGAAAAAAATGTCTTTTTCATAACAATAGTTGTTTTGAACATGGGAAATGTGCCTTTTGACAGTTCTGGGTTAGTTTTTGCTTTTATAAGCTTTTTTTGTCAAAAAATCCAAAAAAAGTAAGATATGATGGGGGGGAAAATCAGGTATGGTAAAAAAAAATTTAGGTAGGGTAAGGTTTTTCTAGGTAGGGGGGGGTAAATCGGAAACACACCTATTTTTTTTTGGCCTCATTCAAATTTGTATAACAAGCCCCTTGTACAAATAGAAAGCCTATCGTAGCAATAGAAAGCCCCATGTGCAGTTAGAAAGCCTATCGTAATCTGTCAGAAAGCTTATCGTACTAGCGCTGTCACTAGGCAAGGCGATTCCAATGATTTTTTCATATGATTAATACGTTTTGTACGATCGGATTTCTTTATTCTTTTGTAACCTTTTTTTGCTATATTTTGATGGATCAAACCTATAATATTAATCTTTTTCCATCAGCTAAAACTGAGAATAGTGTATAACAACATAATGTCTCTGGCTGAATAAACACATTTAAAACATCCAATGCTCATAAATATTAGGACTAGGACTAATAAGTATTTCTATATATTTTTAAATATACTTCTGGATGGTCAATCACTAGTAAAGTAGTTAAATATGATGTGTTTCAGGAAAATGAGTCATAAGTCGCAAAATTGATATTTTTCAAAGTGTTTTTTCACAAGATCACATTATTGGAATGTTCTAATTCTTGGGGAGTTTATTCCTTACTGTTATATCAATCAATGTATCAAATTTGAGGACAATGTATGTAATATATCCTTTCGTTTTAAAGGTCCTCATATGGACTAGATTTAGTTACTTTAGTGTTTATTGACCCCCAGAGATATTGGAAACTTTTGTTTTCAAAAACGAAAATATCAAACTTAAAATCTAGAAATACTTATTAGACTATTAGATTGTTTACTATCGTTGGAATCGGCTTGATCTCATCGTTTCAAACATAATGTTATCTCAAAATCTATTTTTTGCGACTTATGACTCATTTTCCGGAAACACATCACAAATATACTCATTGGGATAAGTTCAGGTATGAATGATATGCATGGATACATTGAATACACAGTACTGCAATAGGGGAGTTGCATGTGCCACTGCGCATGTCTATGACAGTGCATGCCGGGATAGATTCAGTTCAAATCTGACATACACATATTTAGCAACAATTTTCTGGAAAATTGCAAGAACGTTTTCAACGACATCATAGCTTATGTGAATGATCTATAGAAACCAAATGCATGGTGGGAAAGATGAAGGCTTGTGTTATAGAAACATCTAAAACACATGGATATTGATATTGGACCACTGATAAACATTCCAAGCTAACGATAATATGTTTTCTATAGGTTTTATACTGTACCATTACTCCCATAATTCCATGCGAATGATGATTCAAAATGGCGGCTATGCAAGTCCCCTATTTGGCACATGTATTCATGCTACTAGCAGCAGTAAACTAAAGAAAAATGGAAACATTCCTTGGAAAATTGTTTTTAGAAATATCATTTTTGCCACTTACCTTAGCTATTACCACCAAACAATGCTTACCAAATTCACTAATATCATGACTTATAGGCTGGGCTTATCAAAATTCTGTTTATAAAAGAATTTGAAGTAGAACCACTGAGACAAAACTGCCGCCGGTGAACAGGAAAGGATATGTAATGCACTACCATATTTTAATGATGAAATCTCTTTTGTAGCCAGTTCCCCGACATGGTTTTACATAGATCTATGAGATTAACAAGTCCCTTCGGATAACCTGTTAACTTGTTTCTGAAGGGATTTTATATAGTTGTTGCAACCTTAGTTATGCATGAACTTAGCACATTATGACTAAATACGACTAAACTCACAAAATACATATCACAAGAGAATGCCTGTATAACATTGGTGCTTCATTGTATTGGTTAAATAAATGGGAAAGCTTCAACTTCTCAGACAAGAAGATACTTTCTTCGCTGTGGAAAATGAAGAAGCCCAAGAGTGGCATTATCTGACGACTATTGTCATTGGGCGCGACACTGCACGAAATGCCTCCAAAGTGCGTGTGAATTGTGACACAATTGTATCTTCCTCTATACAGTAGCTACGATCATAGCCCTTCACAATCAGGGCTACGGGAAGGAAGCGCTTGAAATGGGGAAGGTGAATTTGCTGTAGTTTGTGTAGAGTTGTAGAAGTTTCTAACCCCTAACGAAGACAATAAAATCAATCTTTACTATCTTATCGTCCTACTTGTTACCTTAAAAGTAGTGGATGGAAGCCAATTCATTTACAGCAAGCTTTTTTACAGTGGCACCTCCAGAAAAATCCTGTTACGGCGCCATGTTATTAATTTGTAAGGAGTTATAAGGAGTTACAACGTTCTCCATAATGTAAGCCCTGCAGTTGCAGCCGCTCACCATAGTTTCACTCATTTACATACTTTTGGGCATGCGCACTGAGACATAAACAAGTCGGAGCGCCGAGTTTCAATATGGAAAAGAGAATGGAAAGGTTTTGCTGATAATAAACCAACTAGTTCTCTGTCTTGTGGGACACATCCTCTCCCAAGAATCTACCGTAAGCACCACAAAACGTTACTGATTAAGGATACATATATATGACAGGGGTTGCTTGAGTATTTTGTCTGGACAAACTAGAGAACTTTGAGCTGCCCTGATTCTAGCCAGTCCAACTGACAACCTAGTATACACTGCTAATATACTGGTTGTCTGAGATGGCTAAACAGCAAGATACTTCTTAGCTAAGACAAATGTATTTCGAAGAAGCCAAAGAGTGGCACTATCTGACAACCAATGTCATTGGGCACGACACTGCACGAAAAGCCTCCAAAGTGCATGTGAATTGTGACACAACCGTTTCTCACCTCCGTAGTACCAAATGGGTGAAGTCGCCAGAAAATGTACAATTCGTTTTCACCAATCCTCTCAAATAACCCAAATTTCAGACAAAAATAAAGTTCAAAATGTAGTTCAACCTAACCAAACAGATTGCTAGAATTAATGCAATGCCAAATATACTCTATGAATTTACCTAGTATTGACCAAATTTCAGCTTAATTTAGCAGAATTTACTAAACGTGTACAGCTGCCAATCGTATATTTTATTAAAATCTTACCCGACTATACTCAGATATACCTAGTATTTACCATGGCTTCCCATAGATTTCACAAACAGTTTTCTCTACATAACAGTTCACTTCAACCAGTGGCAATTATTTTCTCCTTTATTTCTGAAGTTCAGTGGCACAAGGGTCAGATTATCAGATAATGTACAATTCGTCTTCACCAATCCTCTCAAATAACCCACATTTCAGACAAAAATTAGCTTCAAAATGCAGTTTAACATAACAGAACTGATGCTATAAATCAATGCGATACCATATATACTCAGATATACATGGTATTAATCTTTTTTTAGCCAAATTGAGCAGAATTTCCTAAATGTGTAGAGCTGCCAATTGTTCATTTTATGAAAATCTGACCCACATGAAACTTGCTCATTAAGCCGCACGTATTTGTGTAAGTGTGCAATGGAGGAGGGCTTCCCCTGCATCCATCATGCTGCCCCCTGGTGGGGTAGAGTGATAGGCTGGGGACCTGGGGACTGCTCCATTCCCTCCACTTTAGTCTAGACCAGTTGTGGCCCAGTGTGAAAGCCATTCGTGATGTGTTTCAGGAAAATGAGTCAAGTCGCAAAATTGATATTTTTTAAAGTGATTTTTTTCACAGGACCTCTTTATCAAAACGTGTTCAATTCTAGAGGGTCTAGCCCTTATATTCATATGAATCAATACAACAAATTCTGGGACATTGTATCACATATATCTTTGCGTTTGTAAGGTTTTTGCATGGAGCATATTTAGTTACTTTACTGGTAATTACCCATCCAAAAACATTGCAAACTTTTTTCATCAAAAATAAAAATATCAAACTTAAAATATAGATATACATATTAGGTGTCCTAATGTTTACTATCATTGGAATCACTTTGATCTCCTCTTTTCAAATATGATGATATCTCAAAATCCATATTTTGCAATCCATATTTTGCGACTCATTTTACTGAAACAGATCACATTTTTGCTGAAAATAAACACAAGCTTAGTTCTGCCAACCAATACTTTGGTCCAGAGAACCTATATCTCCCCAAACCCCATTTAACTCACTTTTCTCGCCTAATTCCATCTTGGCCTCTCTAATTCTTTCACCAATTGAAAGGGAACGAGATCAAAAACTAAATGAGTGAGTTTAAAAGGAAACCCTCTCCCTCTCTATCTCTACTCCCTATCTCTCGGTCGCTCTCTCCTCTCTCCTCCCTCTCTCCTCTGACACTCTCTCCTCTTGTCCCTCTCTCTCCTCCCTCTCCTTGCTCTCCTCCCTCTCTCCCTCTCTCTCTCCCTCTCTCTCTCTCCCTCTCTCCCTCTCTCCTCTCTCTCTCCCTCCTCCCTCTCCTCTCTCTCTCCATCCTCCCTCTCCTCTCTCTCCCTCCTTCCTCTCCTCTTGTCTCTCTCTCTCTCTCTCTCTCTCCCTCCTCCCTCTCTCTCCCCTCTCTCTCCCTCCTCCCTCTCTCTCTCTCCCTCCTCCCTCTCGCTCTCTCCTCTCTCCTCCCTCTCTCCTCTGACACTCTCTCCTCTTGTCCCTCTCTCTCCTCCCTCTCTTTGCTCTCCTCCCTCTCTCCCTCTCTCTCTCCCTCTCTCTCTCTCCCTCTCTCCCTCTCTCCTCTCTCTCTCCCTCCTCCCTCTCCTCTCTCTCTCCATCCTCCCTCTCCTCTCTCTCCCTCCTTCCTCTCTTCTGTCTCTCCTGTCTCTCGCCTCCTTGCTCTCCTCTCTCCTCTTTCCCTCCTCTCTCTCTTCTCTTTCCCTCTCTCTCCACTCCATCTCCCCCCCCACTACTGAATTCCACCAGGCATAACTAGATTCGTCCAAATTCTCACAACCTGACTGGCCATATTCTCAAAAATCAGAACTCTCCAAACCTGATTTCCAGCAGTAATGTTGGCTCAGCTTATTATAGCTCATCGTGTCTCAGGGAATGCGGGTAGTACTAGAGAGATTTAGCAACCACAACGCACCGACACAACACTAACGCATCCACTAACTTTTAGTACATCATTACCATACGTGTAGGGATATCTCGAGAGGCACTAGGCTAGGCCAGGCCTCTCGAAATATCCCCACAACGGTAATACTACTAATGTACAAGTAGTTAGTGGATGCGTTAGTGTTGTGTTGGTGCGTTATGGTTACTAAATCTCCCTATTACTGGATGCGTTAGTGGTGTGTTGGTGCGTTGTGGCTGCTAAATCTCCCTATTGTCAGGTAGGGTCGGGACACCGTGTCTCGAGGGATGCGGGTAGTAATGTCAGGTAGAGAGGGGACATGTGGTGCCGCCACATAATGACGTCAGGTAATACATCCATCTTCATCCTGCATGTGTTTTATTGCACATGCGCAAGCTTCGTCATTCTGTGCTTATTGTGGGATGTACCAGAATAGTGCCTTATCCCGGGTAAGACCATAAAGTGCCTTTCTGTCTCTTTTTCTTTGTCTCTCTCTCCCTTCTTCTCTATCTCTATTTCCTGGGTATGACCATAAAGTGCCTTTCTGTCTCTTTTTCTTTGTCTCTCTCTCCCTTCTTCTCTATCTCTATTTCCTGGGTATGACCATAAAGTGCCTTTCTGTCTCTTTTTCTTTGTCTCTCTCTCCCTTCTTCTCTATCTCTATTTCCTGGGTATGACCATAAAGTGCCTTTCTGTCTCTTTTTCTTTGTCTCTCTCTCTCCCTCCCTATTTTCTTGGTAAGGGTTTACTATCATTGGAATCGCCTTGATCTCCTGGTTTATGATGATATCTCAAAATCTATTTTTTGCAACTTGTGACTCATTTTCCTAAAACACATCCCATATTGGGGTTTAGCGTGTTCTGGCTCCATATGTTATGCACTTGTCAATTGCAACCCCCACCCCCCCACCCCCGGGTAGGTAGGGGAATGGTAGGGGAATGTCTGAGAAAATATTCCCCCACCCAGGCGGGGGATTTCCCTTAGTTTACAGCAATATAGAGTGGACGGGTAGGGGAATGTCCGCCAATACTCATTTTATATCTTGGTTTGCAAGAGAGGAATAGCATTGCATAAAACATATCAGATGGTAAGATGCACTGGCTAAAGGGGAACCCACACATGAATTGACATGGGTCGATTTCAAAACAGAGCCGATTTCAGCACTCCCAATGTTTAAAAATGTGAAATTGATAGGGCAGAGGGTGGGGGCAGTAGGCTTCCTATCACCAAAAGAGAGCCTAGATAGACTCCATTGATGAAAAAACAAACTCCTAGGGGTGTGGGGGGCATGTATATACCTACAGGAGACTTGTGACATATCCCCTCCTCCATCACCCCTTACCCTAACCCCCTCAACAACCCCATCTCATGAGCCCTCCCCCCACCCCCTGGGACCCCATACCCTAACCCCTACCCTAACCCTACCTCCAACACTAAAGGATCTTGACATTTCTAGTATAGGGTACACTCAAATTAGAGTACCCCATAATGTTAAGCACGTCATGTTCAAGCCTTACACTATTGAAACACTATATGTGATGTGATTCAGGAAACTGAGTCATAAGTCGCAAAAAAAAGATTTTGAGATACCATTATATCTGAAAAGTTGAGATCAATCTGATTCCAATGATAGTAAACAGTCTAATAATCTTATAAGTATTTCTAGATGTTAAGTTTGATATTTTCGTTTTTAAAAAAAAAAGTTTCCAGTATTTCTGGGGGTCAATAAACAGTAAAGTAACTAAATGTAGTCCATATGAGGACTTGTAAAACTAAAAGATATATTACATAGATTGTCCTGAAATTTAATACATAAATTGATATGTCTTTAAGGGATAAACTCTCCAAATATCAGAACATTCCAATAATGTGATCTTGTGAAAAAAACACTTTGAAAAATATCGATTTTGTGACTTATGACTCATTTTCCTGAAACACATCACATATAGCGGGTGGTTGCAGCCTGTATAATTCAAACATGACAGTCACTGGAATTGGGGTACCCCACTTGAAGAGTCCCACATCATGTTCAGCAAGTCGGGTCCAGGGATGACACTGTTGAAACACTATATAGAGGGTGGTTGCAGCCTGTAGAGTTCAAAGATGACACTTAGTGGAATATTGTTTCCCATATAGTTCAGCAAGTCATCTTCAGACATGGCACTCATGAAACACTATATAGGAGGTAGTTGCTGTCCACACATGTATAGATAGTGGTTGCAGTTTGTATACAGTATGCCTTTGTAGCTGCTGTCCAAAACGCTGGGGGGGGGGGGGGGGGGGAGCTAGTTAGGGGTTGACTCTCTTAAGGGGGCCCACACATGGCTGATTCTAAGCTGATTTGTATGTATACATGAGTATATATCATATATACATATATGAATGAATACATATATGAATGAATGTATGAATGAATGTATGTATGAATGAATGCATGGGTGTATGGATGTATGCATGGTATATGAATGTATGCATGGGTGTATATATGTGTATGCATGGGTGTTGATGATGTTTAGAATTCAGATCTGATTAATGAAAATTTAAAAATATTTTTTCTCTAGCTCTACAGAACTATGTCAACCAAAAACACCATTTGCAAGACTTTTTTTTATGATGGCCCTTATATTTTTGTAATATTAATTTAAGATATAATCATTCTTTGTAACCATCTCATATATTTGCTATGTTAGTTTGTCTAAAAAAAAGTGTCCTCCGAAAAAATTTGCCCCAGGGGGGTCGGGGATTTACAGGAATTTCTTGCCCTGGGGGGTCGGGGATTTCCTCAAATTTCCCAAAAGACCAAGGACATTCCCCTACCTACCCGGGGGTGGGGGGGTGGGGGTTGCAATTGACAAGTGCATTAACAGCTTGGTATCTCCAATCTGTCCCTTGGGCTACCCAATGGTCTCATGTAGTCTAACTATACCCCCAGCTTCTCAGGTCTTTATAAGAATGGTCTTAAAGGGACACTTCTCACTGTTCTTGGCTAGATTTTCGAGTAACGGAATTTATACTTCCTTTTCTAGTATGTGGTGCACATTACCCTACCTAAGTCACTCCTGTGGATATCAAAACTATGAAATTCATATTATATCAGATATCTGGTAAAAAAAAAAGTGAGCAAAATCGTTTTTGCACCCCAAGCAGAAATTTCAAAGTGGCAGTTGGTTTGGCATCTGGAGTTACATAATGCCAGGCTCGAGCAAATGTCGTTTATACATGGGTGAAGCCTCCTAGGTTAAAGTTAATTACATTTCTGTTCACTTGGACAGTGAAGGTAGCACTTTATGGTGGTGGAGCCATCCTCTCTGTGATTTGAAATCGGGTCTATTCGTTACACTTATTCAATGATTATTGAATAAAGACACAATGTTGGTGCTCTATACTTTAGATATTGTCATACATATCCTATATGATTGCACTGAAAAAGTTTCATGTGATTCTGTGACTACTCGTTTTAATGAGAATGGCCACTTTAAAAAGTAATCACTCAATGAAATAAATCTAGGTGAGGAATTTTTCACTAACCAGATCTTTTTAAATGTAAAGGCTGAATGTACTTGTAGCTAGCTGTCTAGGGTCACAGACTCTCAGATCAGTTAGGAATGGTTTCTCAGTGATTGGATGCCTACTTCGCTGATGGCTTTCCCAGCCCTGGAGTAGGTGTCATAATGGGATTCTAATGACATTTTGTGGTTTGGAATGAGAGGCTTTCCCTCAGTTTGGAGGGATTCTAGATATGTAAGAGGCTTTCCCTCAGTTTGAAGGAACTCTCTCAACTCTGAGCCTAAATATGTGAGAGGCTTTCCCTCAGTTTGAAGGGACTCTCTCAACTCTGAGCCTAGATATGTGAGAGGCTTTCCCTCAGTTTGGAGGAACTCTCCCAACTCTGAGCCCAGACTGTATAATGCCTGGGCAGACTACTTAGCTTTGTACCGCGCTTGTGAAGCTCACCCATGTAATGAATACATGGGTGAAGCCGTCAGAAAATGTACAATTCACCTTCACCAATCCTCTCAAATAACCCATATTTTAGACAAAAATGAGCTTCAAAATACAGTTTAACATAACAGAACTGATACTTTAAATCAATGCTATGCTAAATATACTCAGATATACCCAGTATTCATCATTGTTCAGCCTAATTTAGCAGAATTTTCTAAGCGTGTAGAGCTGCCAATTGTACATTCTCTGACAATCTGACCCACATACTCTAGCTCCTCATCCATTGTAGCTAAACGAATCCCCTGTGATTTTCTCGCCTCCTCCTAAGACCTCTGCACAGAGAGAGTCTTTCTTTCTTGTCTGGAACGCGTTACGCGATACGCCCTCTCGCGTCCTTACTGGGAAGTAAGATGCCCCCACACTCAGACAGCGCCCTCTAGGACACCATTGATAACTAGAGTGAGCGATAATTGAGCTAATTGCTCGTGTCTCTAGGGGGAGGGGCCTGTCTCTAGGGGGGAGGGCGTGTCCTTGGGGAGACACTTGGGGCTTCCTCAGCTGAGGCTCTTGAAGGTGAGCTCAGCGGGCATCAGACCTCTTTTGAAATACAATGTATATCAATGTTTACTACCTATAGTAGGGCTTGCTCATTTGTGGGGCTATAGAGGGGTGGGATGCACCTAGGTTGTTCCAACCCTTTTTAAAAATATAAATTTTCATCATTTATGCTGTTTGGAATTTAGTTAGTTTTATTGGCTGGTGGTGGTGGTGGTGTAGATGGCCTCACTTCTAACAATACCAACATAAACAGCAAAGGAATAGTGATGCATTTGCCTCAACCTTAGAACAAAACAAATCTTACTAAATTTACTCATATTACCACTTGTATGAGTAATCAATATTCTGTTGCTTTTATATGTTTATACGTTAATGCAAAAGTGCTGTATCTCCACTCCCAATACAAACGCCTACAGAGCCCAATTTCATAAGGTTGTATCTACAGGGCCCCTGATTTCTTCCGAGCAATAAGGTTGTATCTGCCAGATAAAACCTTAGTTTGAAATTTTCTTTTGCCTCTCTTGAAAAATGACAAAATATCAGTTACAACCTTTTTGCACTGATGCGACGATATTTAGTTATTTTACTCACAGTAGCTGATTGCGGCTTTTCGTGATATCCCTGGTCGAAAAATCTTGTAGGCATCGTATACAGTAAATCAGAGACCAACCTCGTTACATCCTATCATAGAATTCATCAATATTCTGCTGCATTTATATGCTTATACAAGAATTTGAAGTGTAATCACTGACAGAAATCTACCTCCGGTTAGCGATAATAAGTGAAGACATCGTATGAAAGGATTCCAACAAATACAAATTCCGTTGATCCGTTTTAGGAAAGTGGGTCATAAGTCGCAAAATATGGATTTTGAGATACCGTACCATGATATTTGAAAAGAGGACATCAAGCTGATTCCAATGATAGTAAAAAGTAGGATACCTAATGAATGTTTCTATATTTTAAGTTTGATATTTTTATTTTGAAAAAAAGTTTGCAATGTTTCTTGGTGGCTAATTACCAGTAAAGTAACTAAATACACTCCATACGAAGGCCTTCAAAACGCAAGGATATATTTAATACAATGTCCTGAGATTTGGTACATAGATTCAGATGACTATAAGTGTTAAACCCTCTGAAAATCAAATACTTTGAAAAATATCAATTGATTCTGCGACTTGTGACTCATTTTCCTGGAACACATCACAAATGAGGGCATTTTAGAAGCCCTGTAGCAAAAACAACTATACAAAATCCTCTAAAATGTAATATTCCACCACCTTTCAGGGTAAAGATTTAGATATTTACATATATAGACTCCCCCTGCGCCCCCACCCCCTCCTCCACCACTGCCTTCAGATACACTTCACTCTCTACAAGGGTCAGATTTTCAGAAAATGTACAATTCGCATTCAGCAATTCTCTCAAATAACCCGCATTTAAGACATAAATGAGCCTCAAAATGCAGTTTAACATAACAGAACTGATACTTTAAATCAATGCGATGCAAAATATACTCAAATATACCCGGTATTCATCATTTTCCAGCCTAATTTAGCAGAATTCACTAAATATGTAGATCTACCAATTGTACATTTTCTGAAAATCTGACCCACAAGTCCCCACTGCAGCCCATTAGGGCATACTTTAGTGGCTTTTGACCTTGAGCAAAGAGGCCAGTTTTACCTAACACGTCGCAGCGCGCTCACTGGTCAAATATCATTATGTCTAATGCTATCGTATATACTGGCGGGGCTGGGGAGGAGGAGGAGGAGGAGGAGGGGAGATGGAGGGTTAGGCAGATGTAGTATGGTTGCGGGCGTATAGAGGGAGCATGGGTCATTATTTCACACTCCCGTAGATTGAGCTCCAACTGCTGTAGCTAAGGCATTGCAGGACAGGCTAAATTGTACAATTCACTTTCACCAATCCTCTCAAATAACCCAAATTTCAGACGAAAATAAAGTTCAAAATACAGTTTAACCTAACCAAACAGATTGCTAGAATCAATGCAATGCCGAATATACCTGAATTGACCTAGTATTGGCCAAATTGCAGTCTAATTTAGCAGAATTTACTAAATGTGTACAGCTGCCAATTGTACATTTTCCGCAAATATGACCCTTATAGATAGTGAAGTTAGAGATCGAGTCATTCTACCACAGTATTATATGTAGCTTTGAGTAAAATGTTAGCTTTTAGCCCCCTCTTATCCACAAATGACTTATGTGGGCTGCCAGGAAGGAAGGGCCCTAGAATTATCTAACACTTTTCCCCAGTAAGCTGGATCACATAAATGTGTTGCCGGAGGAGAGGGTTGGCTGATTGCGTTTGTTGTGGAATTGTTAATGGGTTCTGTTCCGAGCGATACATCATGCATATCCCAGCTGTGTTTTTAATCAGGAGATGACAGCAAGCTGGATTTAATTACAACCTACCAAACTTTACATTAGGGGGAAGACTGTCGACACTAATGCTGCAGTAATAATGCTTAGAATCTGCTTGGCAAGATTGGTGAGTCTTATGTGGCGACTCCACTAGAGAGAAAAACTGCACCGACAAATGTTGTTGTTGCCCACTAATTTGTTGCAACAAATATCCATACAGAAACAAGAGTTCCCAGAGAATGTGGCAACACATCTGACACTCCTCCATTTGCGTTTTCATTGCAAACTGTTGTTAGTGGGCAACAAGAAAATTTGTTGCTGCCGTTTTTCTTCTAGTTGAGTTCTGCGATTAAGAGACTGTTTAAGGCATGCCACACCCTCCCATATATATACCACCCACCCTGCTGAGCAGCCACCACAGATTTTAACAAGATGTTTAAAGAAAATGTGCACTATTGCTACCCAGAACTGTCAGGAACCCCGCAAAGGTGGTTCTAAATGGATTAGTGACCTCTGTAGTCCTAATCATGGTTTGTACAGCTTATACCTCAGTCTCTAATGACCTACAGACACCTTAGTACCTTCAGGAACAACCAAGGTTTCTACTCCTTTAACAACTGCTCCACATGAAATTTTTTTTAAAAATAATGTTCATGATTATTAACGTTTTACTGTTGATATTCCAAGAAAGGTTATACAGGTTGTTGTAAAAAAGATATTTCGAGTACTAAACTAACAGGTAACCATTACATTCTGACTTCTCCTTATGCTCCAATGTAATACCCCTCATTTTTTTTAAAATTTCATTGGACAAAGTTTCATATAATGATAGCTCTCATTTGCCAAGTACAAAACAAAAGCATTTAAATTGTTTACTACTAACTTATACTGATTACCATTACATTAATAGGTCATAAGACGTCTCTTGAACGTCGACATTGTTATACCATTTAAACATTAATCATTCAATTTGCGCAGTCAATAGATCTTCTACTATACATAGTTCTATATATCACCGATTTGTTTTAAGTAAGTAAATCAGCTCAAATTATAATAGACATGAATATGAACATGAATATTCAAACCCAGAGTACCCCTGATAAAGGGCCCAACCCGGCCCGAAACATGTAATCTCTAAATAAACCTAAATCTAAATAAATCTAAATAACTTCAAATAAAATTTCACTAATTTGTGTCTATTTGAGGATTTTGTCCCTTGCTCTTACCAACTTAGAATTTATTTTTTAAAACTTTAATCTCTTACAAGATCCGGGTTAAGACATTCTGATGCCATTTAACCGCACAGAATCCTCCCCTCATCCCTTCCCATCAGATTACTATTACCCTGTAGCGGGGACTGTAGATGACTGGTATAAAATAACTGATAGGATCCCATCACAGTGAATAGGGGATTTGCATAGCCGCCATTTTGAATCTTCATTCGCATGGAATCATGGGACTAATGGTACAGTCTAAAATCAATAGAAATTATGCCATGTTCAGCATGGGATATTTATCAATGCTGTAATGTCAATATCCATGTGTTATACATGATTCCATAACACAAGCCTCCATCTTTCCCATCATGCATTTGGTTTTCATCAATCATTTATACAAGTTCTGATATTTGTGAAAACATTCTTGCAATTTTCGATAAAATGTTGCCAAATATTTGTATGTCAGATTCATCAGGATCCATCCCAGGATGCATTGTTACAGACATGCGCAGTGGCACATGCAAATGCCCTATTACAGGAGGGAATGATATGGAATAAATGATAGGATGCCATAACAGTGAATTACAGGAGTAGAGAATGGTGCTATAAATTATGGCCCAATACTTGATAACCCAAGCAGAACTTGGTGAACTGAACGACTGGCTTCAGCCCAACTCCCCCATGTCACTCCCTCCACCCACTGGTAATAAATTCTGACGAGAACATCATCAACCTTCCCTCTGGGTGAAGTTGCCAGAAAATGTACAATTCACCTTCAGTAATCCTCTCAAATAACACAAATTTTTAGAGACAATAAAGTTCAAAACGCAGTTCAACCTAACCAAACAGATTGCTAGAATCAACGCAATGCAGAATATACTCGAATTTACCTAGTATTGACTAAATTGCAGCCTAATTCAGTAAATGTGAACAGCTGCCAATTGTAGATTTTATGAAAATCTGACCCATCTGGTCTGGCGGTGGTTCAAGTGGATGTGTTAGGGGACGACCCCACCGCACCCACATTAATTACAATAAGGGAATTGTATGTGCCACTGCGCATGTCTATTACAGTGCATCCTGGGATTGATGCAGCTCAAATCTGACACACAAATATTAAGCAACATTTGTATCTAAGACTGAAAGTATATTTTCCCTAATCCCATAGTTCGCGTAAATGATCTATGAAAACCAAATGCATGATGGGAAAGATGAGGACTTGTGTTATGGAAACATGTATAAGATATTGATATTGACATTGGAACATTGAGAAACATCCCATGCTGAACATGGCATGTTTTCTATAGATTTTACCCTGTACCATTAGTCCCATAATTCCATGCAAACCAAGATTCAAAATAGCCGCTGTGCAAACCCCCTATTGCCTATCTGGCTGTTCATAATAGCAGGGATGCAAGTCCTCACTATTGTTTACACATACGGTGTTTGTTTACAAAGCAATTCAGTATCATTTATTTGAAGCTGTTACCATGAAAATAGGAATCTGATCCTTGTCACTGTAGAATTGAGATTGATGTTTGACTGTGTATTTCATTTGTCTTGTGTCTTGTATTTTCAGGTGAGTGAGGTTTGCAGAGCTTGATGAACAAGTTGCAGTTGATTATGGTTGGTCTGGTACTCTATTCCTTACAGTAGATTGTGGTTGGTCTGGTACTCTATTCCTTACAGTAGACTGTGGTTGGTCTGGTACTCTATTCCTTACAGTAGATTGTGGTTGGTCTGGTACTCTATTCCTTACAGTAGATTATGGTTGGTCTGGTACTCTATTCCTTACAGTAGACTGTGGTTGGTCTGGTACTCTATTCCTTACAGTAGACTGTGGTTGGTCTGGTACTCTATTCCTTACAGTAGATTGTGGTTGGTCTGGTACTCTATTCCTTACAGTAGACTGTGGTTGGTCTGGTACTCTATTCCTGACAGTAGATTATGGTTGGTCTGGTACTCTATTCCTTACAGTAGATTATGGTTGGTCTGGTACTCTATTCCTTACAGTAGACTGTGGTTGGTCTGGTACTCTATTCCTTACAGTAGACTGTGGTTGGTCTGGTACTCTATTCCTTACAGTAGATTATGGTTGGTCTGGTACTCTATTCCTTACAGTAGACTGTGGTTGGTCTGGTACTCTATTCCTTACAGTAGACTGTGGTTGGTCTGGTACTCTATTCCTTACAGTAGATTGTGGTTGGTCTGGTACTCTATTCCTTACAGTAGACTGTGGTTGGTCTGGTACTCTATTCCTTACAGTAGACTGTGGTTGGTCTGGTACTCTATTCCTTACAGTAGATTGTGGTTGGTCTGGTACTCTATTCCTTACAGTAGATTATGGTTGGTCTGGTACTCTATTCCTTACAGTAGATTGTGGTTGGTCTGGTACTCTATTCCTTACAGTAGACTGTGGTTGGTCTGGTACTCTATTCCTTACAGTAGATTGTGGTTGGTCTGGTACTCTATTCCTGACAGTAGATTGTGGTTGGTCTGGTACTCTATTCCTTACAGTAGATTGTGGTTGGTCTGGTACTCTATTCCTTACAGTAGACTGTGGTTGGTCTGGTACTCTATTCCTTACAGTAGACTGTGGTTGGTCTGGTACTCTATTCCTTACAGTAGATTGTGGTTGGTCTGGTACTCTATTCCTTACAGTAGATTGTGGTTGGTCTGGTACTCTATTCCTTACAGTAGATTGTGGTTGGTCTGGTACTCTATTCCTTACAGTAGATTGTGGTTGGTCTGGTACTCTATTCCTTACAGTAGATTGTGGTTGGTCTGGTACTCTATTCCTTACAGTAGACTGTGGTTGGTCTGGTACTCTATTCCTTACAGTAGATTGTGGTTGGTCTGGTACTCTATTCCTTACAGTAGATTGTGGTTGGTCTGGTACTCTATTCCTGATCGCGTTTGCCGAGTGCTGCTGCCAACCCCTCATAGATACTCAAGAATAAATATAATCTTTAGAAAAAAAATCCCATGTCATTAGCTGTCGTATTTTGATTTATACCAAAAATATAAGAAATGCTTGAATGATGTTTACTGTATTTCGTTTATCAGCCTTAATTTAGCACAGAATATGTATACGAGTAGTCGAATGCATTAAGCATGAGGTAATCTCTATGAGCTGAAAATACCATCACATGTACGAGAGCTTATTGAATAAAATGAAAAAAAAAAACTTGTCAGGACCCCCCATGTCCTCTATTACACACAGACACTAACTCCTACTGCATGAAACAGTGCTGAACTGCAGGCTGATTGTTCCAGTATATTCAGCTGTGTTTCCTACTGCATGAAACAGTGCTGAACTGCAGGCTAATTGTTCCAGTATATTCAGCTGTGATTCCTACTGCATGAAACAGTGCTGAACTGCAGGCTAATTATTCCAGTATATTCCTACTGCATGAAACAGTGCTGAACTGCAGGCTGATTGTTCGAGTATATTCAGCTGTGTTTCCTACTGCATGAAACAGTGCTGAACTGCAGGCTAATTGTTCCAGTATATTCAGCTGTGATTCCTACTGCATGAAACAGTGCTGAACTGCAGGCTAATTATTCCAGTATATTCCTACTGCATGAAACAGTGCTGAACTGCAGGCTGATTGTTCGAGTATATTCCTACTGCATGAAACAGTGCTGAACTGCAGGCTGATTGTTCGAGTATATTCCTACTGCATGAAACAGTGCTGAACTGCCCTGTACCCTGTAGATCAGATGCCGCAGGTGGAACCGGTGTATCACCCTCATGGCCCTCTCACAATGTTACCCACCAGACACTGACCACCTCCAGCCCTAATCCCATCACTCCTGCGGCCCACAGGTCGCCTTTCCACTTTAAAGTTTGACACAGCTCGCCTTCATAGTGGCTTTACCTCAGTAAAGGTTGCTCAATAAGGCCAAGACTGTGAGGGAGAATTGCTGCCCTCACGGGATCCCCAAACCTGTCTATTTTATACCATAGACCATGTTGTCTGAAGGGATCCCCAAACCTGTCTATTTTATACCATAGACCATCTTGTCTGAAGTGAGGGTTGTGGGATTAGAAATAGAACTGTATTAAATATGTAAAAGGTACCACCGACTCATCTCTTTATCAAATAAATAAAACAGTTATTTGCTTTGATTCATACTCTACAGTTACTAGTTCTGGATTGAAATCGAACTTTCCGGTAGCTCTTGGTTGTAATGTAATGTTTGAATAGGATTAGGCTTGTATGGATGACGGGGACTCACAGCCCTGCCCAGCTGTATTTCACTATGGGCATTGACGCATAGGGCCCGTTGTATAAACTGAGGAAGGAATAGGGGATTTGCATAGCTGCCATTTTTAATGTTGATTCGCATGGAAATATGGGAGTAATGATAATCTATAGAAAACATGTTATCTTTAGCTTGGAATATTTATCAGTGGTCCAATATCAATATCCAAGTGTTTTAGATGTTTCTCTAACACACAACTTCATCTTTCCCATCTTGCATTAAAATGTTGCCAAATATCTGTATGTCAGATTTCATCAGAATCCATCCCAGGATGCACTGTAACAGACATGCGCAGTGAGATATGCAAGTCCCCTATAGCCTGGGAATTCAGGGCTACACTTTTATCCCTTCCTTGGATGGATTGGAATGTAGTGAAACAGGGGGACACGTGACGTGATGGGTTGTGGCAGTGAGTGCCCCCCACCGGCAGGGGCCGCCACCCGTCCCCACAGCTTAATGCTAAAACATTCACAATGAAATAAATACAAAAGAAGTGAATGATAAAGTCCCTCTGCACCAGTAGTGTGCTGTGTGTGTGTCTGGTGTCTGGGAAGGTTACATTTAGAACCAGCTTGAACTTGATGGTACATTATAGAAAAAGATGGGTCAGATTTTCATAAAATGTACAATTGGCAGCTGTGCACATTTAGTAAACTTCCGAAATTAGGCTGCAATTTGGTGGTCAATACTAGGTAATTTCGAGTATATTCAGCATTGCATTGATTCTAGCAATCTGTTTGGTTAGGTTGAACTGTATTTTGAACTTTATTTTCGTTTTCACCCAGATACTCTGTCTAGGCTGAGAGCCTTTCAGATCAGATAAGATCGGTATGTCAATGGCTTTCCCGGCCCTAGAGTAGACTCACCGCTATATTGTCATAATGGGATTTTGCGACCAGGTTCCCTTAGTTTGAAGGGATCTGATGTAGGCTCTGGGCCTAGATTGCACTGTTCATTTTAAGCGATGGTGTAGAGGTATGAACGTACCTGGGTCACATTTTCAGAAAATGTAATTACACAAATTTCTGGCAAATTAGAATGGAATGTTTCAAATGCTATGAATATCCAAGTATCTTTGGCATTGTGTTGATTAAAAGAATCTCTTTCTTAGTTTTAAACTGCAATTAGAACGTAAATTTTCTCTTAGAGTTGGATTATTTGAAAGGATTGGGGAAGGTCAATTGTACATTGTCAGAAAGTTTGACCCATCTACAGCCTCACTTTCATGTATGCCGGTCCCTTGGTTGGGAATCTAACACAAGCCTCCGCCTTTCCCATCATGCATAAATTTTTTTAATTTGGCTTTTATGAATCATTTACACACGCTATGATATTCATGAAACCATTCTTGCAACTTTCTAAAAAAATGTTGCTAGATATTTGTATGTGAGACCTGAACTAAACTACATCTACCCCAGCATACACTGTAGAACAGACATGCGCAGTTGTACATACAAATCCCTTATTATAGATTTGACCTTGGAGCTCACAGAAAATGCACAACTATTTACCTTTCAAATTCATTATCCAGAATATTTTACTTATTTTTATTTCCATTTCCATATCAAAGAGATGAAGGGTTGAAGTCTGTACTACAGTCCTGGTCCAGACCCTCAGATCAGATAAGAATGGTATGTCAGTGATTGGACGCCTACTTCGCTAATCGGTTTTCCGACCTAGGACTAGGCATTCTAATGGGAATATAATGACATTTTGCAATCTTAATGGAATTATAATGGCACTTTGCGGTTTGAGGCGAGAGGCTTTCCCTCCGTTTGAAGGGACTCTCTCATCTTTGGGCCTAGACTGGCTACATATTCTCTAGAAACGTAAATTAAAATCAATACTGAAATTACCTATCTCGTATTTCACAGACTTCCATCTCCTTCTCTCTCACCCACGTCAGAAAAAGCAAACATAATCATTTTAATTGGCGCATTTTTTTTTCATTTGCAAAAACGGAAGCCTTGATGTGATTCGAAAGTGAAGTGAGTGGGTTTGATGACGCTGCACGGGGAAGCCTGCTAACGTCTACTTAATGTTCCCCTATTATCGCTAATGTTGTTTGCTGAGTCATTCACTGGTGTATTCTTGGAGGGGCTCTCACTTCCGGTCACTGTGTTGCTCCTTCCCCTGGGGTTCCATCAAAGAGCTAGCCTCTATGGGTGAAATTGCCAGAAAATGTACAATTCGTCTTCACCAATCCTATCAAATAACGGAAGTTTAAGACAAAAATGACTTTAGGAATACAGTTCAACCTAACCAAACAGATTGCTAGAATCAATGCAATGCCGAATATACACGAATTTAACTAGTATTGGCCAAATTTCAGTCTAATTGAGCAGAATTTTCTAAATGTGTCGAGCTACCAATTGTACATTTTCTGAAAATCTGACCCATATATATATATGTGCGATTACCTTGGGCCGCCAGAGTGTGGAACCAATAGTTTCTGAGATTAGCATCGGCGATGTAATGTCTTTGGTCCGGAATAAATATGTTTTCAAATCAAATCAAATCATGATGGAGAAGAGGAAGTCACGGAAACTGAGAAGGAACTAAGTAATAAAAGAGCTGTAGAAGGAGAACAATTCATGTCTAGAAGATTAATTTGAAATAAATGTTTGTATTGCCATTTATCAGCTTGCCTCAATACAGGGGTCAAGTCTCCAGAAAATGTACAATTCACCTTCACCAATCCTCTCAAATAACCCAAATTTATGACGAAAATAAAGTTCAAAATACAGTTCAATCTAACCAAACCGAATATACTCGAATTTACCTAGTATTGACCAAATTGCAGCCTAATTTAGCAGAATTTACCAAATGTGTAGAGCTGCCAATTGTAGATTTTATGAAAATCTGACCCCCGGGGAGAAACTGAAACCTTAATAGATATGGGTGAGATCACCGGAAAATGTACAATTCGCCTTCACCAATCCGCTCAAATAACATAAATTTAAGACATAAATCACTCTCAAAATGCAGTTTAACATAACCAAACAGATTGTTTGAATCAAGGGAATACCAAATATACTCAGATATACCTAGTATTGACCAAATTGCAGCCTAATTTAGCAGAATTTACTTAATGTGTAGAGCTGCCAATTGTACATTTCATGAAAGTCTGACCCGCAGTGCAGTTTACTCGTCTATATTCATGACTTAATTCTTATTGTGAGTATCAGCCCGCCAGATAACATGCCACCTTCTCATCCATCAGCCAATTGTCGTCTGCTGAGGAGAAACTCTGCCCACATTCACTATTTTCTTTCCCAACTCCGGGTCTTTATTCAAGAGTAGGACAGAGCGGTTACATGTTTTATAACACTCTTGTTTCAAGATTTATCATATTCGGTGATTAATTTCTTGCTGACACCTTCAATGGGGAATCCTGAAATGTTCACTATACCTGTTAACCTGGTAATACAAATGAACGTAATACAAAAACATATGCGTTTTTTTATTTTGTTTGCCTTCCTAACTATATAAAAGATCATAACATATAATATAAAAATCAACAATAGACAATAAAACCTTAATTAAAGATCGAGGTTGATCTAACTGCACAGGAAAAAAATCCACTCTTTATCATATACCACCATTTAAATTTAGATTACGTAAGACAATGCTTAGACAAAGAGTGGGCTCACCTCTACAGCTACAACCCAAGGTGGGGGGGGGGGGGTCATATTAAGATTTCAAAAACTCGGCGGCATCCACATTACATTAAAAATAGTCAAAGGTCAATAGGGGCATTGCATAGCCGCCATGTTGAATCTTGATTCGATCTTGATTATGGGACGAGTGGTAAAATGTAAAACCTATAGAAAACGTGTCATTTATAGCATTGGATATGTATCTGTACTCTAATGTCAATATCCACGTGTTATACATGTTTCCATAACACAAGCCGCCTTCTTTCCCATCATGCAATTGGTTTTTATAGATCATTTATATAGATATTTGTGACAACATTATTGCAATTTAGGATGAAAAATGTTGCCAGATATTTGTAAGTCAGATTTCATCAGAATCCATCCCAGGGTGCATTGTAACAGACATGCGCAGTGGCACATGCAACTCCCCTATAGTCCATATTCCCTCTTCACACTAGCCCAAGGTGGCCTGTGCTGGGCTGCTGCAGTATTTGATCGCTAATGTGTGCAAATATACCCTGTCCCCGTTTCTTACATGCACTAATGGTACATGGACGTCCATCACACATCTTTTATGTCAGCTGGGGATGTCGGTATTTTTTCACTATGCACCAAGACTAAATATGAGCCCAATCCACCTGATTTTGTCCATACCAACTTCCCAGCATGGAAATGTGTGTCCCTCAGTAGTATATAGGAATGTACAAAATGTGCAGGATACATAGACAAGAGTGACCAAGGGGGTTAAAGAGATGCATATTGCCCGAGGGTGTAGCGATTTCAGTGAGTGCGCATGAGTGCACAAGCTGAAATGGCGTAGCCCAAGGGCAGTATGCATTAGCGGGATCGCCCAAGGTCACTCTTGTGTTTATTATATCTTTTTCTGACATTTTGCGTTAAAAAAACGGTGAAAATCGATGATAAATAGCATAAATATTGCTCCCCTTGACGAAGATGCTCAGTCCCATTGCCTGTTCTTCACTAACTTCACACATGCGCTGGTGAGCGATAATAAGTGAAACCACCGCAGCAACGGATTTTGGCGGGCCGCCAAAATATAAATGTGGACTTTTATGAATCACTGCTGCAAACACAACCGGGTCAAATCCTGCACAATGAAAGAACTCTTATCCTAGAAATCTTGGTCAAACGATTTCCAGATTGGTCGGAAAAGAATCAAACAAAAATGAAAAATGGTAAGTTAATGGACTGGTATTAGCTGCATGGGAGGGTAGCTTTAGAAGGATTGGTATTAGCTGCATGGGAGGGTAGCTTTAGAAGGATTGGTATTAGCTGCATGGGAGGGTAGCTTTAGAAGGATTGGTATTAGCTGCATGGGAGGGTAGCTTTAGAAGGATTGGTATTAGCTGCATGGGAGGGTAGCTTTAGAAGGATTGGTATTAGCTGCATGGGAGGGTAGCTTTAGAAGGATTGGTATTAGCTGCATGGGAGGGTAGCTTTAGAAGGATTGGTATTAGCTGCATGGGAGGGTAGCTTTAGAAGGATTGGTATTAGCTGCATGGGAGGGTAGCTTTAGAAGGATTGGTATTAGCTGCATGGGAGGGTAGCTTTAGAAGGATTGGTATTAGCTGCATGGGAGGGTAGCTTTAGAAGGACTGGTATTAGCTGCATGGGAGGCTAGCTTTAGAAGGATTGGTATTAGCTGCATGGGAGGGTAGCTTTAGAAGGATTGGTATTAGCTGCATGGGAGGGTAGCTTTAGAAGGATTGGTATTAGCTGCATGGGAGGGTAGCTTTAGAAGGATTGGTATTAGCTGCATGGGAGGGTAGCTTTAGAAGGATTGGTATTAGCTGCATGGGAGGGTAGCTTTAGAAGGATTGGTATCAGCTGCATGGGAGGGTAGCTTTAGAAGGATTGGTATTAGCTGCATGGGAGGGTAGCTTTAGAAGGATTGGTATCAGCTGCATGGGAGGGTAGCTTTAGAAGGATTGGTATCAGCTGCATGGGAGGGTAGCTTTAGAAGGATTGGTATTAGCTGCATGGGAGGGTAGCTTTAGAAGGATTGGTATTAGCTGCATGGGAGGGTAGCTTTAGAAGGATTGGTATTAGCTGCATGGGAGGGTAGAAGGACTGGTATTAGCTGCATGGGAGGGTAGCTTTAGAAGGATTGGTATTAGCTGCATGGGAGGGTAGCTTTAGAAGGATTGGTATTAGCTGCATGGGAGGGTAGCTTTAGAAGGATTGGTATTAGCTGCATGGGAGGGTAGCTTTAGAAGGATTGGTATTAGCTGCATGGGAGGGTAGCTTTAGAAGGATTGGTATTAGCTGCATGGGAGGGTAGCTTTAGAAGGATTGGTATTAGCTGCATGGGAGGGTAGCTTTAGAAGGATTGGTATTAGCTGCATGGGAGGGTAGCTTTAGAAGGATTGGTATTAGCTGCATGGGAGGGTAGCTTTAGAAGGATTGGTATTAGCTGCATGGGAGGGTAGCTTTAGAAGGATTGGTATTAGCTGCATGGGAGGGTAGCTTTAGAAGGATTGGTATTAGCTGCATGGGAGGGTAGAAGGATTGGTATTAGCTGCATGGGAGGGTAGCTTTAGAAGGACTGGTATTAGCTGCATGGGAGGGTAGCTTTAGAAGGATTGGTATTAGCTGCATGGGAGGGTAGCTTTAGAAGGATTGGGTGGCCGCCACCATATATATAGATAGAGGCAGTCACGTGGGCTGTGACGTCAGAGATAAGCACAATGTGAGATAAGTATAAACTGGTGGTGTAGAGAGAGATATTCCAGCCACCATCAGCTGCTACAGACCACCAAGTACCACCCCCCTCCCGCCCCCTCCCGCCCGCCCCCCGCCCCCCATGCGCACAATGTGTCCTTCCAATACCAGGGCTAAAGACTTCTCCCACAAAATCTGGAGGATCTTGTCCACTTGTTTTTGCTAAAGGGCTTCTAAAGCGTCCTCATTTTTGTTTGGAGGACCTGCATGAATCCCTGCATGATATGACTGGTGGCAGTTTCCTTCCGGGAATAAGTTCTATGAAGACCAAATGCATGATGGGAAAGATGGAGGCTTGTGTGATGGAAACATGTATAACACACGGATATTGACAATGGAGCGCCGGTAAATATCCCATGCTGAACATGGCATGTTATCTTTAGGATTTATATTGTATCATTAGTCCCATAATTCCATGCGAATCAAGATTCAAGATGGCGGCTATGCAACTCCCCTATTGAATCAACTTCTAGAATCCACCTGGGGTTTGGATTCAGTTTGGAAGTGCTTTGAGGTGTACTTGTAGAAAGCACTTGATTGTGCTTTCTGAACTGTAGTGTGAAAGCGATATAAAAGGATTAATAACCTCCATTTCAAGCCTGTCAGTGCACTTTTTGTGCATAATTGCGATGTGTTAAAGGGAAATGAGTCACAAGTCGCAAAAAATGGAGTTCATCACACTGCCACCTAGTGTTGATGAGCAGGCCTAAATGAGATATCTTCCCGGAACTAGCTCGGGCAGTTACTTCCGTTCGCTTGGGGCAGCAAGAGCTCTTTTTGGGAGCTCCGTCTTTGCAATCTATTTCCTTCGATTTTGGATTAACTTTGCTTTACAGGGAAGTATATATTTGTGTGGCACAAACCTGCGAAGTTCAGTCTTAGCGGGATTCAAAGCTTTTAGCTGTGCCGGAGGAAGTTTTTATAAAAACTACTCCAAAAGAACAGTTGCGTCGCAACGTGTTAACGGCTCCCTCGCCACGTGTGTGGCTTCAGCGTTCCACTCGTCGTTGGACATCTGTGAGAACTTTCTGTCCTGCTGTTGAGCATCAAAGGACTAAAACATGGCTAACAATAAAGCCAAGGATAAGAGGGATCGAGAGAGATCCGAGAGGGAAGCTAAAGAGTTGGAAGCCTTGAAGCTGAAGAACGCCGCCAAAGAAGCGGAGAAAGAGAAAGATGGCGACGGTAGCGTCTTGGATTCGGATGATGAACCCGAACCGTCAGGCTCGGGCTCGGGGTCTCAGGCCAAGGAACCCTTGTTTGATCTATCAGGCTATGTTGGAAAACTGAGCGCTGAGGACCGTGTGAAATTTAATAAGCAAGTTAGGGACATGATGAACCCAGGGGCCAACGAGGAAGAAGGTGAAATCGTTGAGGAAGGGCCGGACGAATTTATCAATAAATTCTTGCAAGAGGTAACGAAAAGGGAGGATATAGGCCACCCAGTCAGTCCCAATATCGTTAAGATAGTCAAGGAGTGAACGGACACTCCCATGAATTTCTCGTCGCTGGACAATATTAGGAAGCAGTTTCCGCGCCCGGAAAATCTAGATCAGATTAAAACACCTAAGCTCCCGACTAAAGTCAAAGAGTTGCTCTCTAAAGAGCACAAGGAGAATGATAAACTGTTGAGCAGGGCTCATGACAATCTCAATGTGGTGATGGCGATCATTGTGGGAAATATGGATTTAGTGCAGGAGGATGCACAGGTGAATGCAATGGCGTCAACGGTTTTTCAGACCCTGACTAATGCGCTCACGATGACGCTTAAAGCTTCGCAAGACATCACTAAGGCCCGTAGAGAGGTCCTCAAGGTGGATACGGCCTCAGATATGAAAGAACTGTTTGGAGATGATAATCCAGCCACGCCTGAGTGTTTAGCGGGCGGAGATGTGGCAACAAAGATCGAAAACCTTAAGAAGCAAAACAGGTTTTTCGCCATGCTCAAGAAGGAACAACCGAAACCTCAGCAAGCTCAAACGCAGCAGAGGGGAGGGGGACCGTTTAAATTCAAAGGACGTGGATTTAATAGTGGTTTCAACAATAGCAAATTCCATGGTGGCCGTGGAAACTGGCAAGGAAACAAGCCTTATGATAACAACAAGCCGAAACGTGGAGGATTTTCGGGAGGTGGTAGAGGAAGCCACACCAACTCCACGCCTTCCGGGTCGGGTTTTCCCGCGAAGGGGACTCAGCAGTAGAGTCGGGTCCCCGTGTCGCCCCTTCTGAAGCCTCGCAAAAGGTAAAAACTGCTTTTCCCTCTCTGTTAAATCCTGATCTTTTTATGGCAGGGAACACTAAAAACTGTTTGGGGGAATGGTGCAAGATAACGTCAGATAGATTTATTCTAGACGGGGTCTCAGGGACCAAATTGAATTTGATTAGGAAGCCAGTGCAGCGTAGGGAACCCAGACCGCTTAGGCTTAGTGAGAGAGAACTGGACATCGTCCAATCAGAAGTCAGGAAACTAGAGCGGAAGGGGGTCATAGTTGAATCTGAACCGGAAGAAGGTCAGTGGGTCAGCAATGTGTTTTTGCGGCCTAAGCCGAATGGTGACTTCCGCCTGATTTTGGATTTGTCGGATCTTAACAAACTAATAGTGTATGAACATTTTAAGATGGATTCGCTTCAGTCAGCCATGGACATCATGACTGAGGGGTGTTTTATGGCATCAATAGATCTGAAAGACGCCTATTACACGATACCAGTGAGAAAGCAGGACCGTAAGTTGCTTAAATTTAGATGGAACAACCGCTTGTTTGAATTCACGTGTACGCCCATGGGACTTGCACAAGCCCCGCGTTTCTTTACCAAATTTCTCAGACCAATTTGGGCCTTTATGCAAAGACAAGGTTACACTTGTTTCGGGTACTTAGATGATTCGTTCATTATGCATGAAAACTTGGAAGATTGCAGACTTTCGGTAGTGTTGTTGGCGGAACTGTTCACTAAACTAGGGTTCACGGTACATGCAGGGAAGAGCCTGTTTGAACCACAACAAAGAGTGGTATTTTTAGGATATAACTTAGACTCGATCAGAATGATCGTTACCCCTACAGATGAGAAAATCAGAAAGTTTACAGATTTAGCATCGAGATTGTTAGGAAAGGGGCCTTTTCCTATTAGACAGGTAGCACAGTGTATTGGAGTGCTAATCGACCTCACAAAAGGGGCTGAATATGGGATGTCCCATTATCGCAAACTGGAAGAAGATAAAACAAAGGCGTTAAGACAAACAGAGTCGTTCGATGGGCCAATGTCCTTATCGCAAGAAGCGCTAGGGGAACTAACTTGGTGGTTAAACTATCTACCAGGGGCCAACAGGAGAATTTGGGAAAGAGCTCCGTTCCACACGCTGACTACAGATGCGTCAAATTTAGGCTGGGGTGCCACATGTGAGGGAACCTCAACAGGAGGAAGGTGGGGTCTGCAGGAACAATTCCTTCATATTAATGCGAAAGAACTCTTAGCAGTGTTTCTGGGACTGAAAAGTCTCCTTAGGAGAGCATGGGGATGTAAGATCAGATGCGAGAGTGATAACACCACAGCGGTTGCATATGTTAACCATTTGGGAGGCATGAAGTCGATACAATGTGACGCCATTGCTAGGGATCTCTGGCTTTACTGCCAGGAGAGATGCATTTGGCTGGTAGCGATTCATGTGCCAGGTGTGGACAATGAAGTAGCAGACTTTGAGTCGAGAAACTTTAGAGAAAACTTAGAATGGGCATTACCAGGGGAGGTGTTCCTTGACATTGCACAGAAATGGGGTCCGTTTAACGTGGACTTATTTGCTTCGAGATTAAACTTCAAATGCCCAACCTACTGTAGCTGGTACCCGGATCCGGGTGCAGCATTTGTGGATGCCTTTGCAATTAATTGGCGGCCATTTAAATTCTTTGCCTTTCCTCCTTTCAGTGTCATCGCACGAACAGTGCAGAAAGCGAGGAGGGAGCAGGCCCACGGAGTGCTAATAACCCCAGACTGGGAAGCACAAAGCTGGTTCGGCCTGCTAAAAAGACACAGCCAAAACAGAAGACCACTGGGAAACATCCTCCTGTCCAACCCGGCGTCAGGAGAGCAGTGGCGAATCAGACTTGCAGCATGGAAGCTGTAAGGTCGCACTGGCTGAGGTCTGGCCTGTCAGAGGGGGCGACCAGAGTCATGATGGCCTCATGGAGAAAAGGTACCATCTCTCAATACGATAGCTCACTTAAAAAGTGGGAGGCTTTCTGTTTGGAACAAAACGTAGAGCCTACAGAGCCTAACGTCAACAGGGTAATTGAGTTTCTCCTATCACTTCACAACAAAGGCCTATCACACTCGGCAGTAGGCACCGCACGATCAGCCTTGTCAAACTTTTTGTCTCTTACCAATGATCAACAAAAGATGCTGGGGGAGAATGTGTTACTCGGAAGATTTATTAAAGGATGTCACGAACTAAGACCTCCTAAGCCTAAGTACAAGTCTACTTGGGACATAAACATTGTGTTTACACTTTTCAAGAAATGGGATAGAAACAGCAAACTTTCTATGAAACATTTATCATTTAAACTCGTCACACTTTTGGCTATTGTGACGTCACAGAGATGTCAGACTTTGCATGCTCTGAAACTGTCAGGACTTACCTGGGAAGACGAGGGTTTCATTTTTGCGCTTGACAAGCCAATGAAGCATACCAGAGAAGGTCATTCACTGGACTATGTTAGAGTGAAACATTTTAAAGAGGACCTAAGGATTTGCCCAGCTAGGTGCCTCACAGTGTATTTGAGGAGGACTGAGTCCCTCAGGAAAGGAGAAGATCAGTTATTTATCTCCTTCGGAAAATTAAAAAATAAGGTAGCTAAGGACACCTTATCTAGATGGATCAAAAACGCGTTGAAGTTGGCGGGAGTCAACACAGACGTTTTTAAGGCACACAGTACTCGTGGTGCCAGTGTTTCCAAAGCGGTAGCACTCCAGATCCCAATAGGTGCAGTGTTGGAAAACGCAAGGTGGACCAATGCTGTCACATTTGGGAGATTCTACAAGAGAGATATCGTTACTACGCCAGACGTAGGAACCTCCCTCCTTATGGGAGCGACGAACTCTTCTCATCATTAATTAAGGTATCTATCATTATGGTAGTTTCTGTCTCAACTGGGAGCTTCATAGTCTCATTTAGGCCTGCTCATCAACACTAGGTGGCAGTGTGATGAACTCCCCAAGTTAAATGAGGCTTACCTTGGTTAAGATGAAGTTTGACTAGGAGTTCATTAGATGTCTCCTAGTGTGATGAGGGACTAAATGCCCACCGCGGTACCCACCCTCTTTTTTCACTTGGTCACTGTGCCGTGACTGTAGGAGGTTATTTGGATCACAGTTACTTCCGCAGTCTCGACAGAAACCGAACTTTAAAGACTGCCCGAGCTAGTTCCGGGAAGATATCTCATTTAGTCCCTCATCACACTAGGAGACATCTAATGAACTCCTAGTCAAACTTCATCTTAACCAAGGTAAGCCTCATTTAACTTGGGGATTTTGAGATATTATCATATTTGAAAAGATGAGATCAAGCCGATTCCAATGATAGTAAACACTAGGACACCTAATATGTATTTCTATATTTTAAGTTTGATATTTTTATTTTTGAAAAAAAAAGTTTGCAATGTTTCTGGCTGGGCAAATTACCAGTAAAATAACTAAATGTACTCCATAGGAGTATTAAAAATATATTCAATACTCTGGATTCATATGACTGAATGCGCTAAACCCTCGAAAAATGAGAACCTGTAGAATGTGCCACGTAGAATGTAGAATGTGCCTCTTATTGCGGGAGTGATCTATAGAAATGGACATTAGTGACCAGCGTTCTGGACGTCAAGGCCACTCACGGCTTCTTGACCCACAGCTCCTCTCCACACAATTTACTGTCACGTCGGAAGCCATTTGGCTTCAGGCCCAAAAGAGAGCGGCTTCCTCCTCCTCCTCCTTCTCCCACTTCTCTTCCCCCCCCCCCTCCCTCCCACCCTCCAAAGCTAGTGCGGAAACAGAGCTTCATATCAATGTGAAATACATTCAGATGTTCAGAAAAATACATTCAGATGTTCAGAAAAAGTACAATTGGCAGCTGTACACATTTAGTAAATTATGCCAAAATCAGGCTGCAATTTGGTAAATACTGGGTAAACTTGAGTATATTCGGCATTGCATTAATTCAAGCAATCTGTTTGGTTAGGTTGAACTGTATTTTAAACTTTCTTTTCGTCTGAAATTTGGGTTATTTGAGAGGATTGGTGAAAGACAAATTGTACATTTTCTGGCGACTTCACCCATATTCACAAGTTCTAAGCGTGAAAGTGAAGTAAAAAAGATACAAACATAGTGATACTTTCCATATCCTTAAGAATCAGGCGATATTTTGAATAGTAGACCATATTCGAAAAACACAGAATTGTATTGTAGATTGTATGCGGGGTTGAATATATTTCATGGTATGTGTCGTGTCCGCTGTTAATCACAAGCTGTTATAATAGGGAGTTTCAGCAATCAAACCTATCTCAATTACGTAACCGTATCCGTATCTTTTTTGTGAATTACCTCGCATTTTTATGTACAAAAAATAAATTGTCAGATGAAACATTTTGCTTGATATGTTACGTTACGATTTTTCCACCACGTTTTGCTGAACCTCTTTCTTCCTTTTAATGTATGTTTGTATATCTGAGATGCGGATACGTTTACGTATACGTTAGACTTGCTGAAACTCCTTATTGACTCGAAATCAGAAAAAAAGCAGAACAAACCGGTTCTAATAGTCGTTGCTAGCCCACTCTCCTTTATTTGCTGATTGTGCCGGATGACTAGTTTTGCAGGGGAAAATAATGAGAAACAAGACTAAATTGTTTGTGGTTAAAACACATTGTGAAGATTAAAACCACTTTTATTATCTAATTTTACCCTGGTAATCGGTGAAGAATAGGGCAGTTGGATGTCTCACTGCGCATGTCTACTGCAGTGCATGCTGGGATGGATTATGATGAAATCTGACATACAAATATTTGGCAACATTTTTATCGAAAATTGCAAGAACGTTTTCTCCAATATCATAGCGTTTAGAAATGATCTATAAAAATCAAATGCATGATGGGAAACATGGGGACTTGTGTCATGGAAACGTGTAAAACACATGGATATTGACATTAGAGCATTGATAAATATTCCATGCAGAACATGGCATATTTTCTATACATTTTAGACTGTACCATTAGTCCCATAATTTCATGCAAATCAAGATTCAAAATGGCGGCTATGCAAATCCCCTATTAAGAGGAAAAGTGGCATGGCAGGAGCAGGAAATAAAATGAATTGAAAACGTTCGATTTTGCAGGGCATACAGCTTTAACCAGCCTCCCAGCTATCCCCCCCCCGCACCCCCACCCGCCCCGCCCTCCTCCAGTACAGAGTGGTCGGGTGGTGGCGCTGGTGGTGGTGGTGGTGAGTTATTGGTATTGACAAAGTGCTCCTCCTGGTGCTATAAGCTTGACCCTGGAAGACGCTGGGCGGACGCTGGGTGGACACCAGGAACACTACTGTACTTGGGTCAATTCACCAGAAGATGTACAATTCACAAATTCTCTCACATAACCCAAATTTTAGAGAGAAATTAGGTTCAAACTACAGTTTGATCTAACGTAACATATTTATCTAAACTCTAAAATACTCATATTTACCTGGTATTGGTCATTTTACAGTGTAATTTTGCAGTATTTAGTAAATATTTGGAGCTGCTGATTGTACATTTTCTGACGATCTAATCCAAGTACTTAGGCAACAGATGCAATGTCTCTGTCTCCAGCAGCCAGAGGAGGAGGGGGGCAACCCAAGCTGAGGGGAGGGGGGCAACCCAAGCTGTGGGGGAGAAGGGGGGAACCCGACCTGAGGGGAGGGGGGCAACCCAAGCTGAGGGGAGGGGGGAACCCGACCTGAGGGGAGGGGGCAACCCGACCTGAGGGGAGGGGGCAACCCGACCTGAGGGGAGGGGGCAACCCGACCTGAGGGGAGGGGGCAACCCAAGCTGAGGGGAGGGGGCAACCCGACCTGAGGGGAGGGGGGCAACCCAAGCTGAGGGGAGGGGGGCAACCCGACCTGAGGGGGAAAAGGTGGGCAACCCAAGCTAAGGGGAAATGGGGGGCAACCCAAGCTAAGGGGAAATGGGGGGCAACCCAAGCTAAGGGGAAATGGGGGCAACCCAAGCTAAGGGGAAATGGGGGGCAACTCAAGCTAAGGGGAAAAGGTGGGCAACCCAAGCTGAGGGGGAAAAGGTGGGCAACCCAAGCTGAGGGGGAAAGGGGGAAAAGATATTCTGTTAGGAAATCATACATCGCAAAATTTATGTTTGTTTTATCAGATCTCTGAATTTTCAAAAGCAGGGATATTATCTCCAAGTAAAGTCAATTGTACTTAATATTTGAAGCCTACTCTAGTTAGATGTTTTGCGACTTGTGACTCATTTTTCTGTGACGTATCACATATAGCAGGGGGATAGTCACCCGTTACCTGTCAATCAGGCTTACACTGGGCGGGACGGCAATGGATACCAGCAATATGTGGGTCAAATTTTCATTAAATGCACAATCGGCAGCTCTACACATTTAGTAAATTCTGCTAAATTAGGCTGCAATTTGGTTAATACTAGGTAAATACGAGTATATCCGGCATTGTGTTGATTCTAGCAATCTGTTTGGTTAGGTTGAACTTTATTTTCGTCTAAAATTTGGGTTATTTGAGAGGATTGGTGAAGACGAATTGTACATTTTCTGTCGACTTGACCCATGTTGTAAATGTGAATAAAAGGTGCACAAGGATAGCGGGCGGGAGTAGCAGTGTCATAGTGATGGATGTAATGAGAAAATGTCGGTATAAAACGTCTCCTGTCTCCGCCCTTGTTAGGCTGACAATTAGTGATTGATCGATCGTTTCGTTTCCTTCTCTTGCTGTAAACTGTTGGCTTTATGGGTCAGATTTTCAGAAAATGTACAATTGGCAGCTCTACACATTTAGGAAAATCTGCTAAATTTGGCTGAAAAATGATGAATATCGGGTATATTTGAGTATATTTGGGGTCGCGTTGATTTAAAGTATCAGTTCTGTTATGTTAAACTGTATTTTGAAGCTGATTTTTGTCTTAATTGTGGGTTATTTAAGAGGATTGGTGAAGGCGAATTGTACATTTTCTGAAAATCTGACCCATATGATCCCTCCATTATTATGCGCTGCATTACGCGCTGTCACAAAGTAAAAGGTACATATTTGTGATATGTGATGTGTCACAGGAAAATGGGTCACAAGTCGCAAAAAATAGATTTTGAGATATCGTTATAGTCACAATTTACCAATCCTTTTTAAAAAAAACTAAAAAAAACATTTGGATCATACAACCGGAGCAGGAGAAACCTGTACTAATATAACTTCTTCCCAAACAAGGGAACTCTTTTGATCTTCAGTAAAGTTTCTTGATGTGAAAATGTTATAGATGCCCTGAATGTGTACATTGAAGCTCGTTTATCTTGCGAGAAGTCCATGAGAAAAATGAAAGAGATGATGACAAATTAGTAAAAGTGTCAAAATATATAATAAATAGAAAATGGAATACCCAACGGTCAGAATGTATGAGCACGACGCGAAATTTTGTTTAATTGTGGTTTTTACAAGTATACTATGTTTTTTTTAAAAAAAAAATGTTTCTGATTCCTACAAGTGTGAGCTGAATATCTAGAATACTAAAGAATGTAAAGCTGGTATGAACTCTCTTGTATTGACGTACAAATAAGACTTAACAAGCTACTGTTGATCGGATCATTTGTTGATATGTGACATGTTAATGTAAATTCATATCTAGAGAAATTCTTTTTACCAATAATTCCTAGTTTGAGTAATAGTATTTCGATGTAATATAAATTAAAGTTAATTCAGGCTATTCTGGAAATATTCGTACTGTCGTATGGAAATGTCTATGTCCTGAATAAAATATTTCAAATATTTCAAAAATCAAATCACAAAAGAATTTGAATAAAAAAAAAAATCTGTGGCAGACAATAGGTTCAAAATACCGTTCAAGATTACCAAACAGAAAATTATTTTAGTTCAACGCAATGCCTAATATACTTAGTTGTTCCTATTCATGCTGCAGTCTAATTTAGCAGAAGTTAGTAAATGTGCAGAACTGTTGATTCCCATTTAAACTGAGAAAAACCTTCTATCGAAACCGAAAAAAATCCCATTAAAATCTATAGTCACTTAAAAGCGAAGGAACTATATTTTTTTTAATACTTTATTTAAGCAGAGATATTCAAATAAGTGGTCTTTACCATATCAGCAATCCTCTCAAATAACCCAAATTTAAGACAAAAGTGAAGTTCAAAATACAGTCCAACATAACCGAGTAGATTGTATGAGTCGAACACAACCACTGTCACCACACTGGATGTCCGTTTCGCGCTGCGCGTACATCAAAACGATAGCAGATGCTAAGTTCCATTGGTAACTTATTTCACTTTGTTTCTCCAGATTTCGAGCAACTCTAGGAGGTGCATTGAATGGCCTAAGCTTAGTATTGGTGTATAATATAGGCTGTAAATCTACGTTATTTTGTCACAATGCCTTCAAAAACAAAAATCATAGATGTCCGTTCTACAATTTGTGTAGCACGGGCACCCTCTAAAACCTGCACGGACATACCACTACAATTTTATACAGGAGTTTTCTCTAACTTGACACACAGCTATGACTATATTATGTTGTAATCAAGACAATATATTGGGGTACTAAAGGTGTGTGGGGTCGAGCACTGTAATATATGGTGTAGATACATAGATATCTATGGATACAATTTGGTCAATACTAGGTAAATTCGAGTATATTCGGCATTACATTGATTCTAGCAATCTGTTTGGTTAGGTTGAACTGTATTTTGAACTTTATTTTCGTTGGAAATGTGGGTTATTTGAGAGGATTGGTGAAGGTGAATTGTACATTTTCTGAAAGTCTGACCCTAATACTGTATTGTAGAGGGATGTTGAAGGAAGGTGCATGTTCACTGCACACTCCTTCCATTAGTCAATAAGAACACACTCTTCCCCGTCCACCGCTGGCAGCGCCTCCACGTGGTGGAGAATGGAATGAAAGGCAAACATTTCATATCTCATGATGAACTCAATATGTTCAAAGAGAAAGAACGCATTGCCTGATGTATTGAATCAACCTCAGAAAATGAAATTGTTCTTATTTTGAAAATTGTAATCTTTTTCACTTTGAAGACGCCATCTCCGATTACCTCTGCGCATCAAGGGGTGCGCAACCTGAGGGGAAAAAATCTACTTCCGGTTCAGTTGTAAGAACGCTGGGATAAATAACTCCTCCACCTTGTTATGACGTCATTTCCGCTCTTTTCACACTTCCTGTTCCGTTCTTGTTTTGCCTTCAAAGGGAAGCAAAATTGAATTGTCTCGCGTCAGATTTCTTATTTTCCTTCCAGAGGTTCCTCTTATCTGGAATGTGATTTCCGCGTTTTAAAAAAGTTCTTGGTTACAAAATTATGAACCTAATTACGTGGAATTGTGGCCTGAATTGGATTGAGGCAGAGATATAAATGGCTTCCCATTCCTCGGAATGATCAAAATTCACCATATATTTGCTGTCACTTTGCATGTTCACTAATTTTGAATTGAATTGAAAAATCTTTTATTTCTCAAAGTTATGAAATAACAGTTACATAGAGAAAAATGACAAGCAGGTCAACAGACTTCTGGGATAATCCCAGTTCTTCCAGTCCAATTCTTGATTGATAGCCAAAAATGCTGTATTTGTAATGAAACCTGGCAGCAAATAAGATGAAATGATATTAACTTTATCCTAATTTGGTCAAAGAAGCTAGTGAGTACTTGCCTATACTGCTATGGCCTTCTTATGGCCTGTATCACATGGCTAATTATGGAGGCTGATATGCGTCTGGAATCTTGTACGGACCTCAGCATATTACTATTATTAGGTGTTATAAGTGTAAGACCCTGCCCACACATTGCGATTTGCCTCCCGATTGCCTCCCGATTTGGGTCTCCTAGTGAATCCCATGATCTCATTTCAAATCCTGGTTCATGTTTTTGAAATAACATAAACCAGGATTGGAAATGAAATCCTAGGATTCGTCGGAAGACCCAAATCGGGAGACAATCGGGAGCCAAATCGGCTATGTGTGGGCAGGGTTTAAGTTGGTATAGACCCTCTCTCTGCCGGAGTGAGGCAAGGCTTACCATCCTCACCCTGCCAACACACACCCACTGCTAACATTACTGAATGGAACCTGCTCCCTTTAGACGTTTGTGATCATTAAACATCTTTAAGAACATATCAAGAAAGTTTTACTTCTCAAAAGTTGACGATTACGTGAAACTGTGGCTATTATTACCTCCGCTGAGATATCAATATTCTGCTGCTGTTATGTATGAATACAAGAATTTGTTGAAAAAGTTGAATCAGCCAAGACAAAATGGCTGCTGGTGAGCGATAATAAGTGAAGCCACCACAGGAAAGCAGTTCAGCTGGTCCCCGAAATAAAGCTGCGTCATCTATCATTAAAAGTGTCCTTCTTTGCACATATAAGGGTCAAATCGCCAGAAAATGTACGATTCAACTTCACCAATCCTCTCAAATAGCCCAGATTTCAGACGAAAATAAAGTTCAAAATACAGTTCAACCCAACCAAACAGATTCCTAGAATCAATGCAATGCCGAATATACTCAAATTTACCTAGTATTGACCAAATTGCAGTCTAATTTAGCAGAATTTACTAAATGTGTACAGCTGCTGATTGTACATTTTCTGAAAATCTGACCCATAAGAAGTATGTTGACAACCTGTCCTGTACTGTACACTAGAAGTGGCTGAAGATAAGACTGTAACTGGTAAACTGTATTTAAACATCAGCAAGTGGATAATATAGTACGTCTTCTATGGGGTTTGAGGGGAGAGGGTAGAGAAAGAGTGAGCAGAGGTCGCGGTGGGGAGAGGAAAAGGCTCCTGCCAAAATACTGAGTTCTTTTTACCAGTGAGGAGGAGATCAAAAGGAGAGTGACAAAGAGGGTGTGGTCCCGGGGGGACAGAGTGAGGGGGGTGGGGGGAGAGTGAGGGGGGTGGGGGGAGAGTGAGGGGGTGGGGGTACAGAGTGAGGGGGTGGGGGGGCAGAGTGAGGGGGGTGGGGGGACTGAGTGAGGGGGGTGGGGGGAAGGGTCAGTCTGAGCAGGGCATCCTCTGCCTCTCTGTACAGACTTGGGCTAATGTATGAGGGTCAGATTTTCGGAAAATGCACAATTGGCAGCTGTACACCTTTAGTAAATTCTGCTAAATTAGGCTGCAATTTGGCCAATACTAGGTAAATTCGAGTATATTCTGCATTAAATGTATTCTAGCAATCTGTTTGGTTAGGTTAAACTGTATTTTGAACTTTATTTTCGTCTGAAATTTGGGTTATTTGAGAGGATTGGTGAAAGTGAATTGTACATTTTCTGAAAATCTGACCCATGACTCTATTAGGACGCGGTGAGACGCGGGTCTTTAGATCCTTAACATTGCCTGTGGGCTCAAGATTGAACGAGGAGAGGATCCACATCCATCCTCTTATATAAGCGGGGATTCCACTGGGTTACACATTATTTTTTTTATTTTTTTTATGAAATTTTATTGAGCTGGTTTCGGTGGTATAGTGATATTCTCACAGACTCAAGTCAAAAACAATACAAAGTTCCATTTCTAGTTCGAGATAATATATAAATGTTCATAGATTTATTCCTATTTAGCATTTAATCATTTAGCTGATCATAATAGCATGTGTCAAATTACTGACATTAGTTTTAATATACATAATCATAGTCTTTACACCCATTAAGGGTCATATCAAACACTTCAAGACTTTTTGGGTTTTTTTCCACCATCACGTCACAGAAAATAAAATAAATGTAAGTATGATTGATGAAAACAACAAGGCTACTCAGACTATTGTAGTTTTGTACATAGAGCTGTGCTCATGGTTGGCACATAAGCACAGATACAAGCAGCCCAGTGGAGCCGCAGCTTAAGCAATTGTGATCCGTTTTAGGAAAATGAGTCAAAAGTCGCAAAAAATGGATTTTGAGGAGATCAAGCCGATTCCAATGATAGTAAACAGTAGCTAATAAGTAACTTATAAGTATTTTCATATTATTTTTAAGTTTGAAAAATTAATTTTTGGAAAAAAACACTTTGCAATGTTTCTGGATGGGTAATTACCAGTAAAGTAACTAAATATACTCCATACGAAGGCCTTCCAAACGCAAGAATATATTTTATACAATGTTCCAAAATATGTTACATGGATTCATATGACTATATGTGCTAAACCCTCTAAAAATCAGAACATTTCAATAAAGAGATTTTGTGAAAAAAACACTTTGAAAAATATGAATTTTGCGAATTGTGACTCATTTTCCTTGAACACATCACATTTATACTGGGCTGCTCTTGCTTAGCTCTATCTATGTTCATTTATGTGCTTTGGTCACAAAACAGAGCGAACCATTACTGTGTATAAAGAGCGGCTCAGTGGAACCCCATCTTTAAGGTGATGTGTTTGTTTTTGCTGCTTCCCCAAGCTCTGTGTTTGGTCCTGGTTAGAAAGACCATAAAGCCCTCCCATGCAGCTTGTCTAGGATCATGATCAGTTACTACTTGAAAATTCCGGTTAATTAGGTATTAAGATATCTAATATGAGATCCATACACTATTCAAGATTAAATTAGATATTAATAGTACCAAGTGACTTGGGTATAATCATAAAGTGCCTTTCTGTCTCTTTTCTCTGTCCCTCTCTCTCCCTTCCTCTCTGTCTCTATTTCCTGGGTAAGATCATGAAGTACCTTTCTGTCTCTTTTCTCTGTCTCTCTCTCTCTCTCTTCTTGTCTATCTCTATATCCTGGGTATGATCATAAACTGCCTCCCTCTCAGCTCTCCCGCCCTTGATATAACCTTCAATGTGTTGATAAGGGCATAAAGCAACCAATCTCACTCACTCACTCACTCACTCACTCACCAAGCTCTGTGTATCAAATGACAATGATTCTTTTAAAAGATTTTATTGACAAATATTTCACAAGTTTTGTTTGCTCAATGCAGAATCATTAAAAAAATATCATTTAATCATTTTTACACCTAGATACATAAGATAATTCCAAATTACAAAGCTTTTATTTTGATCTTCGATTTTTTTTATTGTTCCATAGACTATGTGTGCAAATTAAGTTTTCTGTATTAAAAAAAGTTTTCTGTTGTAGAGTGACATTATATGTAATCCTTTTATACAACTTTGACTAGTAGCTCGTGGTATGAATCCTAGGCAGGGCCTGTAATTTCACATTTCACTCCCATTTCACCCCCACTATCTATATGACAAATAAAGAAATACTGTAAACGTATTTATTTTCGTGCAGATGAATTTTCACTCACTATGTACCTTGACGAACAGCCCCCTTACCGCTATTCCGCTAGGAATAGCTCCGCTATGTTTCTCAAATCACGTGACCGGGGCACTGACCGAAGGGAGAAACGACGTATATACAGAAACTGCCCATCATCGACCTGTTTTCATGCTTTATTTTTTTCTGGAACTTTCTAACCAATCCCAGAAGCTAGAGTCAGTCAAGGGTAGCCACGTTCAAATGGGAACATGTGTTACTTACTGAATAATTAAAAAGTTATCGCTAACCGCAGATTCGAATCGAGAGCTCTCAGCAATGGCCGCCATAATAAACAAGAAGTAGAGGGGAAGAAGCAACTACGACTCTAAGCCAATCATATCATCCGATTCGGTCACGTGACCATAGATACAATGACGTCATATATAGCGGCAGGTCGGGGAAGCCCTCCGATCAGAAAAACAAAGCTGACATAGACTGTTGCAGGTAGAAAATCCGGGATTATCATTTATTTCATTAAAAAGGTAACGAAATATAGATTCTTCTGCTAAAATCTTAGTGTCTGCTGGTCGTTGGGTTGATGTAACCCATACGAACTGAGCAGACAAACTCAAAGCAAAATGTCTGAACGAGAACGGGACTCGGTAGCCATGCCGTAACTGGCGTGACCAAGCAGCTAGAAATAGTTTAGTAATCGGGATTCCCGGGCGGTTTGGGAGGGTCGTTTTCGCGACAATGCTTCATTTGTATATATAAAAACAATATTAGGCAGTCAGAAATATAACCAAACTATTAGAACAATCCAATTCAAGGCGGTACACTTTTCTGGACACCTTTTCGCATGGATTTAAATTTGTGCCGCAAGGAAATCTCAAACCTTGTTTATGCAATGATTATACCTTTTGCACAGGATTTAATGTCATGCACAACGGTGGGTGTGCGAAAATAGCGAAAATAAATACTGCGCGAACATTAATACGTTTACAGTATTTGATCTTATCTTAGACATTGGCCGCAAAGTTTCAAATTTTTCATATTGCTTTTGATTCTGGAGGGACAGGTTTTCATTTCTAATATGAATGTTATGTATATGGATGTTTTTTCTCAGGAAACCATGGTATTCCCTAAAGGCTGATATGAAATATGATGGATCACCTTGATTTCAGACAGAGCATTTCATAGTTTCCCCATTCATTAAGAGGCTTTAATAAGAGACTTGTTTCCATTCTGAGAAAACTATATATGGGTCAGATCTTCAGAAATCTACAATCGGCAGCTCTACACTTTGAGGAAATTCTGCTAAATTCTGCTGGAAAATGGCCAATATCTGAGTATATTTGATATAACTTCATTGATTGCTGACTGTATTGATCGAAACACATTTTTCTTCCTTTCCATTTCCTCACCTGATCTGAAGAAGAAAAGACTAAAGTTGCCCATTTCCCTTCAAACTACTGTTTTTAAGCTATTCATAACAAATGTCAATCCTAGGTGCCATGAAATTATCAAGTGGGTCAGATTTCCAGAAAATGTACAATTTGCCTTCACCAATCCTCTTAAATAACCCACATGTAAGACAAAAATGAGCTTCAAAATGCAGTTTAACATAATAGAACTGATCCTTTAAATCAATGTGATACCAAATATACTCACCATTTTTTCAGACTAATTTAGGAGAATTTCCTAAATGTGTAGATCTGCCAATTGCACATTTTCTGAAAGATCTGGCCCAAGTTCTGACAGCAGTTTTTGAAGTTCTCCCCCTCCTGTCAAGAAGACACGAATGGTGGCTGTTGTGTCGTTAAAATATCCTAACAAGTCACGAATTGCGGTTGTCGTAAAACGGTATCAACCCTGCTTCCACCAACATCCATTCTGACACTATCATGACGTGGGCTTGTCAACTGTCCTTCCTTCCTCGCAGAAATACCAGCATTTCGAAGACCAAAGTTTCTTGCAGTAATATTGACTTTCTGTATCATATTTGAATGACTTTGCCATGGAGCTATATTTTTAGAACTAGCAATAGAGCGTCTATGAGTTTCACTCGCCACTATGTGGGTCGGATCTTCAGAAAATGTACAATTGGCAGCTGTACACATTTAATAAATTCTGTTAAATTAGATTGAAATGTGGTCAGTACTTTGTAAATTCGAATATATTTGGCATTGTATTGATTCTAGCAATCTGTTTGGTTAGGTTGAACTGTATTTTGAACTTTATTTTCCTATGAAATTTGGGTTATTTGAGAGGATTGGTGAAGGTGAATTGTACATTTTCTGGCGAATGTATCCATATAGATCTATTGGGATGATATTGGGATAGTGTTATAATCTAAATGATATTAAGAAACCAGACAAATTCGTGATATTGTTCACAGTCTCTTCTAGATGGGTGGGAACAGCTTGGACATCTCAGGATACCGGTAAATGATATAAACTTGGGTTTTCTACAAGATATTGAATGTTAATATTTGGAATTGCTATAGAAATATATTAAATTAGTTGAAGCAAATCCCTAAACTCAACTCAATGAGAGATGGATGTAGGATGATGTATTCACAAAACATGGGTGTTCGTCCCCTCTCACTTCTGATTTGATATACCACTCACTCACCCACCAACTATAGCCATCTATGTCATTTAAGAAATGTATATATCACCTTCATCTTCCATTATCATTATCATATAAAGCCTGTTAGTACATAAGTAAAAATGTTGCCCTATTCTGGTACTGTTTAGAAATACATAGACGTCGACCTTAGCAATAGTATTATTATACTGTAGGGACCAGCTCGTGTAAAATGTAATATATTTTTAGCATATCCAATCATCCTCTACCCACCTAATATCGGCAGTCCGCATAGCTAATAATATCAGGGCATGAGGAAAATCGTTGCTTGCGATGAGATTGTTTTTGGTGAAATTGTAACTACCTACTGAATAAAGATTTTGTCGAAAAAAAAATTGTTTTCCCCTCTTTCCCGAGTGGCAAAGTATTTTATGAATGTGTCACCCTATATCCATCTCGAGTTGAGTTCTATTTTTATGCAATGATATATAGTTTAGCCTTATTTAATAATGTTTTACCTTCAGTTAATGTCTCCCAACCCTCTGACTCAGCAAAAGCAGGCACTTACAACGTTGCATCTTGAAATGAGCGTCATTGATTGGTGCAACTTGATTCACGCAACCAATCAAAATAGCGTAGTAAATTGGGTGCATTCGAAAAGCAGATTCCACCAGTGAAATCTCCGCATGAATATGCAATGGTCTGATCTGGCCATGTTTGTGTGGATACGCACACCTATCATGGCATGAAAGGCAAGAGCTATCGGGTTGATTGCATATAATATTATATATGGGTCAGATTTTCAGAAAATGTACAATTCGCCTTCACCAATCCTCTCAAATAACCCACACTTAAGACAGAAATGAGCTTCAAAATGCAGTTTAACATAACAGAATTGATACTTTTTATCAATGTGATACCAAATATACTCAAATATACACGGTATTCATCATTTTTCAGCCTAATTTAGCAGAATTTCCTAAATTTGTAGAACTGCCAATTGTACATTTTCTGAAAATCTGACCCATATGCTACATTAGGGTTACATCATTATCTATAATGTACCCCATGGTGAAGTGATCAATGCTACAGCCTGGTAGTAGAGACACACAAAGAGCTCATGTTTTTATCTACTCATGCTTTGTTTTCCCTCAGATGAAAGCATTACTATATGCAAGCCCTATGTATTACTGGGTGATGCCCGTAAAATGTGTATTTTAGAACCAGTCACAAATGACTTTTGTTGAAGAACTGTGTATTGTGTGATAAGCATCTGATATAGCACCATGTGTGGATGAAACAACTTCCCTATATGGGTCAGATTTTCAGAAAATGTACAATTGGCAGCTCTACACATTCAGGAAATTCTCCTTAATTTGGCTGAAAAATGCTGAATACCAGGTATATCTGAGTATATTTGGTATTACATTGATTTAAAGTGTCAGTTCTGTTATGTTAAACTACATTTTGAAGCTCATTTTTGTCTTAGATTTGGGTTATTTGAGCGGATTGGTGAAGGCGAATTGTACATTTCCTGAAAATCTGACCCATATAATGTGCATCTGATAACTTACGAAGGTTGAAGTACCACAAATTCTGCTAAATATTTTTTTTTGCGCAAATTTAGTGCTTAACATTTCTGTTTTGTGGCGTGGAGGCATGCAACTGCAAGAACTGTTCTCCATGAAACTGGTTTAATATGCCCGACTGGGAAATCATACCCCGCAAATGTTTTTTAATCTGCACAGTAATTGTTACAAGGAGTTGGACAGTGTACAGGTGTATAAGGGTCAGATTTTCCAGAAAGTGTACAATTGGAAACTACTTATTTAGGAAATTATGCTAAATTAGGTTGAAAAATGATGAAAACCTGTTATATGAGACTATATTTGGTATCACATTGATTTAAAGTATGTGTTTTGTTATGTTAAACTGCATTTTGAAATTCATTTCTGTTTTAATGGGGTTTATTCCATATTCCAAGTGTTGAAGGTCATTCACACTCCATATTCCAAGTGTTGAAGGTCATTCACACTCCATATTCCAAGTGTTGAAGGTCATTCACACTCCATATTCCAAGTGTTGAAGGTCATTCACACTCCATATTCCAAGTGGTGAAGGTCATTCACACTCCATATTCCAAGTGGTGAAGGTCATTCACACTCCATATTCCAAGTGTTGAAGGTCATTCACACTCCATATTCCAAGTGTTGAAGGTCATTCACACTCCATATTCCAAGTGTTGAAGGTCATTCACACTCCATATTCCAAGTGTTGAAGGTCATTCACACTCCATATTCCAAGTGTTGAAGGTCATTCACACTCCATATTCCAAGTGTTGAAGGTCATTCACACTCCATATTCCAAGTGTTGAAGGTCATTCACACTCCATATTCCAAGTGTTGAAGGTCATTCACACTCCATATTCCAAGTGCTGAAGGTCATTCACACTCCATATTCCAAGTGCTGAAGGTCATTCACACTCCATATTCCAAGTGGTGAAGGTCATTCACACTCCATATTCCAAGTGTTGAAGGTCATTCACACTCCATATCCCAAGTGTTGAAGGTCATTCACACTCCATATCCCAAGTGTTGAAGGTCATTCACACTCCATATCCCAAGTGTTGAAGGTCATTCACACTCCATATTCCAAGTGGTGAAGGTCATTCACACTCCATATTCCAAGTGGTGAAGGTCATTCACACTCCATATTCCAAGTGGTGAAGGTCATTCACACTCCATATTCCAAGTGGTGAAGGTCATTCACACTCCATATCCCAAGTGGTGAAGGTCATTCACACTCCATATTCCAAGTGGTGAAGGTTTATTCACACTCCATATCCCAAGTGGTGAAGGTCATTCACACTCCATATCCCAAGTGGTGAAGGTCATTCACCCTCCATAGTCCAAGTGGTGAAGGTCATTCACACTCCATAGTCCAAGTGTTGAAGGTCATTCACACTCCATAGTCCAAGTGTTGAAGGTCATTCACACTCCATATTCCAAGTGGTGAAGGTCATTCACACTCCATATTCCATGTGGTGAAGGTCATTCACACTCCATATTCCAAGTGGTGAAGGTCATTCACACTCCATATTCCAAGTGTTGAAGGTCATTCACACTCCATATTCCAAGTGGTGAAGGTCATTCACACTCCATATTCCAAGTGGTGAAGGTCATTCACACTCCATATTCCAAGTGGTGAAGGTCATTCACACTCCATATCCCAAGTGGTGAAGGTCATTCACACTCCATATTCCAAGTGGTGAAGGTCATTCACACTCCATATTCCAAGTGTTGAAGGTTCATTCACACTCCATATTCCAAGTGGTAAAGGTCATTCACACTCTGGGACAAAGCCTGGAAGTTGTGTAAAGGAACTGATTGTGTGTATGTTTCCTGCTTGACTCATAAGTTTTAACCTTCACTGATGGTATGGGGAAGCATTATAGCTTTAGAGCGAGGTTAATGTCGCACAATGAAGTCCATCGCGCTGTGCTGTTGTCGCCTCCAGCGATTGGAATTGCAAACCTTGAGCGACCGGGCTCCCAGACTGAGGTAATGTGGTTACCATGGCACTAATCGCTAGCGTGGCCTCAGGGCTCCACATAGAGATGCGCAGTAGTCGGGTATATGGGTGAAGTCACCGGAAAATGTACAATTCACCTTCACCAATCCTCTCAAATTACACAAATTTAAGACAAAAATCAGGTTCAAAATACAGTTCACATAACCAAACAGATTGTTTGAATCAATGCAATATCAAACATACTCAGATATGCCTAGTATTGGCAATGCCCAGTCTTAATCTGGCAGAATTTAATAAATGTGTAGTCCTGCCGATTGTACATTTTCCTACAATCTGTCCCATATTCAGGGCCCCTCATAGCAGGGGGAAGTAGGTGGGGATCCATCTTCTTAGAGATAATTTCCCTCAAATTTGTTTTTATGTATTTGTTATCTTCATATGCTGGGGTTTTATGCCTTGTGTATGTGTTTATATGGATATCTGAATCTATATGCATGTGTATGTTTATCTGTATGTGGACATCAATTCCTTTCTATTAAAAAATTGACTTTGAATTTAGCAAGTTTTTAAAAACTATTCCACCCCCCTCTTGTCCCTCCCCATATTCCTCTTAATCAATCTATTCAATCTGACTGTATTCTCTTTCTTTCTGAATCAGTGTGATCCGTTTTTAGGAAAATGAGTCATAAGTCGCAAAATATGGATTTTTAGATATCACCATAATATGAAAAGAGGAGATCAAGGTGATTCCAATGATAGTAAACACTAGGACACCTAATACGTATTTCTATATTCTAAGTTGGATATTTTTATTTTTGAGGAAACAAAATGTTTCCAATGTTTTTGGTTGGGTAATTACCAGTAAAATAACTAAATATACTCCATACAAAGACCTTCACAACGCAAGGATATATTTAATACAGTGTCCCGAAATTTGTTACATGGATTTATATGACTATAAGTAAAAACCCTCTAACAATAATAACATTTCAATAAAGAGAACTTGACCCATATATTGCTCACAATAATGCAATTTTGTGAAAAAACCCTTTGAAAAATATCAATTTTGCGACTTGTGACTCATTTTCCTGGAACACATCCCATCTGTCGGCCCTCCTCTCACACCGTCTCTCTCCTTCCGGCTCGTTACAAAGAATCCAATCAGAAATAACATCCATTTTAATGGCGGACACAATCACAAATTAACAGGAAGGGCCATGCTAGAGAAATCATATTACAGGAACCAGGTTGTCTTAATGCTTTGGAACAAGTCAAGCTGCAGCTTCAGGTTTTTAACCGATTATTAAGCACAGGCCGCACTGTAGGGCGATCTGTCTGCAGTTGAATAATTTCATTATTATTATCATTTAACTTTATTTTCACAACAAGTACGTCATAGTTTCTAACTACTGGTGGAAACTGGGGGTAGGCTCTGGGAAATTGTAGGATATAGGTCAGATTTTCTGAAAATGTACAATTCAACCTCACCAATCCTTTCAAAAAACCCAAATTTAAAACAAAAATAAAGTTCAAAATACAGTTTAACTTAACCAAACAGATTGCTAGAATCAATCCAATGCCGAATATACTCAAAATCACCTAGTATTGACTAAATTGCAGCCTAATTTAGCAGGATTTACTAAATGTGTACAGCTGCCAATAAGGGATTTGCATGTGCCACTGCGCATGTCTGGTACAGTGCATCATGGGGTGGATTTTGATGAAATGCATGATGAGAACATGGAGGCTTGTGTTATGGAAACATGTATAACACATGGATATTGACATTAGAGCATTGATAAATAGTCCATGCTGAACATGACATGTTTTCTATAGATTTTACACTGTACCATTAGTCCATGCGAATCAGGATTCAAAATGGCGGCTATGCAACTCCCCTATTGTACATTTTCTTGGTACATTTCTTTGGTACATGTATTACTTTTTTTTAAAACAGCTTTATTCAATATATCAACAAAACTTGCTTTCTCCAGGCCGATAACACACAAAAATACATCGAACCCCTTATCGTTCCTTAGTGTAGACATTAATAAAGGGAAGAATATGAAATACAGACTCATCTTGATGATAACATTTGTGAGAAGGGTAAAACATATACACAGCTTTATATTTTTAATTCATTATGAAGAGACTATATTTCCTAAAATAAGGATTTATCCTGTTAAGCTGGTACATGTGTTACTACTACTTATTACACTAAACTGTCAAAAAATGAAAACATTCCCTCTGGAGTTCTTGTGATAAAGACATTTGAAAAATACCATTTATCTGCAACACATCTCAGATCCTGAGTTCTAACAAATATATTTTGAGATAACATCATATTTGAACAGATGGGATCAAGCCGATCCCAATGATAGTAAACATTAAGTACATTTAAGAAGTGAATCTATATTCTATATTTCAAGTTTGATATATTCATGCTTGAAAAAAAAGTTTGCAGTGTTTCTGGATGGGTAATTAATTAGCAGTAAAGTAACTAAATATACTCAATAGGATGACCTGTGAAACGCAGGGATATATTTAATCCCCTGTCTTGAAATGTGATACATGAATTGATGCTACTTACAGCACTCAACCCTACAAGAATGAGAGATTTCAAACAAAGAGAACTTGTGAATCAATCCCTTTGACAAATATCATTTTTGCGACTTGTGACGTATTTTCCTGCAACACATCACATTTATTTTAGATGTGGGTATATTTAGCGTCTATAGTTTATGGCAGGTTAATTATAGAGCGGGGATTTTTCTCTGATGTCGAGGTGTGGAAGAAGGCATATTCCATTAGTTCCTCTTAATCAGTTCACATCCCCATAAAAACAGCTGGGCTCGCCTCCCTCGACCCAATTTGGGGGGAAGTTCCTCCTGTTTTAGATGTAATCCTCTCCCCTCTAAGCCAGGTCATGATAGCACATATCAAGTAGGCGACCTTTAATGGCACTTAAAATCATAAAATGACGCCTAAATGACCAATGGATATATGGCCTTCCCTCCCCTTCCATCTACTCCTTCCCACTTCCCTCTAAAGGAAAGGAGCGCTAAACTATATTCATCAACCGGTTAACCCCCCGCCCCCCCCCCCCCAACCCCCGCCCCCCCCCCTGTCAGCGCCACCCACCTTGAAAGGGAATAGCTAAACACGGAACCACTTTCCCTCCCCGTCTTCTTAGAGCTTTGTTTACCGAGAGCTCGGCAGTTGGTACACGATTATGGGCCTTTTAATCTTTCCTATAATAATTTATTTATAGCCTCCCCTTCGTCTCTATACGGGTCAAGTCGCCAGAAAATGTACAATTGGCCTACACCAATTCTCTCAAATAACCCCAATTCAAGACGAAAATGAAGTTTAAAATACAGTTCAACCTAACCAAACAGATTGCTAGAATCAATGCAGTGCCGAATATACTCGAATTTATCTGGTATTGGCCATTTTTCACTCTTATTTAGCAGAATTTACTAAATGTGTACAGCTGCCTATTGTACATTTTCTGACAATCTGACCCATTATACCGCTTAGGATCCCGTGCTTAGATGGTGGTTATATCTCGTGGTTATACGGTGGTTATATCCCGCTTCATCTCGCTCTATGAATTAGTCCATTTCCTTCCTCCAATTATGCCAGAGGGGCGTCAGAATTAAGGCGAGCAATTAATCCTAATTCCCGATATTAAATGCTGCTTTATATAGACGTTTATTGGTGTTGGTATGAATAATATAATGCAGGTGGAGGCCAGTAACTGCTGTGTGCTTAAAGCTGTATTCCTATAACATCTTATCAAATCTTACCAAATTCACTCATATTAAAGGGTGGTCTCCACTGGCTGCGGTAGGCTCTGCGGTAAGCCTTGCGGTAAGCCTTGCGATGTTGTTGTGATGGTGCTGTAGGCGGAGAGGAATGACGGAGTGCCCAGTGAACCATGTAGGGAGAACTTCGCCACTCCTCTCCACCTACAGAACCAGCACATCACCATCGCAAGGCTTACCGCAGAGCTTAACGCAGCCAGTGGAGACCACCCTTAAGACTAGTTATAGGTAACGGCTGGAAGACCTGGACATTACTCCAGAAGCATGTCTACCCTTTTGTCAATCCTCCGTATATGTAATAATTTGCCAAATAAAGAATTTTCAAACCAAATCAAAACGCTTTATTCTTTTTGTGTCGTTATTGAATATTGTATCTTGATATTCTGGTCGACACTAGCAGCATTTGCATATATATATATATATATATCTTTGTGTGTAGAGTCCAGTTTGTGCAGTATATATGAACCACTGACCATTCATTTTGTCCTAATGTTGAATTTCAGTTGAATATTTGTTACGGACATGTACTAATGTTTACTGGGTTTTTTTCAATTATGTACTACCTGATGGTTTGTCTGTAAAGGCTGGGTTCCACAGGCCGGCTACTGCTCCCGCTTCTTGAAGAAAGAAGCGGGAGAGTAACAGGGATGGGTGCTTTTGGGCCCCGCTACAAAGCCACGTTACTTACCGCTTCTTTTGGAGCGTTTTCGAAGAGTAAAGTGCTCCCGCTTCTATCAAACATGTTTGATTTGAAGCAGCCGCTACTTTGTAGCAGGAGGTAGCGGGAAATAGCGGGGGCTGAAGTGGGGCAATGTCATCACTCTACGCTACTTCTCACGCTACTTGATGCTTCCATTTCTATGTGAAAATAAAATGTCGTCTGCTTACATTTCTGAGTAGCGGTGGAAGTAGCGGAGCAATAGCACCCATTCCAGTATACCTTCAGTTGCTTTCTCCCGCTTCTAAAGAACTGGGAGCAAAGAAACGGGAAGAGTAGAGGGAGTAGTAGCCAGCCAGTAGAACCCAGGCTTCAGAGCACAACGCGATATATTTGTTGTTGTTGTTACTTTTATTTTGACTGGATGACAATGTCAGTGGGTCAAGCTCCCCGAAGTTGGGAGGATTTCAAGCCCTACTGGACACGTTCGTAACAAGTTTATAGGAGTAACAATCAGCCATTAGGTCAACGATCTAATGGCCGCTCCTATAAATGTTGGTCTTGTCTAATATAAAGGTTTTTATGCAAGATAGTTAGCTCAGCAACAATGTTTATATCATAATAAAATAAGCGATTACTCGGTGAGTTGGGCAATATTATAATAATAATTGCCAATGAGATCTTGGCAACCTTAAGGGTTGCAAATTGGCAGTAATGTTTGTTCATTTTTGAACACTTAGGTAGGGATATATATGTTTTTAGAAGTGTTTTTAACTTTAATTTATTTTCAATACCTAGGTTTCACCTGCAGTACTTAATTACTTATTATATAATAGTCACAACTCGACAGTTACTTGAATGTTAAATGTGGTCATTGAATTGTATTCTTAATTTAACTGTTTAACTGTCTATTTCACAGAATGTCACTGAGCGAAGTAAGCCTTAAAACTTATTTCCAATATCAGGTGATACTGAGAATATCATTGTGATGAAATGTTATTGTTCCTTAATAGGGCGACTCCACTAGAGAGAAAAACACCGCCGACAAATTTTTTAGTTGCCCACTAATTTGTTGCAACAAATATCCATACAGAAACAACAGTTTCCAGAGAATGTGGCAACACATCTGACACTCCTACATTTGCGTTTTCATTGCAAACATGAAATAAACTGTTGTTAGTGGGCAACAAAAAGATTTGTCACCGCCGTTTTTCCTCAAGTGGAGTTCCACTATAATAAACATATTTTCAAATTTAAATTCAATGTGTATAATTACTGAATTGTGTGTCTTTGTCTGCTTGCAGTTGTTGGGCTGTGCCATCCTGGGAGTGGGTATCTGGGTGCGAGTGGATCCAAGCTTTGAGCAGTACGTGCAGAGCTCTGAGTCGTTCAACTTCCTCTATGTGGGCGCGTATATCCTCATCACAGTGGGCGTGGTCATCATGGTCATCGGCTTCCTGGGCTGTTGTGGAGCTATCAGGGAGAGTCAGTGTATGCTCTCTATTGTAAGTATATCCCTTACTTATATTTATTATATGCGCATGCTATATGAGAGGTGCTATAAGTGGGGTGCTATAAAAATATTCATATAGGACACGTCCTATGAAAATGTAGTTGTCTAAAAATAGCTCTGTTGATATGCTTTGCGGAGATCTGGCTCTCCGCAAAGCATTGTAAACAAATCCCCGCGATCGGTAATCCACCCATGATTCTGGTACTATGATTATAGAAATACATAATACAAACCATATCATTAAATAGAGCATTTAATTCTCTATCCAATGATATAAGTTTTATTAATGTAGCTCAAGAAATGGCCACAATATGAACGTTTTAATTTAACAATATAAATAGGCCTATACTAACGGGGCTGTCAGCAGGGCTCTCTGTGCTTCTTTAATATTTTTTCAGTGATATCTGATGACATAATATGATCAAATTTTATGCACATATAATAAATATAGAATGGAACTCGCCTGCAATAATCGAAAATTTATTGGACTTGATTCATCCACATAAGCACTCTGCCTACGGCATCGTGCTTATGTGGACAAATCTCATCCAATAAATTTTCGATTATTGCCGGCTCGTCCCATTCTCTCTATTTATATCACAAGTTTGGATGTTATCATATAGAAATGAAGGGACTTGTTTTGATTGGTCGCGTAAATCAAGTTGCGCCAATCAATGACGCACATTTCATGACGCAAGGTTGTAGGCACTGCTTTTGCTGAGTCGGAGGGTTGTGAGAAAGGTAAATAGTGATCAATCAAGTTTTCGGTATCAATACATATATTCAAAATGAGGGACTTGTGATATGAAAACAAACTCATCATTGATCCGTTGGAACGTTTCTATGCACACAAGGGGGAAGAAATGGAGGTTTTTCACAGCCACCCGTGAAAAACCTCCATTTCGTCAACCCCATGTGCATAGAAACGTCCCAACGGATCAATGAGTCGTTGTCTTTTGTATAAATATGTGATGTATTACAGGGAAATGAGTCGCAAGTCGCAAATAATGGATTTTGAGATATCATCATATTTGAAAAGATGAGATCAAGTGGATTCTAACGATAGTAAACATTAAGGGTATCTAAAAAGTATTTATATATTTTATGTCTCATATATTTATGTTTGCAATATTTCTGGGTAGGCAATTACCAGTAAAGTAATCAAATGTACTCCCCAGCATGACCTTAGAAACGCAGGATATATTTAATAAACTGCCTTGAGATTTGATGCATATATTCATATGACTTACGGCGCTAAACCCTCCAAAGCTCAGAACATTCCAACAAAGAGATCCTGTGAATAAATCATTTTAGAAAATATCCTTTTTTCGACTTGTGACTCATTGTTGTAAAACACATCACAATCACATATATATATAAATCTTTATTTCCATTTGTGTTTCACGAATAATAATATCGGTAATAATTTCTATCTATGTGGAAGCTGTGTTTTCTGTTTCTTGTGGGGAAAATGTTTCAAAATCCAAATATTTCAAATTTCCTTCTTCACTGGTGTGTTGTTAGCTTATCGATGTGATATGTGCAGTCTAGGCTCAGAGCCTCTCAGATATAGATAAGAATGGTATGTCAGTGATCGGACGCCTACTGCGCTAATAATGGCTTTGGTGCCCCTGGGGTAGGCGTCCTCATGGGATTATAATGGCATTCTGCGGTTTGGAGCAAGACCCTGTTATCCTGCCCTGATCAGGCCTATAGTAATAAACACTACTGGCGTCAGATTTTTAGAAAATGTACAATTCACCTTCACCAATCCTCTCAAATAACCCACATTTCAGACGAAAATAAAGTTCAAAATACAGTGCAACCTAACCAAACAAATTGCTAGAATCAATACAATGCCAAATATACTCGTATTGACCTAGTATTGGCAAAATTACAGCGCTACTTAACAGAATTTATTAAATGTGTACAGCTGCGAATTGTACATTTTCTGAAGATCTGACCCACTGAATTCCCTCGAATTCATTGCAAAACAGAATCCAAAATGGCGTCGATGAAAGTCCCTGCTAAGGAGGTGCTTCTTGCAACCATAAATCTCGCCTTTCATGATGCATGAAATATTAAGCGGTGTGCAGCGATAAACGAGGGCTGAAGTTACCATAAACTCACTCCTTGAGCAGGTTCAGCGACGGCGCTTTTATACCAGTGCTTAGGGCGATAATTTGTCGTCAGAATTCCGTGGATTGAAAGATGTGCATTTGGGTGAATTCGCTAGAAAATGTACAATACGCCTTCACCAATCTTCTCAAATAACCCAGATTTCATACAAAAATAAAGATCAGAATACAGTTCAACCTAACCAAACTGATTGCTAGAATCAATGCAATACTGAATATACTCTAATGTACCTAGTATTGACCAAATTTCAGCCTAATTTAGGAGAATTTACTAGATGTGTACAGGACAGTTCATGAAATAGGAGGAAAAAATCAATTCTCCATAAAATAATTAAAAATAAATTAGAATTGGGGAGCGAACGACCGGGCCCAAACCCTCAGATGAGATAAGAATGGTATATCAGTGATTGGACGCCTACTTCACTAATCGGTTTCCTTGCCTAGGACTAGGCGTTCTTATGGGAGTATAATGACTTTTTGCGGTCTTAATGGAATTATAATGGCACTTTGCAGTTTGAGGCAAGAGGCTTTCCCTCCGTTTGAAGGGACTCTCTCATCTTTGGGTCTAGACTGGCCTTGTCTTCCCCTGGCCTGTAGGCCTATAGCCAGCCCATCCGTCCATATACCGGAGACACTAGAAATGACACACTGCGGTGTCTGCCCCTTTATCTTCATCTGCATTTCAAATTCCCTTGATACAATACACGTCAATGGGTGTGTACATAATGAAGTATCACAGCAGTAAAGGAGAATTAAATGAAAGTAGTAGTCTATAGTATATAGCTCCACCTTGTGGATACATTCAACTCTATACAAACAGACTATAGTAGTATAGGAAATGTATAATTGTCTATGGCACTACACGAGTATTCACTTTATACATATAAACACTAATTATTGTAGATTCAAATACATAGGTAGCAATACCAGTCTTGCAATAGTTGTATTACTCACACATTAACCCATGCTAACACCCCTTCCCATCCCATTCACCCATAACTGAATCTATACACAAGTAATGAGTGTTTATAATTGATAAACTCGCCAACTGATGAAACAAGCAGGAGGCACAGAGAGCGAGCGCCAGGGAATCAAGGCCCTTCTCCTCCATCTAATTGCTCCTGCCGCGATGCCATTTGCCAGTTGACAAACAAGGCCTGTGAAAAGTATCTATTTTGTCGCCCCACGCCCCCCGTCGCTTGCCAGAAATCAATAACTAATTTTCTGCGACCAAAACTGAGGGGATTAGAGCTGATAGGAGGCGTGCGTTTTGTAGGGGTGGGTGGTGGGTGTGAAGGGCGGGGGGTAGTGGGGGTTTCTTTTTGTTGTTTGAGGGGGGAGGGGGGCATGAGGCTGATTAATACGGGATCTGCATGTGCCACTGCGCATGTATGTTACAGTCTATTCTGGGATAGATTCTTGATGAAATCTGAGATACAAATATTTAGTAATTTGTTTTAATCTATTACACTTTTCCCAATATTTATGGTGAAACAATAGTGGCAATTCAATGGAAATTAATGGCGAGTGTAGTGGGTAATACACAGGCTTTATTACCTGCTATTTGTGATATGAGCACCAATGCTGTAGCCTATGGTATTACATATTATCCGCTAGAAAGGTATAATATACCTCATGCTGTATGTGGTATGAGCACCAATGCTGTATACCCTATGGCAGTCCATATTACCTGCTAGAATGGTATAATATACCCATGTTCTATGTGGTATGAGCGCCAATGTTGTAGCCTATGGCCCTCCATATTACCCGCTAGAAAGGTATAATATACCTCATTTGGTATGAGCACCAATGCTCTAGCCTATGGCATTCCATATTACCCGCTAGAAAGGTGTAATAAGTATCTACAAATGCTTATAAATACAGAAATACTTTCTATCACGGACCCCCTTGGAACTGTGACTTGTGTTATAGTCTGCAGTTGCTCCATTACAAGAATGGAATTTGGTAGAGTCCGACATTTCCCCAATGATTTAAGGTGGAGAGTGGGAGTGGAAGAATACACGATATATGTGAATCAAGGTTTAGGAGGATAGGAGTCCCATAGCCCTCGCTCTGTGTATGTTCACATTCTACTTGCATCTAATAGTCAATATAGTAATAATAATAATAATCCATAATATTGATCATCCTAACCAATTGAGAGGCTTCCTAGAGAAGTCGGACCACTCTGATGTGAGACCGGGCGGGTTAATGGAGTCGGACCACTGGGTTGGTGGACTTGGACCAAAACATACCATACAATAACTAACCCTAAACCTAACCCTAAAATTGGTTGTCCTAAGTTAGTAAAGGTATTAGTGGAGTGTCTGAAGTAAAACTGACAAATAAAAGAATTACTTTGACTATACCTAATCGTAATAATGTTCCGCCTAAAGCTATGCCTGGTCCGAGTCCACTAACCCCATGGTCCGAGTCCACTAACCCACTGGTCCGACCATACCCAGTCCGAGTATACCACGGTCAGAGCCCAGTGCGGTCCGAGTTCTCCAGACCCCTGGTCTCTGTATGGTGTAAGACCAATGTGATGTGTTACAGGAAAATGAATCACATATCGCAAAAATGAATTTTTCAAAGCGATTTTTTCACAAGTTCTTTTTGTACGAATGTACTCATTTTCAAGGTATGTGATGCCCCTAGTCGTGCAAAAACCAAATTTTGATGCATTCTTAAGCTCATAACGATATAGAGTATATTAGCTACTTGACTAGTAATTGTCCACCTAGAGATATTGCAGCTATATTCTCAAATATAAAGTACCAAACTTAAAATATAGAAATACTTATTTGAAGTCCTAATGTTTACTATCATTAGAATCGGCTTGATGTCTACTTTTCAAATATGATGATATCTCAAAATCTATTTTTTGCGACTTGTGACTCATTTTCCTGTAACACATCATATTTTAGAAGACATGTGGAACTGGCAGGTGTTTATCAGTGGGAGAATATTCCCCTTCAAGGAAGGATGACGGTGCGTAAATAACAATTAGCGGTCATGTCCCCCAACTCCATTATTGTGGCCATTCCATCAGAAATCCTCATTCCATTTCTGCTAGTTTGTCGTCAGCACAAAGTGTTTCTGCAATTCTGCTGAACCCAGTTAGCCAGATAGTGTGCACATTTAACACCAGTGGCGCTGAAGGCTGAGACGGAAGCTTCCGGCGTCACTCTCTTATGCAACAAACAGCAACATGGCAGACTCTTCGGTTCCTAGACGTTTGATATTTGGCTAATTTAACCCATATTACATTTGCCATGAAAGGATATTTACTAGGCTTTTTTTGCAAGTACTAGATCAACACTCAGCTACCTGACAAAAATAAATCATGTTTAGGCCTACTGTTTCGTCAGTTGGGGGTGCAATAACCGGAAGCTCCCGCCTTAGCTTTATCTCCGCCAAAAGAAAAGCTAGGTGGCATGACGGTCGGAAAGCTTATTTTCACGCTATCAAGGATAAATGCAGAAATCTTTTGTAACATCAGGCAATTCTGAGAATAGCATCAGAGATGTAATGTCTTTTGTCCTGAATAAAAATGTTTTCAAATCAAATCAAATCATAGTCTAGACTCAGAGTTGAGGGAAAGACTCTCGCTCCAAATGGCAACATACCATTATAATTCCATTAGGACGCCTACTTCAGAGGCAGAAAAGCCATTAGCGCAGTAGGCGTCCAATCATTGACATACCATTCCTATCTGAGAGGCTGTGAGCCTGAACTGGATGATGACCCTATTTCATAATGTTGCTTGGTCCATAATGCACTGAAGGCTTAAAACATATCATACATTCACACCATTTGTGATCCGTTTTAGAAAGGTTTAGGAAAATGCGTCACAAGTCGCAAATAATGAATTTTGAGTTATCATCATATTTGAAAAGAGGAGATCAAGGTGATTACAATGATAGTTAACACTAGGACACCTAATTCTATATTTAAATTTGATGTTTTATTTTTGAAAAAAAAAAAATTTGGCAATGTTTCCGGATTGGTAATTACCAGGAAAGTAACTAAATATACTCCATACAAAGGCCTTCAAAACGAAAGGACATATTTAAAACAATGTCCCGAAATTTGTTACATGGATTAATATGACTATAAGTGCTAAACTCTCTAAGAATTAGAACATTCAATTAAGAGACCTTGTGAAAAAAACACTGAAAAATAAGAATTTTGCGTTTTATGACTCATTTTCCTGGAACACATCACATTTTGTACTTCTATTACTTCTTTTTGATCAGCCAACTCATATTCTACCCAAATTAGTGGATTTATTCTGAGGAATATGGGCAGAAATTCCAGCAGATATTTGATTCCCTTCATAAATAGAGACTGGCAATCCGAACTGCCTCACCAGCATCATAACCACTGTGGGGGAGAGAATCTGATCTGGAGGAATCGCATTTTAATCGGGTTTCCCATGCAAGGCGATATTCTAATTGGATTTTCCCATGGGAAGAAGAGGTCTGTTCATCTAGCGTCCCTTACCAGCGTCCGTTATACCAGCGTCTGCAGAGCACATCACGTGGGGGAAGCTATCAGACGCTCTGTGGCGTTCCCTTGCGCTAAAAAGTGGTATAATGACATTTGGGGGCAAGTTGTCCTGATAGAAAATGAAACCCGGCTCAGAGCGAGCTGGGCCAAGCAAATTTCAGTGTGTGGGGAGTGGGTGGTGGGGGGTCCGGGGGTTAAGAGGCCTGAGGGGGCAGTCTCACAAATCATTCAATTTCTTTTTATTCAACGTTTTTATACAGCAAGACATGACTATTATTTGTCAAGACCAAAGCTCACAGCATCTGTAATGATATTCTGCCTGGCGCTGTGTCTAGTGTGGTTTTAACTAACTAGGTGCATGACTTTATAATGTAACTAAAAATAGGAACTAATAACATCGAAATGATAGTATCGATCAACATATATACATTTTTAGCAGATAGATTTGAGAGCAATTAACCTTTATTGTAGCAAAATATAGGATTAGTTTCATTAGTGGATCAGATGATCTGATTGAGTGTGGGGGTCGGGAAGGGGTAGAAGAGGCCTGATGGGGGGGCAGTCTCACAAATCCTTCAACAATTATTTAGCATATATATAGATTTGAAAGCAATTAACGTTTATTGTACCAACATATTGGATTAGTTTCATAATACTGTATTAGCAGGGACCACTGCTTGGGTTTACATGTTAAATGTCACACATGTGTAGGCTGCACTAAATGTACTGAGCTTGTTCTACCATTTGATGTTGTTTGGTGCGAGAGGCTTTTCCTCAGTTTGAAGGAATTTTCCCTCCTCTGAGCCTAGACTGTGAGAGGCTTTACCTCACTTTGGAGAGACTCAACTCTGAGCCTAGACTGTGAGAGGCTTTCCCTCAGTTTGGAGGGACTCTCAGCTCTGACCCTAGACTGCAAGAGGCTTTCCCTAAGTTTGGAGGGACTCTTCTCAACTCTGAGCCTAGACTGCAAGAGGCTTTCCCTCAGTTTGGAGAGACTCTCTCAGCTCTGACCCTAGACTAGTCTATGAGAGCTTCTTCCAAGTCTGAGCCTAGACTGTGAGAAGCTTTCCCTCAGTTTGGAGGGACTCTCTCAGCTCTGAGCCTAGACTGTCTAGTCTATAAGTTGCTGCCGGCTGTACATGTACATAAACAGGCCTGCAGCCCTGATGGTGTGAGCCATGGAAGGGACAGATCACAGGAGCAAGCACTGTACAGTCTTCTACATTAGTTCTCTTGCTTGCTGCTATCAGTTCTTATAGCCATACCCAGACACATTTGTCATTATCTTTTTATCGCTGGGCAATCTAAGGACTCCTGTATCCTATGGCAGGCTATGGGATGTGTATAATGATGGATTAGAAGACGACTAGACATCTCACAAATATATATGTGTAGTGAACCTGCTGAAAAACGCTAAAATTACACATATGGGTCAGATTTTCAGAAAATGTACAATTGGCAGCTCTACACATTTAGGAAATTCTGTTAAATTAGAGTGAAAAATGATAAATACTAGGTATATCAGAGTATATTCTGTATTGTATTCATTCAATAAATCTGTCTGGTTGTGTTGAACTGTATTTTTAACCTATAGCTAATTCTCTTCTTAAATGTGGGTTATTTGAGAGGATTGGTGAAGGTCAATTGTACATTTTCTGAAAATCTGACCCTTATACAAGAAGAATAACGGAAGCACCACATGTATGAACGTAAATTATATTATTTGTCACTTGTTAAGTTAATGTGCCTTGTATAGTATTTGTATTTGTATTTAAAGATTTTTATTCAGCCAAGACATTATGAGTAGTACGTTATTTCCAGTCCAGGCTGCTGACAGGTTTATGAAAGTTAAAGAAAGGTTATACAATATAATATTGTGTGATGTCTCTTGTCTCAGGATATGCAGTATAACAATTCTAAAAAAATATATTGTGATATCAATTCCTTCAATTAGTTACATTGTCACAGTATCTTTTTATTGCAAATATTTTCACATTATTTCTTTTTTATTGGGAGGGATTATCATAAACAGTCTAGGCTCATAACCTCTCAGATCAGACAAGACTGGTATGTCAGTGATTGGACGCCAACTGCGCTAATGGCTTTCCCAGCCCTGAAGTTTGCGTTCTATATTAATAAGATTTTATTGGCATCTCAACTCTTAAGCTAGACTGTGGGACGCTTTCCCTCAGTTTGAAGGGACTCTCCTAGCTCTGAGCCTAGACTGTGAGAGGCTTTCCCCCAATTTGAAGGGACTCTCCTAGCTCTGAGCCTAGACTGTGAGAGGCTTTCCCTCATTTTGAAGGAACTCTCCTAGCTCTGAGCCTAGACTGATACGGAAAAATCCTGATGGTACACATTTTCCTTGACCGACCCATACGTAAATAATTTATCGTTGTACCCGTTTCCAGGTAGGGTCGGTTTTTATCGCTGGGCAAGATGGGAAAGATCTTTTTTCAAAAACAGAGATTGAGTTAGTTTGATTTGCTCCACTTTGATGTGGGGACATTGACCTCTTCCCAGAATAATCTCTACCCAGGAGGCATTGAACTCGCGTTTCAATCGCGTTCATTTTTATTTTAAGGAAAATATCATTTTCATGCCCTTCTTAACTAAGCATTCTAGGTCAAACGAACTAACTCGACGATTAATTTGTAGGCATATTTTCTTAATTCGTCCTAGAATATTCAGGATATTGCTTAGTTAAGAATTAAAAGACCCTCTGAAGATAACGCCATTCCTTAAATTTCTCATTGTAATGCTAAGATAAGATAAAGATAAGTGAGATAAGATAATTCTTTATTTGCCATAGGAATGTTTTGACAAAAAGCTTGTAGTCCTCTCAAAGAGAGGTCTCCCCGACCATGCCTTTCGTGTTATCTCCCCCTTGTTACAGTTATACATGTACCTCTATTCTACGTTTACAGTATAAAGTAAGCACAGTACAATCATGAAAATCAAATGACAATTAACAATTAAGGTGCAGTCTCCTAAACCTCCATCATGTACAAGTGTATTCAGAGAATTCTGAATAAAATCCAACAGAAATCCATTCACAGAGATCTATAGTTTGTGGTCGGTCCTGGAAGCACATATGATCAGTTGGTGCGACTCACCGTGTGACTGGGGTTGAATTAATCCCAAGCTGAAGGTATGAATGAGAGCCATATTTCTGCACCCCATGCCAGCTGGTACTAGACACATGTCCTTCTACTCTTATGTCAATACTTAAGAGTCCATTTAGTCTGATATGATGAGGCTAGGCATGAAGCACTGGGGCCCGTTGCATCACCTTTTTTTTTAAAGATTTTATTTAGACTTTGTATACTTATGCTAAATCTTCCTACCTAAGCATAGAAAAATAATTTAGCTGGGAATATGTTAAGTACAGTCCATAATCAGAGCAGATCAGAGCAGATAAGAATGGTATGTCAGTGATTGGACGCCTACTGCACTGATGGCTTTCCTGGCCCATGACTATTAGGTGTCCTAATTGAATTATAATGACATTTTACGGTCTTAATTGAATTATAATGGCACTTTGCGGTTTGGAGCGAGAAGCTTTCCCTCAGTTTGAAGGGACTCGCTCAACTTTGAGCCAAGACTGAGTAAGGATTTCTCCTGCAACAGGCCCTGGCCTATAAGAAGCACTGGGACCCGTTGCATGACAAACCCTTACTTACTATGTTCCTGCCTCAGCCTTCTAAGACAAAAACCCATGATTATAAAAGTAGTTTTGATATTTTGTAATGTTTGTAATTTTTCAATATCTGTGTACCGGTATTCTAAATTTGACAAATAGTGTGTAGACGTAGTGAATTTAGAATTGTAATTTTTCTAAGTTCAAATATATGGTTTACAGATTGAGGTAACAGCTGGCAACAGCGATAGCGTTTTTATTCATTTGAAATATCTGCAAATACTTTGTGGCCTTCAATGAAATAAAAAAGGGCCTTCAAACAGATAAGGAGGTCGGGGTGAGGTTAGGGTGGAAGGCAGGAGGCAGATGTTAACCATTGCCCAGTCATCTCCCTTGTAACTGGGTGACAGATTTAGATCATATGGTTGAAATCACCAGAAAATGTACAATTCGCCATCAGCAATTCTCTCAAATAACCCGAATTTAAGACAAAAATGAGGTTCAAAATTCAGTTCAACATAACCAAACTGATAGTTTGAATCAAGGCAATATCGAATATACTCAGCAGATATATAATTGGCCATTTTCCAGTCTGATTTAGCAGAATTTCCTAAATGTGTAGATCTGCTGATTGTACATTTTTTTAAGATCTGACCCATATATATTTGATGGGATACTACAATGTTGGTATTTTAATGAGGCTAAACTACACAATCTTCCATTTATGTTACACTTAAGCTGTTTTATTATTAATTTTTTTAATAACTTTTATTGAAAACACTCATACAATATATTGATATGTTTATGCATTCAAGTAAAAAATTTAGGGATAAGGGTCTAGTCCACCAAGCCGATTCTCATGCGATTCTCACAGAATCTAGCGTAAAAGAGTCCTCTGTGGCGCAAAATCGCATGAAAATCGGTTTAGTGGACTAGGCCCTTAACCCTTAACATAACATAGAGTATTTTATTATAGGCACATTCCACTTGAGAGGTGCGATAGAAATTCGAATTGGTTTTCGTTTAGTTTTTAGATACTTTATGATGATTCAAAACCCAAAACAAAGGTTTATATTTCAATATTCTTTATTTTTTTTGACAAGTTTATTCATCATATCCTGCCTTCTTGGCACATACAATACTAAAACATGTTATCAATTCAGTTTTCCATGAACTCTTATTTAAGTTTATATTATGTTAAATTATCAGAAAGTTCCAGTTGAATTGCTTTTGATAAAAAAAAGAGTCACCATTTAAGTTGGTCAAAAATAAGAAAATGCAAAAAGATATATATTTCAATATTCTTCTATGTTAGGGGGCATACAATAGATAATGAATCTCTATATATACATAGCATATTGCACCCACATCCCTCATAATGTAATCATTATAGAAACCGGCGCACACTGTGTTGACTCTAGACAACCCAACATAATTGCCCATTTCCCACTGCCTCTTAATGTGTCATCATAAGGCAAAAAAAACAGGTTTGTTTCCGATTTACCCCCCCCCCCCCCCCACACACACACACACCTAGAAAAACCTTCCCCTACCTAAAAACTTTTTACCATACCTGATTTTTTTTTTAGCATATCTTACTTTTTTCCTTTTTTTCCACAAACAAAGCCTATAAAAGCAGGAATTACATGAATAAAAATTCAATATATAAAACAGGTTTTCCTGACCTGGAACTGTCAAAAAGCACATCTTCATGTTTAAAACAACTATTGTTCAGTTCCTGGGAGGTGGTTTCCTAAAAGAAAATTTAAAAAAAGATTACCATACCACCTACTTCGTTTTCAGCCAGAAACACAACTATATTTTTTTTGGCCTTAGCAATAATACCCGAGATAGCCCACACTTGTAAAAACTGCTCTTGTTTACAGTATAAACATTATTATGTCGATCACATGAATGTGAGGGCATGAATTCACAGTACAATCAAATAAATGTATAAATAAAATGGAGGGAAATAGATGTTAGTGCGGATATGGGTGCAGTTAAAGAGGGTCGACTTTATTTGCGGTCCAGGGATAAAAAAAAATCCTTGCTCAAAAATATTCTTTGGGGTTATTTTTCTGTCCTTAGGTAGGAAAGCCCTACGTTAGGAATAACAATTAGGAAAGTCCTATGTTAGGAATAAAAATTAACATTATCTGTATAGCAATTTCCATCTTAAAATGTTCCTGACCATTTAATAACCATTTTTCAGTCTATAATTTAGCAGAATTTACTAAATGTGTTAGTTTATACGGTTTATGAGATGATATTGTTACTCTACACACCAACAATGTAAGAACCACCAGGGGAGCTGGAATCGCTCCTCTGCTTGGCTAATATACTATAGCAATAAAAGTTTTCTAATCTAATCTAATACATTTGTTTTGCAAGGACATGTCCAGGGCCAGGAAAGTCATTGATATACTGATCTTATCTCATCGGATATTCCGCTCTCCCCATTTATCCACTCTCAGAATTTGTCTTGTTCTAAGAGCTGCTCTCAATTCTACAGTATTGTTTTTAGATGACCCACTAGTAGTGAGGGGTAGCCGACGTCTCTACCCTGTTTGCCCACATGGCCGCTAGAGGCGGTAGTAGCTCCCTAAGGTATTCCTCGAAATGTATGGGTCAGATTTGCAGAAAATGTACAATTCACCTTCAACAATTCTCTTAAATAACCTAAATTTCAGACGAAAATAAAGTTCAAAATACAGTTCAACCTAACCAAACAGATTGCTAGAATCAATGCAATGCCGAATGTACTCGAATTTACCTAGCATTGACCAAATTGTAGCTTAATTTAGCAGAATTTACTAAATGTGTACAGCTGCCAATTGTACATTTCCTGAAAATCTGACCCATGTATGATAGGAGACATTCAGCCAACATCTGCCTGGCAACAGATGCCAATGGGTCAAGTTTCCAGAAAATGTACAATTGGCCTTCACCAATCCTCACAAATAACCCAAATTTAAGACGAAAATCAGGTTCAAAATACACTTCAACATAACCAGACAGATTTATTGAATGAATACAATACAGAATATACTCAGATATACCTAGTATTTATCATGTTTCACTATAATTTAGCAGAATTTGATAGATGTGTAGAACTGTAGATTGTGCATTTTCTGAAAACCTGACCCCAATATATGTTTTAGCAGGCATCAGTGAAATCAGGATTCATTGGAAGAAACAAGATTTTTTCCTGTCGAATGTTTGCACTTTTCTCATGTACGCAGTCTAGGCCCAGAGTTGAGGAAGTCCTTCAAACGGAGGGAAAGCCTCGATCTTGCCTAAAACGGAAACCGCAAAGTGCCATTATAGTTCAATAATTCATTAAAGACTGCAAAATGCCACTATATTTCCATTAGGACGCCTACTCCAGGGCCAGGGAAGCCTTTAGCGCAGTAGGAGTCCAATCACTCTGACATACCATTTTTATCTGATCTGAGAGATTCTCAGCCTAGAGTTTATCACAGGAATTACTTTGAGTAATCTTACTTATATTCCCAAAATTTAAATGAAATAAAAACTAATGTAAAATTCCTTTTTTTTTAAAGTCTTTTATGATTTGTCATTATTGTCAGAACAACCATGAATAAAAAATATAGATAGATAGATAAAGCCTGGATGTTGTTTTTTTTTAAAAAAAGATGAAAAAATGTGCCTTATTCGAGGAGAAGGATCTATAGATAAGGGGTATGAGGTGCGAGCACTTTTTGTGCTGGTATCTCATCACATCTGTCCACGCTTCCGCAAACATCAACACTAGTGCAGAAATAGGCAGAAATAGGGCTGGGTAATTGGTATATGATGTGTAAAATGGTTGTACGATTGCCTCCTCCTCTACCGCTCTTTACTGGGGTGGTGTATATATGTCATTATGGGTCAGATTTTCATAAAATGTACAATTGGCAGCTGTACAATTATGCTAAATTAGGCTGCAATTTGGTCAATACTAGGTAAATTCGAGTATATTCGGCATTGCATTGATTGTTGCAATCGGTTTGGTTAGGTTGAACTGTATTTTGAAATTAATTTTCGTCCGAAAATTGGGATATTTGAGAGGATTGGTGAAGGTGAATTGTACATTTTTTTACGACTTCACCCTTAAATAAATGCTTACGTTTTAGCTCGGCTCGTTTACTAACATGCGCTATTCTGGCACACAGTAAACGGGGATTAGAGAACGGGGTTGCGGTCTAGGCCCAAAGATGAGAGAGTCCCTTCAAACGGAGGGAAAGCATCCCGCCTCAAACCGCCAAGTGCCATTATAATTCCATTAAGACAGCACAATGTCATTATATTCCCATTAGAACGCCTAGTCCTAGGCCAGGAAACCGATGAGCGAAGTAGGCGTCCAATCACTGACATACCATTCTTATGCGATCTGAGGGTTTGGGCCTAGAATGGGTGCATGGGGGAGGGATAATAAAACACTTCCACACATGTACATATACATTAATACAAGCAAGTAAATAAAAGGTAATAGCCACTCAACCAGATTTAACCGTTCAAATGGTTAAAACTGAGGCTCATTTCCTACCAATTATACACATGTCACTGTACTCTACAAGAATAGATTGTATATTGTCATATTATTTTGTGTATCGATTAATAAACGTTTCTAATAAATAAAAAAAAATAACATGAAGACAATTTTATTTCTTTTAATTACAAATAAAGGCCAGCATACATTTAATCAATAGAAAATAATACGCATATCGACAATGTCAATGTTTTTATACTTTGCCTTCCTAAATCCTATTTATTGGGAAAACAAAATCAAATTATAAACAATATCATTGACCCTCAGTCAAAACATAAGTTTACCGATATCATCAATCCCCTCCCCTCTACGCCCTCTCCTCTACGGTATCATAATCGCTAGAGAAAAATCCAATTACAGTCTTATCGCATCATATTATCAGTATCGTATATCATATTACCTAACACAAATAGTTTTCAATCCCCGACTATAATCACGTCTCTCACATCTAATATAATCCTCCCTTCACAAAGGTTTAGCTAACTGTCATACACATATCCTTAGGATCAAGCCAACGGTTAAAATGCCAATATCTGTGGGTCAGATTTTCAGAAAATGTACAATTCGCCTTCACCACTCCTCTCAAATAACCCGAATTTCAGACAAAAATAAACTTCAAAATACAGTTCAACCTAACCAAACAGATTGCTAGAATTAATGCAATGCCGAATATACTCGAAATTACCGAGTATTGAACAAATTGCAGCCTAATTTAGCAGAATTTACTAAATGTGTAGAGCCGCCAATTGTACATTCTCTGAAAAATCTGACCCATGTGTTACCTCACTGCAAATAAATTATTTTTTCTACAAATCTGGAAGTAATCAAGAGCTAGCCAGATATCGTTGTGTGGAGGAAGTAGCACAGATGCTGGGCTTGGTACTACAAGCTGTCCATTGGCCTTAACCCCACCCAGAAAAGGGTGAAGTCGCCAGAAAATGTACAATTCGCCTTCACCAATCCTCTCAAATAACCCCAATTTAAGGCAAAGATATGGTTTAAAATACAGTTCAACCAAACCAGACACATTCCTAGAATCAATGCAATGCCGAATATACTAGAATTTACCTAGTATTGACCACATTAACTGAGGCGAACACAAATTTATAAAAGAATACTTTATTCAGTATATGATGTGGGTAAAAGCTGCTTTCAGTCTTTTCATGTAGAGTATGAGAGTCAGTTCTTGATTGCACGTTTATGACTGATGCGGAGGTATAAGTTGAATAAAAGCAGGTATATATGTATAAGTCTTTGAGATCACAGGCTGGTTTGAGAAGATAAATAGTTATAAGCCCTTGGAGGTAAGTATATTTTTGTTAGGGCGGTGGGAGGGAATAAAAATTTTCACGAGCCAGCTAGGAGCGAGCAAACAGTCAAGTGACCAGAGCGGTGAGGGAGAGGAGCGCACGCCTCGTCAATGCACGACAATCCCCCTGGCGCCGCCTGGTGATTGTGAACCTCATTAACTGAGGCGAACACAAATTTATAAAAGAATACTTTATTCAGTATATGATGTGGGTAAAAGCTGCTTTCAGTCTTTTCATGTAGAGTATGAGAGTCAGTTCTTGATTGCACGTTTATGACTGATGCGGAGGTATAAGTTGAATAAAAGCAGGTATATATGCATAAGTCTTTGAGATCACAGGCTGGTTTGAGAAGATAAATAGTTATAATGCCAGGGGACCTTATAGGTCCTTGAGGGCCTTGTGGACCTCTGAGAGATGTGGCGCAGAGGGTTTTATATATGCCTGTACGGCCGCGGAGGCCCAGGTACCATGTTGCATTATTTGGTGAAGCGGGACTTGAGACTCATTATATAGATGGGAGGCGCAGCCCCGTCTAAGGCTGTGCATACTGTATATAGCAGGATCCAGGTCGACATGAGTCAGGAGACGAGACCATAGCCTACGGGCTAATGATATCGTCACTGGTGCGCCGGAGCTGGTCACAAACAGGGGTTGCTTCTTAGTGAAGGGACCGTATAGTTTGTCGTACCGATGTAGAGCTCTGACTGGACACAGAACTTTATTGGAGAGAGCCGGGATGGCTACTTGTGTGTGTGACTTGGAAGACTGGAGTGTCTTGGACCATTTAATCTTGACAGTTATCCCTGACGGTGAGATCACGAGGTCCGACCTCGTTAGTTGCCTTGTGCTGTCATATGATGCTTTTGACTGTGGAAAAAGATTACTCTGGCGGAGCATTGCGAGGTACATAAGAAGTATGGCCAGTCTCATGAGCGTGGGTCGCTCCAGGATATAGGTCGCTTCTATGATTCTCTGTATCAAAGCTGGAGTTAGCGGGGACTTCTGCGAGGGTACGTGTCGTATCTGGAGCTCCAAGCCCCGCATGGCAAAGTTGACTTTTGGGTGGTAGAGGTGTTTATCCTCCAGGCCAGACATCTTGTAGAATGTTCTTATGCTTCCCAGTTTATTTCTTATTGTCGGGGGAGTTAGGCCTGCCTTCGCTGTGTACTCAATGTACCAACAGATGTGGTCCGCCTCAAGGTTGCGATAGTCCAGCTTCAGGGCCTCGCAGAACGCTAGCAGGTTGACCACAGCTGATGTGCGATTACTTCTCGTTCCTGGTCTATGTGCCGCGATTTGTCTTTTGTAGGCGGCTTGAGCCAGTCTTGAGGTGCGGCCTAGTAAAATTGAGAGATATCATAAAGAGCATGGTTAGTTCTAACAAGTTCAAGGTTAGATTGCGCGATAATTTCATTTGATTTTTCATTATGAGTGTCAGAGAGACAGGCCCTTGACAAGGCGTCGGCTGTGATCATCATCGCCCCGGGCATATGTGTGAATATGAAAGTGGTTTGGCGTTGCATTGACAAGAACCAGAGAGCACGTGCGCAGGCCGCCAATGTGTCATCTCGAGGCTTTCCACCTCTAAATGCGTGGACTGCTGCCGTGTTATCACAGAATATTTCGATTTGGGCTCCCTTGTGGTCCTCGTTGGCAAAGAGGCGGGCCGCAGCTAAACAGTTCACTGCCTCTAGGTGGTTGATCGATCTACCTTCTCTCTCGTCTACCGAGAAGGTGTGGGTATATGCTCTTGTCCCGTCTGACGCACCGCCTCCTTGTAGGCAAGCGTCCGCCCATATTCTGAGTTTCACATTGCTTGTTGGTATTATTACCTTGCCATTAAATGTTTTCATGAACTTGTGGAACCATCTAATGTCCGCGCGGACTGCTCTTGTTATGAAGACTTGGCCTCCCTTTGCTGCCCGCATGGCTGCCAACATCCTTTGCATGTACAGGCGGGCGGGGATGACTGCCTTTGCAATGTGTGCAATCTTGCCCGTGACCCTTTGAAGTTGCTTCGTTGTAGCTTGGTGCTTGTTATTAATGTATGCCAGGCAGTGTAAGGTGTCAAGCAGCTTTGCTTCAGGGATCGTGAGAAGGTTCAGTTTGGTGTCGATCTCTATCCCTAACCACTTTACTTTGTTGCTAGGTTGTTGGGTCTTGTTGGTAGCAACTTTCAGGCCCAGTTCCATGAATAGGTTCTCCGTGAATGCCACAGCTCGTTGGACTGTTGGTTTGTTCCGGCCTAATATTATCAAGTCATCCAGGTACATTCTTGCAATGATGCCATTATTGGTAATGTGTCTGATCAGATAGTCTGCCACAGTCTGCATCACAAATGCAGATGCTCGCGCCCCAAAGGGAAGAGCCCTGTCTATGTAATATCGGTCATCCACCATAATTCCCGTCAGAGGCCAGTCAAGAGGACATACAGGGAAGTGCCTGTATGCCCTCTTAAGGTCTATCACCGCCATGTAGGGTGCTCCCCCCATAGCATTGATGATTTGCACCGCGTCTGTGACTGTGGGAAGTGTGTGGTATGCTGGTTGCGCGTCATATCTGTTCTTCTGTATGAACTGGTTTATTCCCCCGTCCGGAAAAGAGTAGTCTACTATTATTCTCCTTTCTGACGGGTCTTGTTTGGGGCGTGTCATGAGAGGACTCGTCACGCACCACGGAGTAAAGGGAGGCTTGGTATATGGGCCTGATATGGCTGTGTACTTTAGCTCTTTTTCAACGTATTCCCTTACGTGGGCCATGTGCTGTTCCGCCGATGTGTGATTTTCCACTCGTTGGGCGTTATATATAGGGCCTCCCGTATATTGAAGGGGGAAACCGTATTGAGTCCCATATATGACGATGTCATCTGACTCGTGGCCTGTTGCTATTTCCTTCCACTTTTTGGCATTAAGAGAGGAAGGTATTTTGATTCTCGCGCCTTTCCAGTTGGGGCTGTTATATGTCCTGACTTTCTCATATATGTGCGCCATTTTATCTTCTAAGTTGATGTCGGGATAAGGCCATTTGGAGTAGTTATTGAAGGCTTTATTCGGGGTTTGGTCGTCTTGGTGGGTTTCAGCCTCCTCCAGTGAGGCATGAGGGTCCACCTCGCCGTCCCCCTCCGACATATCATCGTCCTCCGGGTCTCTATGTATGTCGGGGTATTCTATTCTCAACATGAATTCTGGCATCTCTTGTTGGCAAGTGTCCATCTGCAATTCAATGTGAGAAGAATTATCATTTGTGTCACTTTCATTGTTCACTGTCACTCGCGTGTGTTCTCCGCGTGAGTGACTATTTTCATCATCACTCCTGCTATCCTCACCCAAAACAATCTCACTAAATTCACCAGCATTTACATCTTGTGTATCAGTATTTTCGAATGCAACACATTGTAATTGATCCTTGCCCTTATGAGCTTGCGTGCTGCGTTGCTCAATTGCTTGGTCCCGTATGGGGTCACTATTCAAGATGGCGGCACCATGGGGGCTGCCATTTTGTTTGTTTTGTTTTGATATGTGGGCGTGGCACATTACATCGTATGGAGAAAATTTCTTTTTGCTGGTGGAGTCATTAGAAGTTTCACTGTACTCACCAATGGTACTATTTTGGGTCGGGGCGCAGGAGCTTACACGTTTTTTGTGGCCTCTTGTTTCTTTGTATTGCCATAGTTGTTGTTGCGTGGCCTATGCGTCTGAGCATCTCCGCCATGCAGTTTTGCCTGGACGTTCTTCTTATTATTACAGTCCCTGACTGTATGGGCGTTCTCCCGCATCTTGATGGCATAGAAGCAATACCCACATGCGTGGAAGAATGTGACATTGCCCTCTGTGTGTTCCGATTTGTGTTTGCACTCATCGAAGTTATAGGCGTGACACGGTACCCTCGCTGTTTTGTCGCTATTTGTCAGGCTCTGAGGAAACCATGCTACTTTCGACCTATATTCCTTGAATGTGTGTTCGTCCTTCCAATCTAGGTAGCCATCAAGGACCATGTCAAAACATGACCGGGTCCATGTGTGGGCGGGGCCCCATTCCCTGACAGCTGTATCCTCTGCCACTTGCGATAGGTGGTTAAGCATGTACCATACTGTAGAATATTGCCTAACGTTGGACATAATGAACCTGGCGAATCCGCACATGTACTCTGGCATTGTCAAGTCTCTTTTATCCTTTTTGATTTTAATTGACATATCTGGGGGCAATGATGTCTCAGGCGAGATATATGTTTGCCTACCTCTGTGACTAACCGTCGATGTGTACTGGCGGTCGATTGCTCTCTTCACTGTCTTGGAGTGTCTGTGTGTCCGACTGAGCTGTTTGGGCGAAGGGAGGGAGTCCTCCGACGAGTCTGACTCCGTGTCTGCTGGTTGTCTAGTATCATAGGAAAACACTGGGTTCCTGTGGTGTAGAGGGCTATCGTCCTCTTTACAGGATTTGCACTTTGCCTTCCTCGATCTACTCTGTGTATAGCAGTACTCCTCTCTTCCAGTTTTGTGCACAGTCTTTTTCTTTTTCTTTTTAAGGTCCTGTTGTTTCACTACTGTATCCTCCGATTGTTCTGACTCAGAGGTCTCTGATTGCGTACAATCCTCACTGTGTTCAGTCTCTTCATCAATGTGAGTTAAGATTTGTTCGACATGCTGCCTCGGTCGCTTGGCCTTGGACGGTGGAGCTCGGCATCTCGCCTCCCTCCGTGGTTGAACCGGCCCTGACGCGGCTTTCGCGGCCTCGACAGCTGTCTCACACATCTTGCTCACCATTAAACTAAACATATCCATTGGATTTGGTTGCACTTCACTTCTCACATTAATTCTAGGCTTCTTTGCTTTTTTAAGAGTTCGTTTACCTGCCTTTGCTACTTTATAGTTAGACTTCCGGGTCTTGGATTGTTTACTCGTGGGCGCGGCCATCTTGTAATGGCGGGTCTCCGACTCGCTCTCCTCCGAGGTAGACTCACCGGTGCGAATGTCCCCGGATGCGTCAGTCTCAGATTCGAACTCGTCGTCGTCCTCTGGGCCCAAATCCACTATTGAGGGTTTTCTTGCCGTCCTAGGTGGCAAGGCTTTCCTTGGAGTTCTTTCTCCTTGGTTCTGTTTGAGTCTCTCGGCCTCTTGGTTCGATGCAATCTCATCTGCCGTGAGGCCCGAGCCAGTGGCGACCTGTTCTTCATGGCCGCCATCTTTGCCTGGTAGATCTGTGGCGTCTAATTCCACGTTTTCATCTTCAACTGTCGGCTTCTGGGCTGTTCGTTTTGATTTCCCTTCTGCGTTAGTAGCCTTAGCCTTAGGCTTGCCGTCTTTTCCCATCCTTGTTTGGTATAGGAGAAGTTCGTACGTATGGAATTTGAAGTGAATTGCACGGAATAAAAATTTTCACGAGCCAGCTAGGAGCGAGCAAACAGTCAAGTGACCAGAGCGGTGAGGGAGAGGAGCGCACGCCTCGTCAATGCACGACAATCCCCCTGGCGCCGCCTGGTGATTGTGAACCTAATTGCAGCCTGATTTAGCAGAATTTATTAAATGTGTACAGCTGCCAATTGTACATTTTCTGAAAATCTGACCCGAAAGATTGAAGTAAGCCCTACAGAAAATTAGAAAAAACACACACAAAAATAGAGCAAAAATGACAGTCAGCAAAAGGTTAAGCATCTTCGCACAAGGAATATTACAATATACGAGCCAAGATGGCAGGCTTATGAAGTAGACTTATTGTCAATAAAAACACCCCAAAACCCGACTCTGTCTGCTGATTAATCTAACATATGTGTGACATTTTCTATCTTTGCAGTTCTTCATCTTCCTGTTCATCATCTTCGGTTCGCTGCTAGTTGTAGGCATCTGGGCCATAGTCTCCAAAAAAACGGTAAGTCGTCGCAGCTCCATCTCGCCATCTTTATTATCACTATGGAACTTTTATTCAGCGAAACATATACATATATGGGTCAGATTTTCAGAAAATGTACAATTCACCTTCACCATTCTTCTCAAATAACCCACATTTCTGACAAAAATAAAGTTCAAAATACAGTTCAACCTAACCAAACAGATTGCTAGAATCAATGCAATGCCAAATATACTTGAATTTAACTAATTTTGACAATTTTCCAGCCTAATTTAGCAGAATGTACTAAATGTGTAGATCTGACAATTGTACATTTTCTGAAAATCTGACGCATATAATAATGTAAATCAAGAAGAGGACAGTTTCGTTCTCCAATGGAGGTCTTCCGAGTAGCCCTTTTTTTTTTTTTACAAAAACATCAGTAATAAGATGTATAAAATAAACTTTATATGTGATGTGTTTCAGGAAAATGAGTCACAACTCACAGAAAATGCATTTTGAGATATCATCATATTTGAAAAGATGAGACTAAGCCGATTCCAATGATAGTAAACAGTCTAACAATCTAATAAGTATTTCCAGATTTTAAGTTTGATATTTTATTTTTGAGGAAAAAAGTTTGCAATATTTCTTGGGGGCAATAACCAGTAAAGTATCTAAATATAGGCTACTCCATATGAGGACCTCTAAAACAAAAGGATATTTTACATACATTGTCTAAAATTTGATACATTGGTCGATATAACTATAAGTGATACACTCGCCAATGATCAGAACATTCCAATAAAGTGATCTTGTAAAATAAACACTGAAAAATATCATTTTTGCGACTAGTGACTCATTTTCCTGGAACACATCACATATGGAGGGAAATATCATTAGAGCTTTTTTTCTTAGCAATGCTCACACTGAGAAGATCATGCTGTCAAAAGGTCTGCTGAATATATTTTATTTTTATAGGTTTTTTTTCAACTAGACCACGCTACTATAGGATGGAAAATGTCTTCACCTGTTTTAAATTAGGGCATCAATGTGGGTTTTCTTTTTTAAAGATAGCCTAGTTTTTGTGGGTTCTTTTCGATGGAGGTCATAATCTTCTTTAAGTTAGAAAGGTAGATCGGTGTCTATAATTTTGTCTTTAAAAGCATTGGGGAATGCTAATATACTGACTTTCGTTTTGGAGAGACTATATATGTGAGTATGAATAGCCTATACTATAGGAGAAGCACATCCCATCCTGTCAAAGCAGGGAGAGTAGTGCTGGGCTGCAGTGGGAGGAGGATCTTTCCTTGTGCCTCTGGATAAAAGGTGTTCCCACACCGGGAATCGAACCCGGGCCGCCTGCGTGAAAGGCAAGAATCCTAACCACTAGACCATATGGGACTGGATGGGTGGGATGAACATTTGGTGCATGTCGATTTGTGTCCTGAATAAGCATTTGTACAAAAAAATATTTCTTTTACAAAATATATTATCTAACAATATGTTTATTCAGGAACAACGATTCATTCAGCGACGAGCGTTGATATTCTCAGTGTTGCCTGATTGCTTAAGGCAAAGGGCATTAATTACAAGCAGGAGTTATAGCATAATAGTTTCATATAAAATAATAAAGTGATACTATAATACATTCATTCGGAAAACATCTAAATCTGTTTGTCATAGTGGACGATAACTTCTGTGCTTTAGGTGAGGCCTAAGCATATCCTGAACAATTACAATAAGGTTTAAAATCATGTATAAAAACACGCAAAAGTGTGAAAACTGTGAAAGGAAGGAAAACTTGAAGACATTTGTATGAAAATGTACATTTTATTTTGCAGCTGCAACAATCAGTGACGGACACGTTGGCTAAGGCTGTTGAGGAATATGATAACAAGGAAGCTGCCAGAAACCTTATGGACCAAGTACAAACTAAAGTAAGTCATCCCACACATGTCATGTGTTACACAATTAAGGCCCTAGTCCACTAAGCCGATTCTCATGCGATTTTGCGCTGCAGAGGACCCTTTTGCACTAAATTCTGTGAGAGTCGCATGGGAATCGGCTTAGTGGACAAGGCTCTTTACGGGAAAATGAGTCATACGTGAGAAAATGGATTTTGGTCAAATACTAGTAAAGCAGCTAAATATATTCCATATAGGTTGACCTTAAAACGGATAAAACATGTCACTTATATCTATTTTGCGACATTTTTTCATGATACATCACAACTGTGTATGATAAGATACATCGTGAATTTATTTTTCAAATTCAATCCATGAATAAATTTGTGTAGTGACACCTTATTCCTTTTGTTGACTGGGGTTGCTAGGGACCCAGGGTTGCTAGGGACCCGATATTTGTCATTCTCACCAGAGAACTAGGTCTATTTCTCTGTTCTCAACTATTAATGGGGCTTGGAAACCTTTAATAAAATCTCACAAATATGATATGATATAAATGAAACCAGATATCGGGGATATTTCTGCCTCCTAATGTCTGAACTTCATGGTTTGGGTTTGTATATTAAACCTCCATGAAGAGTTTTCATAAATCATTTGAAACTAAAACCCTGCCCACACACAACCGATTTGCCTCCCGATTGCCCCCCGATTTGAGTCTCCCAATAAATCCTATGATCTCATTCCAAATCTTGGTTTATGTTTTTGAAATACTGTAACATCAACCAGGAATGAAAATGAAATCCTAGGAGACCAAAATTGGGGGGCAATCGGGAGGCAAATCGGCTTTGTGTGGGCAGGGTTTAAGTGGAACAACTTATAATGAGCCTTGCCCTTTGTTATCTTTTACTGCTGCATGTATAATTAATTAATAATTGTATAATTAATGCGGCTGCTCTCGATTGAAGAGTCCTAAAAACGTAAACATCGCTTTCACCCTCCTTATCTTGCAAAATGCCATACAGATTCTACGAAATTACCCCTAATTTCACTCTTCTTTTTTTTAAAATTTTCCCAAATGTTCATTTAGGCTTGTCTTTTACTAGAACTTTTCACAAATGTTTTCTTATTTTACTCTCTTTGTGTTAAATTTCCCCAAATGTTCATTTATCTTTTACTAGAAATTTTCATTATTTTACTCTCTTTTTTTTCAAATTTCTCCAATGTTCATTTATCTTTTACTTTTATCTCTTTTTCTTTTATCTTTTACTTAAATCTTATACTAGAAATTTTCATTATTTTACTCCCTTTTTTCAAATTTCCCCAAATGTTCTACTTAAAATATTCACATACATATTTATGGGTTTTGTTTGTGCTTCAACAGTTCAAGTGTTGCGGTGCCTCCCGCGGTGCCCTTGACTACACTGCCACCTCCCAAGTGACAGCTCCACGCTCCTGTGACCTTGAACATTGGGCTGACGTAAGTATACCTGTCACACTGTCACTCTGTCAACCCACATCTCCCCATGCTGCAGCTGGGGTATAGTTAACATACTGTCAACCCAAGCCCACTTCTATGGTTCAGCTGGGATATACACTGGGATGTCCACTTAACCCCAACTTGAGGGGAAATCAGAAAAAAACTCATCAGAAAAAAATCAGAAAAAAAAGGTTAACCGAAAATTCAGCTTAAGAGAACAGATTTTAAACAGATTTTTATTTCCTTACAATTTCACAATTTACGTGATACCTTTCATGTAAAGAAAATAATACTGTTATAAAGGTTACATCTACGACAATACCAAAGTATGTTTTTAATCGTTGTATACAGATTTAGGAGAAAATTATATTCTAGATCACAATAAAGTCAACATACATGATATAATATTATTCAGAACCAGTCGTCATATCACTACCCAAATTTGTGAAAAGATAGATACTCTGCAAGTTATGATAGCAGAGGAAATGATACATAAATCTTTTTCTTTTTTTTTAATGTTTTGCCCATAAAAACAATTAGTTGGAAACATAGTGTACTTAAAGCTGCACTCTCAGCTAACAGCGGTCAAAAACTAAATATTTTCTGCTTCTTGTTCCAATCTTCCAACCCATCTAAAAGTTTTTGGAGGATTCTGTCAATTATTTTTGCTCTAGGGGTTCTAAAACGGCCTTATGTTGTATTTGGTGGACCCACCCAAATCCTTTCTTATGATAATTTAAGAAAAACATGAGCTTAAAAGCACAGTTTAACAAAACTGAACAAATAGTATGTAAACATATATAAATCTTTTACCATTTTTCTGCCAAGTTTTGCATAATTTACAAGTAGTCTTCATTACATTGGAAATCACATGTTATAAGCGAAAATCCAAACCAAACAATAATATTGTGATGTATTTCTGGTCTCGCAGGCCTGCGACCAGCGTCTCTTCTCCTACTTCTCAGACAACCTCATCATCATCGCCGGAGTTGCCATCGGTATTGGCATCGTCATGGTGAGTGCCTTCTCCTGCCTTATGCCTTATCCTTATAGTAATAATAGGGAGATTCAGCAACCACTACGCACCGACACTACACTAACGCATCCGCTAACTATGTGTACATTATTACTGCTGTTGGGATATCTCGAGAGGCGCTAGGCCGAGGGGAGCCGCAATGCAGGCCTCTCGAGATATCCCCACAACGGTAATAATGTTCTAGACGTTAGTGGATGCGTTAGTGTTGCGTTGGTGCGTTGCGGTTGCTAAATCTCCCTAATATGTCTGCCTTTCACAACCTTCTGGCACATATTCCCTTCATAAGCCTTTCTTCCTGGACGTAGTTCTTGTTCAACTTTAGCTCCAGTTACAAACTAATAGTGGAAATGTTCCGCTATATTTCCCCCTGAATACAAATTATTTAGTTATACATACTCACGTTCTTTTATTGTATATGTGATGTGTCACAGAAAAATGAGTCTGTAAGTCGCAAAAAATGAATTTTGAGATCATATTTGAAAAGATGAGATTCAGTGGTTTCCAACGATGTTAATGTTTAGGAAATCTGAAAGATATTTCTATATTTTATGTTTGAAAAAAGTTTTCAATATTTCTGGGTAGACAATTACTAGTAGAATGACCTTAGAAATTCGATCAAAGAAATATTCAATACAATCTTGGAATTTGGCACCTTATTTATACAACAAAGAACCCCAAGCACCGAAAAATGAGAACATTCTGATAAAAAATACTCTGTGGAAAAGATTTCAGTTTTGCGTCTTAAGACTTGCTTTTTTGTGACACATCACATATAAATGTGGGTCAGGCCGCTAAGATATGCACAATCGGGAAATCTGCTTAGATTTCAAAATTTCACCTGATTCTCCTCCTGTGTTGCTATTCTATATACTTGTCTAGTTGTACATATGTTGACGCCCAGACCACATTATATCTAACCCACTGGTTCAGTCATGCTAATAATAGATATAAGTGGGAGTGTCTTAGGATGAGTGACAGGTTTGAAGTGAAAGCTATGCCCATGCTGAGCCCATTTGTACTGACCCGCAGTTTCGTAGGGCTCGAGTCGCGAATTTCATGAAAAGATCAACAAATGAAGGGAAATTTGTTTGACCGAGGTTATTGACCCAGCAACACAGTTACATAAGTGACCAGTAATACAGCTTGATTTGAGCAACAGAAAGATCTCAGTCCGCAGTGTGGCATGGCACACGTCTGTAGTGTTAAGCAAAGACTTGATCCACTTGCGGAGCTGATGTATACTCAGCTCTGCCTACCGTCCACAGGAGGGTGTCAGCAGTGAAGATCTGGTGCCATGAAGTGCTGTCGCCTCCTGGTGGAACTGGCTGGAACTGAGTATAGCGTTGGGCTCTAGTAGAGATACCCTTCGCTGCCATTGACTTGTTGGGTTGAATAGGTTCAGCAGCGATGATGAAGATGTTATCGGGTGGACCCACTTATACACCTGTATTAATTGATTGATATCTAATTGTATAAAATGTAACCAATTCCATATACAACCCATATAAAGGAGTTGACTGTTTGATAGTACTGAGGCTGTATTAAGGGGCAGCCTCACCCAACTCACCCAACTAAAACTGTTTACACCATTTTCTCATCGAGTGTGAACAGATATTATCAAATTATATGGATTTAATGCTACATATAAAACAGCGTTCTATCAAATTGATAAAGGAAACGGTGGTGGATTCATCGTTTTAAGTTCATAAAACATCAAGAACACCTTAAACATCGCAAATATGTTGGTGGGACAGTTCAGCATGGGCTCTGCTGGAGGTTGACTTATTAGCACCCATAAAACCCTGCCCACACACAGCCGATTTTGCCCCCGATTGTCCCCCGATTTTGGTCTTCCTATGAATCCTAGGATTTCATTTCCAATCCTGGTTTATGGTATATCAAAAACATAAACCAGGATTTGAAATGAAGTCATAGGATTAATTGGGAGACCAAAATCGTGGGGGCAATCACAGGAACAAATCGGTTGTGTGTGGGCAGGGTCTAAGTTGTGTTTGGAGTCTGACTGTGTGTATATATTCACCCATATCTCCAGTAGCTGGATTCTATTAGATTTAATACTTTGTTGATTAATTCTCCATGTCACTAACCCTAGTTTTAATTACAGATTCTGGGCATGGTGTTCTCCATCATGCTCTGCTGCGCAATCCACGAAGCCCGAGCATAAACACGGCCATCTTAGTGACGTCACACACATAGTAACCAATCAGGGTGCGCCCTCCTCCTCCCTTCATGTCTAGGGCCAAAAGAAATAGGTGTGTTTCTTATAAAAGCAGGAAAACGGGTTTTCTTAACTCGGAACTGTCAAAAGGCCCATTTCCCATGTTTAAAACAACTATTGTTATAAAATAGACATTTTTTTTCAGTTCCTGGGGGGTGGTTTCCTAAAAAAAAATTAAAAAAATAAGTTACCACCCCCCACCCTACCTAGTTTTCAGCCAGATAAATCGGAAACACACCTATTTGTTGTTTGGCCTAGTCTATGGGTCAGATCCGCAGCACATGTACAATCTACCATTGTAGTTTTGGGGGCTTTTTAAAGAAACACTTCTCAAAAGATGGCTGGCGTGGACTGCTATTGTAGTTTTTAATATTAAATTTTTGATATATGGTTTTCCCATCCAGGATATATAGAAATATCCAGTCATTCCTCGAAGCAAAATTTATGATATTTAAATTAGATACCCTAAGAATAGGGAATTCTTTCCATATCGGGGCTCATGATGTAGACATTCAGGCTAAACTTATACAATACAAATATTGTAAAACCTATTCTAAGTAGATTGCACATGAGCTGGAGCCCTGAGCGCGTTGTTCATCATGTTGTATTGCTGCATGGTACCCATCATGTTCATCCCATATACAGTGGAACCTCGCATAAAGACCACCTCTCTACAGAGACCACCCCTCTATTAGAGCGACTCCTCTAGACGAAAAATGGCGGCGACAAATTTTTTTGATGCCCACTAACAACAGTTCATTTCATGTTTGCAATGAAAACGCAAATGGAGGAGTGTCAGATGTGTTGCAAAATTCTCTGGGAACTGTTATTTCTGTGTGGAAAACAACAACACAATTTGTCGGCGCCGCTTGTCTCTCTAGTGGAGTTCCGCTATTAAGACCAGTTTTCCTCAGTCCCAAATTGTTTTCCTCATATTAGATTAGCCCCTCTAATGAGACTACCTCGCTATGAGACCACAAATTGTTCAGTCCCAAGCGTGGTCTCAATAGAGAGGTTCCACTGTACAAGACTTTCCTTCTTGTTGGTAGACCTGACCATGTAATGCTGCATCTAGCAATATATGTGTCTGTCATGCTGCCATTTTCAGCTTCTTTACATCCCTTTCCCCTGAATTGTGTCAGTACATGCAGGTTGTGATTTTGTCAAATTCCTCTGATTATGTTGGTACATGTACATGTTGTGATGACAAAATGCAAAGTGTTTCTTTATAGATTGCTTTCTGAGATCTATTCTTAACTTGTGTCATGATGAAATATGTAGTAAAACCCTTTAATGTTGTGTTCATAATATATTTTCTTGGAATGGACAGAGAGGATTATTATCTCTCGGTGATTCTTATGAATCTTTTTTTTTAAATTCTAATGAATCTTTTCTTTGATGCGCAATCCACGAGGTACAGAAAAACCCTTTAATGTTGTGCTCATAATATATTTTCTTGGAATGGACAGAGAGGGTTAAGGCCGATTCTTGCCCGCTGCAATACTTTAACATTGTGTTTTTTGCCGTGCGGCAGCCGTACACCAAACGGCCGTTGTAATGTGAATGGGCCTTTATTATCTCTTGGTAATTCTTATGAATCTTTTTTTTTTAAATTCTAATGAATCTTTTCTTTGATGGAATATGTAGTACAGAAAAACCCTTTAATGTTGTGCTCATATATTTTCTTGGAATGGACCGAGAGGGTTATTATCTCTTGGTAATTCTTAGGATTTTTTGTTTTTTTTATTTTAATGAATCTTTTTTTTTTCTTTTTTAAAAAAATTCTTTTGAATCTTAATAGTTGGTCCTTTATCCTACCCCTCTGAAGGAAACTATTTCCACATCTTTGGTATTTCTCTATTCAAAGATCAGAATAGGATTTTTTAAAAGATGAAAATATGCAATATCCATTTAGACTGCACTACAAGCTGCCTGAAGCCATGTTTTTGATGGAGAAGCCACTCGTTGTGTAGACATGAGAAACAAGTCATGTTATGATTGTACTGTGGAAAATATGCTCTGGCACGCATTGAATGCTCCCCATGGCAATAGGGGATTTGCATAGCCGCCATTTTGAATCTTGATTCGCATGGAATTATGGGACGGGTGGTCTCCACTGGCTGCGGTAAGCTCTGCGGCAAGCTTTGCGATGGTGTTGTGATAGTGAAGAGTGGCAAGGACCTGCCTACATGGCCAGTGAACCAACTAGGCAGGACCTCGTCATTCCTCTCCACCTACAGAACCAGCCCAAACCATCGCAAGGCTTACCGCAGAGCTTACCGCAGCCAGTGGAGACCCCACTTAATGGTACAGTGTAGGATCTATAGAAAACATGCCATGTTCAGCATGGACTATTTATCAGTGATCTCATGTCAATATCCATATATATGTTATACATGTTTCCACCACACAAGTCCCTATCTTTCCCATCATGCATTTGGTTTTCATAGATCATTTATAAATGCTGTGATATTGGTGAAAACATTGCAATTTTTAATAAAAATAAGTGTCAAATATTTGTATATCAGATTTCATCAGAATCCATCCCAGGATGCACTGCAACAGACATGCGCAGTGTCACATGCAACTCCCCTATTGGCATATTCATTATAGCACACAATGGGGTAGACAATAGTCAAATAGCCTCCCCGGGCTATGGATTCATGATTCTGGAATTAATATTTCCATGTCTGGCATATAAACATCGTCTCACCATGGAGACTACAGTTTCTAGGCGATGAGGCGCCTGATATATACACTGGAGATGATAGTCACTAATGTTGAACAGAAGTCTGCATTTACTGGATGCATTAGTGATGTGTTGCACGAAAATGAGTCATAAGTCGGAAAAAATAGATTTTGAGATGTCATTATATTTGAAGAGATGAAATCAAACCGATTCCAATGATAGTAAACAGTCTAAGTATCTAATAAGTATTTCTATATTTTAAGTGTGTTATTTTTGTTTTTGAAAAAAAAAGTTTCCAATATTTCTGGGGGTCAATAAACAGTAAAGTAACTAAATGTAGTTCATATGAGGACCTTTAAAACGAAGGATATATTACAGAGATTGTCCTGAAATTATATACATCGATTGATATAGCTATAATAAGTGATGAACCCACCAAAAATTAGAACATTCCAATAATGTAATCTTGTGAAAAAAACACTTTGAAAAATATCAATTTTGCGACTTGTGACTCATTTCCTGAAACACATCACATATATTACATCCAGTCTAGGCTCAGAGTTGAGACAGTCCCTCCAAACTGAGGAAAAGCCTCTCACAGTCTAGGCTTAGAGTTGAGAGAGTCTCTCTAAACTCAGGGAAAGCCTCTCACAGTCTAGGCTCAGAGTTGAGACAGTCCCTCCAAACTCAGGGAAAGCCTCTCATAGTCTAGGCTCAGAGTTGAGACAGTCCCTCCAAACTGAGGAAAAGCCTCTCACAGTCTAGGCCCAGAGTTGAGAGAGTCCCTCCAAACTGAGGAAAAGCCAAACAGTAAAATCCCATTTGGACGCCCACTCCAGGTGGGGAAAGCCATTAGCACAGTAGGAGTCTAATCACTGACATACCATTTGTATCTGATCTGAGAGGATCTCCCAGTTTGGAGCAAGAGGCTTTCCCTCAGTTTGGAGGGACTCTCTCAACTCTGAGCCTAGACTGTGAGAGGCTTTCCCTCAGTTTGGAGGGACTCTCTCAACTCTGAGCCTAGACCGACCGGCGAAATGGCACTGCATAACATGCATGCACTGCATAACCAAAGCAAGAACATTCGCTATCACTCCTTCGGAGATGTCAAATACACTATACAACTTCCTCCATGATCGGGAAACCCCCTCTATTTCTCATTGTCCAACACCCAAAAGTTACATGAGTGCCTAAGTTAGAGCCTTAGGGAGAGATTGGACCAAGATTTTTTAGCTCTTACTGGTATAATTACTGCATAACAGACCTCTCGCGTTCACGCTTTATCTGCATGAAGAACTTGGAAGCCATAACCATGCTTGTAGGCTCGTTTCACACCCTCCCACGAGGTAGCGCCACCAGCAGGCCACCCAAAACAAAGCTCAAAGGACTGGCCTCTGACTCTGGAGTGGATGGCATTGCCGTGTGGTCGGCAATGCATCCACAGGGATTAAACCTAAAAATATAAATGATTTTGGACGCGTCGGGAGACGCCATATGGGGAGAGGGAAGCAGGTAGGGTGTTGACAGTGTTAATCTTACAAAAGAATCCATATTTATGGACGTAATATGCCACAAAATGACGTTGCGCCCAGCGCCCACCTGGTGCCATCATACCCTCTGGACTGTGAGAGGCTTTTCCTCAGTTTGGAGGGACTCTCTCAACTCTGGGCCTAGGCTGACTTTTTATTGCCATATGTTTTGAAACGTAGTCATGATTTGAAACATATTCAGCTATCCCCACTCCTCCTCCTGCTCTGCCTCCTTTCTCCTAAAGGCATCTCAGGATCCGCTCTTTTCCTAGTGCAGTCTGATCGATTATCGCTCATATGAAGAAAGTATAAAAAGTTGGATGTTCAGGCATGCTCCTACCGCTGCTGCCACCTACCTTCCTTTATCCACATTGTTCTGTCGGATGTTTTTCCATGTGTGATTCATTTCTAGGTTTATTACCAGGCATGTATCATGGAGGACTCTTATTGTGACTTTTTATTCTTTGTTCCTCCCATTCTCCTTCTACTAGCTCGTCGTACCCTGTCTTGATCGATGTACAAGCTCTGGTGGTTTCAGGGGAGGGGGTCCTTTTGTAACTCCGCCCCCCGGCTCCGCCCCCCCCCCCACACACACACACTAATTCAATGTGGGAATCATCTACAAACAAAAATAACACCGTATCTTAAAATAAATAGAGTATCGAATCAAACGCCATCTAAAAATACTGCTAGAATAAGTTTAATAAATGTAGATATTTAGGTTAATCGTTAGAGATCTTCCATTTAGGACCGATTCAAAATACTCGTCAAATTATTAATCAACATGTTTCTATTTTAATTAATCTCGTGGGAATTGGTCTGTTGGAATACAAAAAAAAGTAAACTGTCCCTATATCTTGAATTAATATATCAATATTGCTGTTGATACCATTACAATAAATTCTACTTATCATAAGAACAAATTATTACTAAAGAACATCGTTATACATAATCACATATCATTTACATATTCAAGTTTCAGTTCAAATTCTCATTCAACATATATTCTGAGTCATTTTCTACAAAAGAATCGCCTAGTCCTGAAAAGGACCTTCATACACATACACAAAGAGACGGGATGAAAAACTTATATCAATTCTCGCTCCTCTAATTCTGTTAATCTATTCCAATAAAAATATACATTCTGTTCATTGATTCAAATATAATCAACTAAATGAATCACAAGTCGCAAAATTCATATTTTTCAAAGTGTTTTTTCACAAAATCTCTTTACTGAAATGCTCTGATTCTTAGAGGGTTCATCACTTATCGTCATATGAATCCATGTAACAAATGTCGGGACATTGCATTAAATATATCCTTGCGTTTTGAAGGCCTTTGTATGGAGTATATTTAGTTACTTTACTGGTAATTACCCATCCAGAAACATTGCAAACTTTTTTTTTTCAAAAATAAAAATGTCAAACTTAAAATATAGAAATACTTATAAGGTGTCCTTGTTTTTACTATCATTAGAATCGGCTTGATCTCCTCTTATCAAATATGATGATATCTCAAAATCCAATTTTTGCGACTTATGACTCTTTTCCTAAAACGGATCAAATATAATCAACTAAATGTCGTCTGCAGACCCCTTCAGCCCCCTCTCCCTTGTAATGCGGAGCGCCCTTCTCGTAAGCACCAAGAAAATAGAAATCCTTAAAAATATCAAATATAAAATACTTATCAGGTATCCTAGTGTTTACTATCATTGGAATCAGCTTGATCCCCTCTTTTCAAATATGGTGATATCTCAAAATCCATATTTTGCGACTTATGACCCATTTTCCTAAAACCGATCACAAATGTCTGCAGACCCCTTCAGCCCCCTCTCTCCCTTGTAATGCGGAGTGCCGTAAGCACCAAGGGGACTAAAGGAGGAGGAACTGATTATGTTGAAGAAGTAGCCTCGGTGCAGTGATGTAAAAACCAGCTCTGTGCAGAGAGCTCTGATACAAATGCTTCTGTTTAATCATCCCCGAGAAAGCAGCTCTAATTGAAAGTACTTTATTTCATCCACCTTGAAACAGCGCGAGCTCTCCTTCTTCATCTTGTTTCTTCTTGGTGTCATAATTTGAGAGAGTGGATTAGATCTCTAACTAGTGGGTGGGTCAGATTTTTAGAAAATGTACAATTGTCAGCTCTACACATTTAGGAAATTCTTCAGAATTAGGCTAAAAAAATGATGAATACCATGAATAACTGAGTATATTTGGGATTGCATTGATTTAACGTATCAGTTCTGTTATGTTAAACTGCATTTTGAAGCTCATTTTTGTCTTAAATGTGGGTTATTTGAGACGATTGGTGAAGGCGAATTTGTACAGTTTCTGAAAATCTGATCCTAATGAATCCCAAGGTTTTTTGCTGGAGGAAATCTATCATTGGTAGACCAACCGCAAATTGAGAGTTGGGTTTTATAAAATATTTATTTATTTTCTAAGAGGAGTAAAAGTCTAGGCAAATTTAAATAATTGATGATAAAGAGCGGATAAGATATCCTAAGGGTTTTGCTGAAAGAAATTTATCATATCTACTTTGTGTCAATTGTATATTTTTATCGTAGAATTATTGTTGCATTGATCTATCCCTGTGGTAATCTTATCTTGGTGTATCTGTGTCAACCTTTATTGTGTTTATACCTTATCTGTTTGTCCTTCTGCCATCACCAGTGTCAGATACCATAATGTTACTGTAAACACATTTATTTTCGCGCAGATAAATGTACCAAACTGTTCCCCACATTGTAAGCTCTGATAATATATATACTTGTTCAGAACTCGTATAAAAAAATAAAAAGCTATTAGGGTTCAATTAGAGGGATGTCTAGAAACATAATGTTTATGGGCCTTATTTAGTGGTTCGGGCTATAGGTACTATGACACCTTTTCGCGGTGATTTAAATTCGCGCATCAAGGAAATCTTACACCTTGTTTATGTAGTAATTATACCTTTCACGCAGGATTCATTTTCACGCACAAAGGTGGGTGCGCGAAAATAAATACTGTGCAAACATTAATACGTTTACAGTATCAAGTATGACCATCATGTGGAGGCTGTTTTAGTGGATTTAATCTGACATTTGTATCCCAGTCAACCGTAATTATAGTTCAAGTAGGGTGCAATAGGAGGTTCAGACTTCACTCTTTCACTCTAAAGGTGTATTGTGGACTTATGTTTTACTTTTGTTGGTGGATGCTTCCTTGGTACCTATTATAAATATTTTCATTGATGACAAATATTTATGACATATTATATATTATATGACAAATTTCCGTGACTGATAGGATATAAGTATTTAGTGTTTTTAATTCGAATTGATCATCATAAGCTATAGATGAAATGATTTCCCCAAAGCAGCCAAAATAAAGTATTGACTAACTCTCCTTTTTTAATGTTTGATATGTTCAATATTTCATATGAAGTCCAGTTGGAAAAGACCCATTGCCTTTGGTGTTATAACTCTGTGGAAAAAATAACAAATATATGTCGAATTTTAACAATATTTTCTATTTTTCTCCTCTCAGATCTTTGGAATGTTCTTCTCCTGCTTCCTCTGCTGCGCCATACGTAGATCAGCGTCCGAGTCCAAGTACATGTAAAGGCCACTAGGTGGCTGCAGGTGTCAAGGTCGTCGTGAGGAACTATGGGGGAGAGAGAAATCCCACTTCTCTTCATGAGGACCGTTTATTTGAGTGCAAGAGAATGAAAGGTTTTACTTGTAAACAGAAGACAAGATAATACAAGATATTCTGTACTGCCTACCTTAATAGATACGTGGGTGAGATCGCCGGAAAATGTACAATTCGCCTTCACTAATCCTTTCAAATAACCCTAAATTTATGACATAAATGAGTTTCAAAATGCAGTTCAACATAACCAAACAGATCGTTTGAATCAAGGCAATACCAAATATAATTAGATATACCTAGTATTGACAATTTGTCATCTAAATTAGCAGAATTTACTAAATGTGTAGATCTGCCGATTGTACATTTTCTGACGACCTGTCCCATCCTCTCTAACACCTAAACAAAGGTCTTGACCCATTACTTCCCTGAATGAATGACTCAAGCTTTTTGGTCAGGTTTTAGTGCTTGATTTTCCAGCGATAGTTCCTTTAAACCTCAACATAAGACTGGAAAGTTGATAAAAGAATTGAGAAATAGTCGATTTGACGGAGTTGCATATGTGTAGGCTACAAGTCGACTATATGGCCTTGTAAGTGGCATTGAACAGTTCTATGGACAGGCTTTAAGGGATCTATCAGAAAATAAATTCCGGGAAATAAAAGTTAAAGACATTTTCCCAATGTTTGACTTCTGTAGCTTTCTGTAGAGTTTCTATAGTTATGTTTTCATGAATATATATATATATCCGTCAATATATTAGTTGATGACGTCATTAGTTGTGATAGATTGAACGATAATACAAGAGAAAAAAGTGTCCTTATTTGATATTTCCTTTTTGAGAGAATCTAAGGAAAAAACTTTCATTGCGATTATATGATGATGATGTTGTTGATGACGATGGGGGGACGCGCATGACGTCATCGAGTGGCACTGACGCGACCTCTCTGTGGTTGAATTTGTGGTTTCGTGTTTAGATTTTCTTCTTTTGTATTCCTGCGCCGCTTCTGGTGATGTCTAGATTCGCCATCTTGTGAAAACTGGCTCACCTCCCTCTTACACACCACACACGTATACGGGTCAGATTTTCAGAAAATGTACAATTCACCTTCACCAATCTTCTCAAATAACACAAATTTCAGACAAAAATAAAGTTCAAAACACAGTTCAACCTAACCAAACAGATTGCTAGAATCAATGCAATGCTGAATATACTCGAATTTACCTAGTATTGACCAAATTGCAGCCTGATTTAGCAGAATTTAGTAAATGTGTACAGCTGCCAATTGTACAGTTTCTGAAAATCTGACCCATTATACTTGTTTACGTCAGAAATAAAGCACTTGAAACATTTGTTAACTATATTGGTATTCGCCAATGCAAAACACCTCGTTTGATATGTGTTGTTATGTATGTGTAAGCATTTCCTTCATCTGTTGTGTTAACATTGGTCTAAATGCCGACACTGCGGAATATCATCCTTAAAATGTTGTACTGAAAGGGTGAGCACATTGTTGAACGAATATGCAGTTATGTGGACATATAATATTATGAATTCCCCTAAAATGTATCGCTATACCGAACAAGAACGGAACAGTGTATGAGAAGAAATGCATTAACATTACCATTCAGGATAAGGGTCAGATCTTCAGAAAATGTACAAATCGCCTTCATCAATCCTCTCGAATAACCCACATTTAAGACAAAAAATGAGCATCAAAATGCAGTTTAACATAACAGAATGTGATACCAAATATACTCAGATATACCCGATATTCACCATTTTTCAGCCAAATTAAAGAGATAAACCACAGTCATATGCACTGCTGCAGGCGGGAGTTCAAGGAACTAATGCATGAAAAACAAGGAGTGACAATAATTTTTTCAAACTTAGTCTTGAGAAAGAAGGCGGTTGGAGGATAACAAAAAGCAAAAAAAAATGGACCTCAGCATATTCTTTTTTCATTCTAGAGACCACCAAAGTTTAGTATTGAAGTATTTGGGGAAAATGGATATTTTCTCAGTTTTTCTAAGATTTCAGACAGACAAATAACATTTATCAGTTGAAATGTCTTCTGAACATAGGCACTATATAGGTTTACCCTCATGCAAGAAAGAACAGGGTATCAACATATTTATGAAAGATATTATTTAGCATTGAAAATCTTCAATATCCCTGTTTTTAACTCATCAGGATGCAGATTCAGTTGAATAACTTTTTTTTAAAGTTGGTGACCCCCATTTTTTATTGCTTGAAAGGGTAAAGCAATATGTTAGCTATGTCTATAGAGATTTTTAGGAAAAAGTTATTTTCAGTTCTTTTTTTATACTGAAAAAACGAAAAAAATTGGCCTTTTCTCATAGACTTCTATAGTGAACAACCCTAAACTTCAGGGCTCCCTGAAATGAAAACTAACCCGGTGACATATTGTTTTTTATGGCTTTTTGAATTCACATAACCTAGTTCGTTCATGATGCAAAGTTTAAACAAGATGCTATTTTCAGTTTTTTTCCCAGTTGAACTGTGGTTTATCTCTTTAAGCCGAATTTCCTGAATGTATAGAGCTGCCAATTGTACATTTTCAGAAGATCTGACCCATAAGGCTATGGTATAATTGTGGGAATAATTTCTAGTTTTATCCAAATATTTAGCATGATATATGTGTCCCTGTATATGATATTGACAACGCTGATGCTAATAACAGCTGACCATTCTAATTCACCATATATATGTAAAGCACACGACCACATTCTTAGCTTTAAGTTGTGTTATAGGGAACTATTGTAAAATATGGGGGTCAGGGCCCCAACCTAGGGGTACAACCAGGCATTGGAATCAATTGGACTTTAACGATTTTAAGCCCTGACAAATAAGGGACATTTCGACATATTCAAAAAAAAATTAGAAGAATTTAAGGTTTTAACATTTTTCTAAATGTGTAGAGCGGCCAATTGTCCATTTTCTGAAAGTCTGACCCATCATATTCTCCTGCCCTGACCCGCATACCCAGAATAGACTTTGGGTTTGCCAGTTGTTACAATTTGGTTGACAGATCTTCACCTCTTCAATTCTGGTAAATCCTGTGAAATGCTCATTTCTAACTTGTTCATTCTGATCTGCAGCAGCTTATAAATATATAAATTTTGTATAGTTTTCTTTGGAATAATATAGTTTTGAATCCTTCTCTAACAAGGGCTGAGAGTCAACAAGATTGGAAACATTTATTCTTTTTTTTTAACTAAAAAAGGTTCTTTCCAAGTTTTCAAAGGGGAGTCTATTGAGTACTAGTCACTGTGCACGCCTGAAGTGAAGGGATTTGGGTTTGAATACAGTGGTCCACTAAACCGATTCTCATGCGATTCTCATAGAGTTTAGTGCAAAAGAGTCCACTGCAGCGCAAAATCGCATGAGAATCGGCTTGGTGGACAAGGCCCTTATCTCAACCAAGGAGCATTAAAATGTGTGTTTTCATTGCTTAAAAAAATAAAGACTCGTCTTTAGGTAGAAATCAAATCAAATAATCTTTAAATTAAATTCATCGCAAGTTTATTCAATATATTATGTATTATTTGATCATGGGTGTTTCTGGGACCTGAATTCCTTCATTTCTTGAAGTGGCCAAAAGTGGCTTTTCAGTGGTTCCAAAGCAAGTGCACTATTCCCTTAGATTTCTCTGAACGAAAGAAGAATTTATTACAACTATTTATAGATATAATCCACTCATATGCATATATATATATATACACTATACAAATACTGTGAGTTGATGTGTTCTAATGCAAGGTTACAGTGTGCCTATATGCTATAATATAATTACTCAAGATACAGTTTGGCGGTAGCAGAGTACATACATAATACAGACAAGTGTATGTAGATTGTAGATTACTATGATTATCATTAGCTATTCTTAAGGTTGGTCTCCACTGGCTGCGGTAAGCTCTGCGGTAAGCCCTGCGGTAAGCCTTGCGATGGTGCAAGGTCCTGCTTATACAAGGCAAGTGATCCATGTAGGCTGGACCTCGTCATTCCCCTCCACCTACAGAACCAGCACAAACCATCACAAAGCTTACCGCAGCCAGTGGAGAACACCCTTTAGTGTCTGAAACAATGAAAACATAAGGAGTCAACTTGAGTGTTTGAAAATATGGATTTACACTATTTTCTCCTCCGGTTCTGCTTATGAATTTCTATGCTGGAGAGTGTGACTTTTTAAAGTGGTGCTAGCTGTATACATGTTTCTCTAGAGTGAGTGACCATTCCTTCATACTTAAGGGTGGGATCCACTGGCTGCAGTAAGCCTTGTGATGGTGAGAAGTGGCGAGGACCTGCCAACAAGGCCAGTGATCCATGTAGGCAGGACCTCGTCATACATCTCCTCCTAGAGAACCAGCACAACACCATCGCAAGGTTTATTGCAGAGCTTATCGCAGGCAGTAGAGACCACCCTTAAAGCTTCATCAACACTGGATGTATCTCTACTTAGTTTTTGTGAGAATGAGTTGGTTTGTGAATATGGCTCAGATCACCATGATATGACGGTTGGACTTGTAGATGACAAATCCACAATTTTAATTTTGTTCTTGAGAATTTTAATAATTCGGTAGAATTTAATCAAGCTGGTTTTTAACTCAAACTCCACATTATTTTTTAAAGAATTGTACAAGATTTTTGTTGTTGAAAATTCGCCAATGTTTAGATATTTGCTGTTGAAAATTCTTCAATATTCAGACTGGAAAGAACCCATTTGTACATCAGTCGGTGGCTTGCCTCACTCCTATAGGCGTGTACCCTATGTTGCTAAGCATATGTGTGAAATCACCAGACAATGTACAATTCGCATTCACCAATCCTCTCAAATAACCCAAATTTCAGACGAAAATAAAGTTTAAAATACTGTTCAACCTAACCAAACAGATCGCTAAAATCAATGCAATGCCGAATATACTCAAATTTACCTAGTATTGACCAAATTTCAGTATAATTTAGCAGAATTTACTAAACATGTAGAGCTGCCAATTGTGCATTTTCTGAAAATCTGACCCATATGGTAGTCATCCGCTATCCAGGTACCCCACCATTTCTATTATATCAATGGAGAGTCAAAAACGCCGTCATTACATACTTTAGTGTATAATTATTATTGTAGAGAGAGGTCTCAAACCTCTTATCAGAGAGGTCTCAGATAAGGGTGCATTCCTGGGTGGAAGGAAAACATTATGCTGGCGATACCCACTCTCTCATTTTTCACCTGTGTTTTTCCAGATGTTAGACTTCAAGCCTTTAGCTTTGAATGAACCCCACTTCTGTATGTTGAGATGGCCTGAACCACATTCAATCTGATCTCCTGTGGGTGCCACCGTGGTTTCCAAACGTATACCTGGAATCTGAGGAATTTTGAGATAGTGCTGTTACTAATCAGTATTTGAACTAGACGAATATCTCCCTTTAATTCCCATGTCTCCTCCTTAAGAACTATACTATTTTGTATCAACAGAAAGAAAGAGGTTTGAAAGTGTGGAGGAGTATTCTTAAGTTCAGTACTTAAGTTGGTTCGTCTTCCATTTTAGTTGGTGTTAAATAATTCCAAGAACAACAAATCCTATCTATTCTCGTCCTATGTTCACTTTTACGGAGAAGTATGTTTGTAGTAACTGCATCGGTAAAACGAAATTATCTCTACAACTAATCTGAGTAAAATATACATGTATGTAATCAATCTATCAGGTACCCATTGTTATGAGAGAAAGGGTTTCAAGAGTTTGTTCCTGTTCATACTGCTTTCATTTGTGATCCGTTTTAGGAAAATGAGTCATAGGTCGCAAAATATGGATTTTGAGATATCATCATATTTAAAAATAGGAGATCAAGTTTGATATTTTTATTTTTTTTAAAAAAAAGAAAAAAGTTTGCAATGTTTCTGGATGGGTAATTACCAAAAAAATTAACTAAATATACTCCTTCAAAACGCAAGGATATATTTAATACAATGTCCCGAGATTTGCCACATGGATTCATATGACTATAAGTGCTAAACCCTCTAAACATTAGAGCATTTCAATAACCATATCTTGTGAAAAAACACTTTGAAAAATATCAATTTTGCGACTTGTGACTCATTTTCTTAAAACACACCACATTTCATCTAAAACCTGTGTGTATTGTTTCCATGATGGATAGTGAGAAAGAGAGAGAACGAGGTATTTTTATATACATATATAACATGATGTGTTTGCGAAAAGAACATGTTATCATATTAGCATCATACGATTGTGTAGCTTTCTGTGTTGAAGTAGAAAAACATACTGTAAGTTCGTTCGTTCTAATAAAGCTTTTAACTTTTATTCATCCTTTATTATTAATACTTGCATGGGAAACGGGGCCTTACATAACATAAACTAACCGCCACAGGCTAAAGATACGGGAATAGTAGGGTACCTTTAACACCCAGTTTAAAGCAGTGAAATTCTAGTACTATTTATGGTAATGTCCCGTCAACCTTTTGCTCCGCCGGTCGGTCCTTGCAATGATCCATGTATACAGCTGTTTTTCTATATGAAGACAAAAAGACGTGTTTTGGAAAATAGAGAAAGGGACGAGTGGGGTGTTGTGTATGAGTGAAACAGCTGCATTTGTTCATGGTCTATCGCAGAAATAGAAATAACATTTCCAACACATTTTTCCTCTCTTAAAGCACCCTACTACTCACGTATCTTTAGCCAGTGGTGGTTAGTTTAGAAAACTGTTTGAGTACAGTTGAATAAAGAAAATTCTTTTTGTTTTTAAAAGTTTTTAAAAGTTTTTATTCAGTCAATCAACAAATTCTTTCTTCATCCGGGGTCGATCACACAATTTTACATCGTACCCTCTCTTTTCCTGAACACTGGTAATTATTAAAAAAGGAGGCGGAGAAATGGCAGAAACATATTTACTTCATGCGCATGAAAATGACAACTTTTGAAAATGAAATAAGACATGTACTGAGGATGACTTTTTGGTAGCATTCAAGGTTTATGTACGGGGTATGACATTTTGGTACCCAGTCATGCGAGATTACTCCGGTTTAAAAATTTGTTATCTAACAAGGATTTATGTACAGAGAATGACTTCTTGGCAGCACGAACAAGCTATGTATTTGATATGACCCTTTATTACCTAAAAAGGGTTTTTAACCTCGACAGCGACGCTTCTACAACTACCTTAAAGCTATAATACTCATATGTACTGAGAATGACCTTTTGGTAGCCGTCTTAAAACATATATTTGTAGTAACTTTTGGTCACGTATGAAATACATTTCCAGGTTAAGCCTGACTAGACTATTATAAAATCTCAAACCTATCCTGGGAGGTGTCTGAAATTTCTTGTCACCACTATTATTACTTGAATATTTTGGTGAGCATAAAATATTATTTACATTATGTTTTGAACGAATGGTTAAACACCAAATGAATAAAGAAAATTAGATGCTAGTTATTCCATGCAAGAATTCCAGTAGGGAATGTACCTCTAACCACTTTAGCTTTCACAGAGGGTCTTACTCATAGATGTCACACCCACAAGTTAAGGGATTGGATATATCTGGAACCCTTCTAAAATTAAACGAGAATTTAATGGTTGGCTTAAATCCTTGAACGTTGTTTGTAGAATAAAACAATTAACGAATACATTCAATTCAAATCAAAATTTGAGGGAAAAAATGTGACTGCAGACAGGTACATATATGAGAGAATGATTTCCTCGCCAGCTTTCATATTTGTGAGGTCACTCATTACATCACAGTTTTAGAAAATAAGCCCTCTGGGGCCCGTTGCATGAGGTATCGGTAAATTTAACCAAATTATATTGTATAGTTAACATTATCCTTATTATTGTATCCTTAACTATGAACGTACCCTTATCACTAATTGCCTCATTGGGTTTAGTAGTAAAATAAGGACAAGGATACAACGTGCCCTGGAGCATCCCATATCGGTGAAATCGCCAGAAAATGTACAATCCACCTTCACCACCAATCCTCTCAAATAACCCAAAATTATGACAAAAATGTCTTTCAAAATGCATAACCAAACATATTGTTTGAAACAAGGCAATATCAAATACACTCAGATATACGTAGTATTGACCATTTTTCAGTTTAATTTAGCAGAACTTACTGAGTGTGTACAGCTGCCAATTGTACATTTTCTGAAGATCTGGCTAAGGAGGAGTCTTACTTTCCTCATTAAACGCAAGGGGGCACCAGGAGGAAACATTCCTAAGCGCGCTCGTTGGTACTGCCACGCCACCTACCATCGACTAATGACGTCCGCCCGCTGATTAGTACATAAGAAAACCTCCAGATGGCCCGTCGGTCGCCACAACTCGCCCATGTATTCAGCGGATACTTGGATAAATGGAGTTTAGACCTTGATTTATTTTTCGCAGAGATGACTAGCAACAAGTTCATAATAGGGCCTAGCATAGACCAATTAGGATTTTTGTTTATTTAAAAAAAACCACACAAATCTTTATTTCAGTTAGCCAGCCCTCTGGGACGCAGTTGTTGATGCGGTAAACATTTTGCTAGGTATACCAAAGGACGAACCCAAACACAGAAGATTAAATTATATTTTGTTATGTGCAAGATTCTTTGTATACAAAAGAAAGCTCTTCCATAATAATCAAGTGTGCATGTTTGAATTCCTGAGGGAGCTAAAACTCAATTTAAGAACACTGAAAGACAGTGCCATGATTAATGTTACTCATAAGAGAGACTTCTCCATCTGGGAAAAGTTTTATAATGATCTATAAATACGGGATTCATGCCCACTAGCATAAGTGGGGTAGGCATATAGTCGTTATATGTCAACCTATCAAGATGTGCCTCTCATGTACAAACGTAACACTGTAGCAAAGAGTGAAGGTAGATAAGCTAGAAATCAAAGCAGGATGTTCTTCATCCTCTCAGTTTCCCGGTATAATAAATAGCATGATGGTACTCTTAGTAGATATGCAAGGTTTTCTCTCGTAGTCGTTAGTTGTACAAGGTCTCCTTTTTAACCAAGGCCAAAATGCTTTTACCCCTTTGGGGAGTTTTTTCTCTTTCTTTGTGAAACCCTACCTGCATATACATGAAATGTCACATGTTTATGGAATAATAAATGCCTAGTACGGGGGAGAAAAAAAAATAGAAACAAATAATGAGGTAAAAAAACATCAAAGCTAGTATGGCTGCTCTAAAATTCAGGTACATTTATTTATATTGTTCGCAGTGTTGCATAGATTTTCATAGCATACAGAAGCCCGTGGAAGAATGATATTAATGTTTGGCCTACTTATATATGGGTCAGATCCTCAGAAAATGTACAATCGGCTCGGCTACACATTTATTAAATTCTGCTAATTTAGAAAATGGTCAACAATAGATAAATCTGCATATATTTGGTGTTGTGTTGATTCAACCAATCTGTTCGGTTATGTTGAACTGTATTTTGAACCTCATTATAATATTGTCTGAAATTTCGTACATTTTCTGGCAATTTCACCCATAGGCCTATATCAAATTATGGAGCTGAACTGATTTTGTTTTCACAAGGATGCGACTGTCAACGTTTCCAGTTGGAAACTTTTTCCCCCGTCTAAGAATATTGATTAATATAATTTGGTTCATCACAGTGAACGTAAAATAGCATATAGTTGCATGGAAGAAACCATGTCATTCAGAACCACATAATTTCCCAGATTTTGTGTTGTGAAAGTAAATATCTATCTGAGAAAATTACTAAAGCCTAATTGCCCTCAAAGGAAGTCATGAGTTCATACTATCTTAGATCAACGTTTCCCATAGCCTATACTCTGGGGTAACTTTGGCCTACATTTTTCTAAACAATTTTATTGGCAAAATTTCACAAATGTGATGTCTCATCTCCAATCAAGGTTGGCCTATACATACATATTTAACACATTAACTATTAATTACATCAGAATAGATCAATTTCACCTAGTAAGTACTACAAATTAAAATAATATATAATATACCGTATATTTTGGGTGAGTAATGACTCTGTAATAATGTCTTTTGTAATTTATACATATCAGATGAATGAGAGAGTCTAGGCTCAGAGATAAGAGAGCCCCTCCAATCTGAGGAAATACCTCTTACTCCAAACCACAAAATGCCATTATAATCCTATTAGAACGCGAAATCCAGGGCCAGAAAAGCCATTAGTGCTGTAGGCGTCACATTACTGACATACCATTTCTATCTGACCATGCAGAGGCCTTGGGTCTAGACTTAGTAAAAAGTAAGATTTTAAAAATAAAATAAGCTAATTTCCCCACGGTAATACAAGATAATGTACGGTCAAAACATTGTGGGTCATTGGAGAACTGGGCCAAAGTTCAGAATATGAGTTGGTGGGGAAAACCCTTAGTTCATTGATAGCCCTCTGCTATAAACTCGTAGATAAATTTCAGAAATTTTCCCAGGGGAATCAAAACATCATTTTGTCCTTACGGTGGGCCAAAGTCTGAGTCAAAGTAATCTAATTTTATAATATTAATAATCTCAAGCATTGAAATACAATCTGAAGCATGAATCTCCAGCAATTAAGCAGATCTGAACTGAAGTAAATCGTTTACTTAGGCCTACGGTATAAGCTGGTGTTTGTTTGAAGATAAAAAGTCTTAATATTCTGGCAAAAAGTGACCAGTGCCAAGCGCCGTCATTGGACCTGTACGTGTCATGCGAACGTTACACTTTAGTTAAAGTGTGTCGGATTCCCTTGCTACGTTAGTAACATTCCCGTGGGATGGATAAGGGAAAGATTGAGGGCAGTAATAAAAGCTAGTAGACTGAGGGCGCTAAAAGTTCCTATTCTCACAGTCGCAACGTCAATCAAGCATGGGACCCACATGGGACATCCCGCTTGTGACGTGCCTTGCCTCCTCCCAACTTCTTATCGTCCAATCACGTCATCTGCCTGAAGCCACGCCCACTAATTTCATTAGCCAATGAGACCGACGTGCGAGAGCGTTCCTCCAATGACGTGCTGATCCGCCAGATAAGAAGAGGGTGACAGGATCGAGTCCAAACTCCAAAGTTTTATTAGCTTTTATCCTACATAGGCACAGGTACAGCCATCAAATGATTCTAACCGACGACCACCGAGCGCGGGAGGTGTATTATAATCACAGAAACAGTACTGTTGATCAGGAATTTATAATGGCGGCGGAAAATCAGACACAGGGCCAGGAGAGAGTTGTGCCCCAGGGCGTAGCCGGAGCCCCAAACGAGACGGTCCTTTTAGCGTTAATGGAGAGGACGGGTTATCAAATGATACAAGAAAATGGACAGAGGAAATACGGAGGACCTCCACCCGTATGGGAAGGTATTGCTCCATCTCGTGGATGTGAGGTTTTTGTTGGGAAAATACCTCGCGATGCCTACGAAGATGAACTTGTGCCTGTCTTCGAACAAATCGGTAAGATCTATGAGCTCCGCCTTATGATGGACTTCTCGGGAACTAATCGTGGCTATTGTTTTGTTATGTTTACCAACAAAGAAGATGCCAGAAAGGCTGTCCGCGAACTGAACAATTATGAACTTAGGAAAGGTAGATACCTTGGGGTTTGTCTGAGCGTCGACAATTGCAGGCTTTTTGTCGGGGGCATCCCGAAAAATAAACAGAGAGATGAGATCTTCTCTGAGATGGCCAAAATAACAGAAGGTGTGGTTGATGTGATCGTTTATCCCAGCGCGTCTGACAAGACAAAAAATAGAGGGTTCGCCTTTGTGGAATATAATTCCCACAAAGCTGCTGCTATGGCCAGGAGAAAGTTGATCCCTGGAAGGATCCAACTTTGGGGACAATCTATTGCTGTGGACTGGGCTGAGCCAGAGGCAGAAGTTGACGACGACGTCATGGAAAAGGTGAGACTTATTTTGGTTTATTTTGGATTTTATTGCTCCGACAATTGGGGCGTAACAACAAGGGAGCAGACGAGATCTGTGTCGGGGTGAGGCAGACGAAAACTCAGCTCTTGACCCCTGTACCTTTAGACTTTACTGGCGTAAACTTTCATAAACTAATTTTCCCCATCGTATAACTTGATTTGTCTAGACCTAGGCTATTGTTAACATTACTGTGTTTATAAATAATATTAACAGCGCTAGGCCTATACTATGATATAGCCTAGGCCAAAATTATAAACTGAAGTGTGTCCGATATTAATATGGATAATGTATTTAATCAATGATCATTTTATCGCTTTATCCAAGACCCCCATGTAATTCCAATGATCCAGTAATGTATGATCGAGGATCAGCCATGCCCTTGTTCTGGTTTTGTACCCAAGCTGACTCGATCTAATATTAAGACCCCCATATTATACCAGACCAGACCTGTAGACATAAGGGAATGTTTTCTCAGCGATTAGTCACTGTGATTAAACAAGGAAAGCTGTCAACAGAACAACACAAGTGCCCCGAACAAGTCACCCCTACCCCCACCCCACCCCCGCCCATACCCTTCACGCTTAGGTATACCAAGGATTGTGAAGAGGTATACGACCCCAGGGACAAACATTAAAGGACACCCCCAATTCTCAAGAGGTGCCGAAAATCTAGGGACCATATATAATTCTACTAAAGCCATTGCCCCATCCCCCCCAACCCCCTTTACACATCTCACACCAATGGTCCAAAATCTTTGCTTTTACAACTTGGTCCTTGGAATGTCAAGCATCGGAAAGCAAGACTTTTTAAAGTGAAGGATCGTTTTCCCTGGTAACTTAATTAAATAATATAACTTTATAATCTAATCTGTCTCTTTTGAAAAAGGAATTAAATCAGCTGTGTATAAATTTCTGTATCACCAATATTGAAATGCTCCAAAACCTTTGCTTTTACAACTTAGTCCTTGAAATGTCAAGCATCAGAAAGCAATACTTTTAAAAGTGAAGGATCGTTCTCCCTGGTAACTTAATTAAATAATATAACTTTATAATCTTATCTGTCCCTTTAAAAAAGCAATTAAATCTGTTGCGTAGGCCTATACATTTCTGTATCACCAATTATATTGAAATTGTCATTGAGTATTTTGTTTTCCAGGAACACGTTGGTTTTTACCTGTAAATAGTTATATTTTCTTCATCGATTTATCTAATGCAGGCCTAGAATAATATCGAATAATATTACTCTGAGATGCAGGCAACTAATTTTCTGGCCTCATTCATTGCAAACCTTGTTGAATACACATCCATATATGACAGGTTCAAAGTGTCAAGAATAGCTTGTCCCAGAATCGTATTTGCCAACCATCATTGTTATCAGATAATAACCATGGTAATTTATGATATGTGCCAAAGATAAGAGCGCGGACGGCTTGCTCTGTGCTCTGCGGTCGTGGTAGTTTTACGTTCTTATCAAAATTGTCTTGATGGTCTGAAACCAACCCACGCCGAGGCTTTTGAGTGGTTGCTGATAAAAGATCATAGGCCCTCGAAGAACAATGTATCCGCTTTTGAAAATTATAACGGTAATTAAAGTTGTGAGATTTGTTTTAATCAAATCGGCTTGTAAATATAAGTGTTACCATTGACTCTGATAAACCTTATAGAAATTGTTGAGATAATAGCAATGAACAGAAAGCGAAAGGTTGATATCTTCCCCCATGGCCCAACTTCTGTTACTCTGACTCTGAGGCCCAACAAAGCACGATTACACTTGTTGTAACTTGGTATGTAAGCGTAATTGAATAAATGCCCCGCCTCCCCCTCCCCTCCCTCCCACCCCTTGGAAGAGCTTTGATCTTGGAACTGTAACAATCCTCATCAATAAGTCATGAGGTGGATCAGACAGAACTAAACCAAATTGAAACTTTTCCTGAAAAAACAATCTAGGCTCAGAGTTGAAAGACACCCTCCAAACTGAGGGAAAGCCTCTGGCTCCAAACCGTTAAATGCCATTAAATCCCATTAAGACGCCTACTCCAGTGCCAGGAAAACTATTAGCGCAATAGGCGTCCAATCACTGACATACCATTCTTATTTAATCTCAAAGGTTCTGGGCCCAAACCCTTAGATCAGATACGAATGGGATGTCAGTGATTGGACGCCTACTTCGCTAATCGGTTTCCTGGCATACTGGTACTTTGTAGTTTGAGGCGAGAGGCTTTCCCTCGTTTGAAGGGATTCTCTCTTCTTTGGGCCTAGACTGTATCACTGTATAGAAAATGGCCTACAATATTTGCCCTTATAAAGTCATTGTCTACAATGAGGTTTATTTGGGAGTTGGGAGATTCTCCATTTTCTCAATGAGCTAGAGAATATATTGAGCCAGGTTGTAAAATGAATCATTGTGTCTCGGCACCGATTTGCTTTTCAATAGAAAAGGAATAGCAGGTGCTGGTTAACCACCCCAACGTGCCTAAAAGAGTTATCCCGGGGTCAATGAATATATTTATTCTACATTTACATAAACGCTTGGAAGTATGTATACTATGCCTCAGTAACCTGGGAATTAAATTAGGCCTTTATTTACATTTTAAACCAGAGCAAATTACGTCGGTCTATTGGATGTGTATTTTGTGTGTGGCATCAATTATAAATCTGTTGTCAAAATTTGAATTTCATACGTATTTACTTATTTTAATGTCTGTGATGTAATGGTGAAAAAAAATATTGATGTATTGTAACCACCCCTATCAAGGGTCTAGGGACAATGATTGTTTGATTAAAAAATAATGTCAGTAATAAAAACTGGCCAGTAGGGATAAATGATCTAACAAACATTGATATTAAAATTCATTAAATCTAGAAATATTTGTATAGTACGTTGAATCTGAAAGGAAAATTTGCATCGTTTTGATTTGAGTCTGTGAGAATATCATTGTACCGACGAAACCAGCTCAATAAAATTTCTTTAGAAAAAATACCTTCCAAATAGATAATGATCTGTATTTATTTACAGGTGAAGATTTTGTACGTGCGCAACCTAATGCTGACTACATCAGAGGACACGATCCGGGACGTTTTCACTCGCGCGGTCAACAAGGACAATGCCATCGAGAGGGTGAAGAAAATCAGAGATTACGCCTTCGTGCATTTCAGGGAGAGGGACGATGCTATTCTTGCAATGAACACCCTGAACAGTGAGTCCGATTGGTATCAAACTTTACAAGTAAAGTTTTAATTGAGCTCAAATGGTTTGAAAAACATTCACTGAAGACAAGATCTTATACATGTAAACTTATTAAATAGGAAATTACCCACGCCATAATTGACGAGATTAATTGTCTTTCCTTCAAAGCTTTTGTTTGTTTGTTTGTTTGTGTGTTTTGGGCGGGGGTCTTACAAGTTTAGATCAAGATTTTACACCATGATCTTTGTTCTACCCAGTCAAGTTTTAGTAAGTCAAAACACGAGGAATGACAGGAGTTTGTGATAATTTTGAAAGTTCATACATAAGTTAGTTTGTGAGGAGGTGTTCTCGTCTCTATCACGATGCAATGCAGTCAAATATTCCATAATTATGAAGGCAAATCAACTTTTAAAAAATCACTCAAAAGTGCGCTAAAGGGAAGTACAATTTGGGGTAAAACTTTCTTTTCTTTTAACGGACTGCCTGGAAGATCTATCTTTAGAAGGTCTTGTCACATTTCAGCGATTTTTCATTGTACATGTGTGTTGAATAAAAGTTCTTGATGATGATAACATATTTGTTTTCCAGGAACCCTGCTAGAGAATTCGCAGATTGAAGTATGCCTGGCTAAGCCAGCAGACAAGACGGAGGTGCGGTACACGCGTGGGACGGCTGGTCGCGGGGCCAGTCCCGGAGCTGTATGTATAAATGAGAACCCATCTAGCGAGGCCGAGCTTAAAACTGGAGAAGCCCTCTTAGAAGTGTGTATTACTCCCCCTTATGTCTCAGCATGTGCATGTTTGACGTTGTCATATTTCAATATTAACAAAAACTTCTTTTGGCGTGCATTCACATACAAGCGGAGTTGTCATTTGCTTAGTCATCATGCTTTTCCACCTAAGTCATAACATAGAGGCGTTAGATCATATATTTAGGTGGAATATATCCATTTGGAGAATCAGCAGTATCTGAATAATCGTGTATTTATTTTGCTTATAAGATAAGAACCTAAAACTGGCTGCTTTTATGATAACATGTTATTACAACTCCGCCGTTATGGAATGTTTGCTAACAAGACTAACATCTTGATTCAAATCTGCATGTTTACTTTCAATCGGTACAAAAATGGTATATAAATAGCCATAGATATACCATGCTGGGAATGATGATAAGACACCTCAGAAAAATCGTATTTATAAACAAAGCAACTAAGTGTAGACTTACAAGCTTTACAATATAAGGAGTAGAAATAAGTGAGCGAGTGCATGAGTGATAGTGCTAATTAATACTTATGTTGGACTACTATAGCCTAAGAGATAAGGTAGAAGAATATCATGTTTAATGTTTATTGGACAATTATACATTACTACTACCAATACTACTACTACTTCTACTGCTTAATACTACCAAATATTACTACTAGAAGTGTAACACGTTGAATTTGCATTCACACATCAAATTTCTATCCATTGCAAAAATGACATAATACAGTGATACCAGCTATAATAGTAACAGTGCAGTTACAGAGAAGCAATGCAACGCAATGAAATACAATATTTTTGGCTTTTCATGCCTCTGTAATTGGTGGTTGTGGAAATAGCAATATCATGCATGCAATACTTGATTTCCTGTTTAAGAAATTAGCCTAAGAATATTTATGTGTTTTAACCGATTTTCCATCAGAAGCATAAGAATCTATCTTTGACCAAAACGATAATTTGTCTATTTTTTGATACGGTATACAATGGCTTAGCAGAGACAGTCTAGGCTCGCAGCCTCTCTGATCAGGAAACGCCCCAAAACATCCTTGAAGGATAGCGCGTATTTTCATGTAACTGTTAAATATCTATTGGCCTTAAATGAATTTTAAAAAAAAATCAAATAAGAATGGTTTGTCAGTGATTTGGGCGAAAGGCTTTCCCTCAGTTTGGAGGAACTCTCTCAACTCTGAGGCTAGACTGGGTGAGGCTTTCCCTCAGTTTAGAGGGACTCTCTCATCTCTGGGCCTAGACTGTGAGAGGCTTTCCCTGAGTTTGGAGGGACTCTCTCAACTCTGAGCCTAGACTGGCGATTAGACTGGTATTAATGTGTGTGCGATGTGTTACAGGGTTATGCCTTGAACTATGACCCCATGGCCTACCCCGGGGCCGCTTACTACCAACAACTGGGAATGCACAACCCTGCAGCAGTCGCCATGGCAAGGTAAGTTATCTCACACATTTCTCAATAAGTGACAGTATAAGGAGTAGACATCCCAGGAGAAAAAAAAGCTCTTTTTGCAGTGAATTTTTTACTTAGCAGAACTAGAGAAAATATATCTATAATCCCCTCACCTTATTCGGGAACTGTTGTTCAGAAGCTCAGACAAATGAAATATGATCTTGATTTGTATTATTGAAATATTTCTGTCGTTGGTTTGTTCATTTAATTTTACCATATTGTTACTTTAACTATATTCGATGTATTTGTAATATCATCACTCAGGGACTTTGGAAAACTGATCCCTATATCATGGCATTTCGAAAGGAAATAACAAAGTAAAATTTACCTCCCTTCATTTTGCTTAGCGCTGAACCACTGTCTACTTTTTGCTAATAAAAGTTTGCCTATTGTGATTGTAGAGGATTCCCACAGGCGCGTCCAATGCAGGGCCACCCGACCGCCATGCGTGTCCAGGGCACGTCGCGCGGTCGCGGGCGCGGCGCGGCAGGTATGCGCGGCGCGGGAGCCAGGAGCTACCTCTCAGGTGTTCGCAACGGTACCTTCAAGAAGAAGTCAAGCGACGTAAGTCTCTGAAGCTATCTTTTTATCTTCTCGCAAGGGTTTACACATAGGCGGCTTTGATCTGTTTTTATTTTGTGAAGGGCTTTTTTGTAGGTATAGTATTCATCCTAATCTTTGACAATAATAATTCAGTAATTTGGTATTTTGGACTATTTATTGGGTTGATTTTATTTATTATTCCCCCGCGTCTTTAAATCGCCGAAAATTTTCATGGTGGCTAGCTGAAAAGCTATTGCATGATAATTCTGTAATTAATCAGACAATTAGATTTTATAAATCATCTATTTGAAGACTTTTGAACAAAATCAAAAATGGAACAATTCAGCTCGGAAATCCTCAGCATGGAAAATTCAGGGATTTCCTGACGTCTGAAATAATGGCAACAAATCTCTACTACTGTCTTAAATTGTCAGGCGATTCTTGGCAGGACACTTGTTCATATGAAACTGATATTAAGTCTATTAAACTGTGATTTGTTGGAAACAACATTGTGGCGTTGACTTAGATTCTGGCTTTAATTACAGCAGTCTTAATTTGTGGAAAACAAAATATCGGTATTGGTATATAATTCGAAAAAAAAATTAATAAAAATGTATGAAATATCTAGAATTAGACCAAAAACAAAGATTAAATCTTCTTAATTCAAAGGATTGTATACGGAACGGTTGGAGAGTCAATTTCCTGGTTTCATTTGTCTGATTATTTAATGACGAGCTTACAAACATGGCGCGGATGGTATAGGAGATAGGAAAGGAAGAAATAATTATGTCAATAGTGTAAATTTATAGCTTGTAAGTTTATCAAGGTCTGTGTTTATTTCATTGCCGAAACTCTCATCATTGAAAGTCAAGGGCCTAGTCCACTGAACCGATTCCCATGCGATTTTGCGCCGCAGAGGACTCTTTTGCACTAACTTCTGTGAGAATGGCATGACAATCGGCTTAGTGGACAAGGCCCTTAAGTCTGACGCACCTTTCCCTGTGCACAATATCCTTTAGAACACTTTCACATCTTGGCTATTGGTCTTACAGTTTTATTTGGTCTATTATCACTTACCGTCTTATCTAAATCTCCCCTTTTCTTTTCCGATTAACTTTTCATTTCCCTCGCTATCTACATAGACCTTTTTCTAACGGTAGATAAGAATGATATCCTGCTTCAAATTACTAAAGTGGAATACAAAGATATGAGGGGATATGTCTAATATCTAATGCCTTTTTTTTTTCTTTTTTTTTTTATAAAAAAACATTTATATACATGCAGACAAACATATTGCATGTATTTTTTTAATTTTTTTTAAAGAATTTTATTTTCACATTTAACAGAAAAATTGCAGACAAACACTTCGCCCAAAAGCGAATTCAGGCAATTTTCAAGGCAATCTCCCATGTTCTATGTAGACAAAATTTACCCTATAATTTGAGATGACATACATATATAGATCATTTCTCCCCGATATAGGCCCAGACTAGCCTGGAAATATAAACTGGTTTGGGGGAGAAAGCACAAAGACAATAGCCTGTGAAACAAAAAAAACAACAAATAGGAAGCAAAAAACTTTCAATTATGAATCAGTTGCGCAGAAGTACATGAACCTAGAATCACTCCATGGTTGATTCAGAATGATCTCTTCCCCTTCAACGGAGACATTTAATCAAATGATCATTTCAGAATGTGAATATCCGGAAAAGGGCAAGTATATAAATATGGCACGCTGTGTATAAACAAACAACCAGCACAGTATGATATTAATAACTGTACATGTTGGCAGGTGAATGGTACACATTAATACTACCAGTGTACACATGTTTAGTGTATTATTCTTATCCTCCAATCATATACTGTAAACGTATTTATTTTCGCGCAGATAAATTTTCGCGCACTAAGTGCTTTGACACCTTTTCGCGCAGATTTAAATTGGCGCAGCAAGGAAGTCTCACACATTGTTTATGCAATAATTATATCTTTCGCGCGGGACTTATTTTCACGCATAAATGTAGGTGCGCGAAAATAAATACTGCGCGAACATTAATACGTTTACAGTATTATAACATCAATCACCGTGTCTGAAAACACAATGTGACAGAAACCAATGAAAAAAGAAAAAGAAAAGAAACCAATGAAACCAATCTTACCGCACAGCTGATAATCATTAACACTCAGACCCTGGAGGAAACGCCTGTTTGGGCTGGTCCTCCTGGTCAACCTAGTCATTTTTATTTTTATGTTAAATCATTTGTTTGCTTAGCGCTGATTTATAACCGCCTTGATTCTTGCATGGTCTTGCTGCATGTGTGAGTGAGCGAGCATACATGGGGGTTTACAGTTCCAGTGGTAGCAATACTACTCAACGATTAATCACTGACATTGAGGGGCTGCTGGTACAGTTTGGTGCATAATCCCGAGGTGAAGCCGATGATTATGAAGAAACAGGCCTCTAATGAAAAAAAAAGAAAAAAAAAAGTGAAGCCGATGGATTATGAAGAAACAGGCCTCTAATGAATCAAAAATGAAAAAAAATATGTGAAGCCGATGGATTATGGAGAAACAACGTCTCATCCTACTCCAGGGCTGGGAAAGCCATTAGCATAATGATCTTATCTCACCTGATAGGCTCTGAGGCTAGATTGTATAGACAGTGCACCAGCAGGCCCGAAATGGAGGTTATTAATCTGTTTAGTCTCTGCCTAAGGTGGTTATATAGCCCCTGGACTGTACACGGCAGTGATTAAACATACCAGTAAATCCGCATCTTCGCATGTAGTGAAATTAGTCCGATATTTAGTGAATGTTGCATGATAAAGTTTATATTAATGTTAAATCAAACCTGCATGCATGTTCCCCTGCCCTCATAATCTAATCGTGCTTGTAATCTGTATTCAATTAAAAGTTCACAATTGCGATTTTGATTAATTAATTAATTAACTCAATTTTCCCACCTGTTTAATTATTGAGATTATCTACTTGTGTAAATGGGGTGGTGCCTTTGAAGGGAACTGTAATGGGCAAAGTTTAAAGTCGATTGGTCACCTCATATATATGTGTAGGGATAAATATTAAACGTTGGTGACCGAATCAGACTGGGATTATTTTGTGACAAAGCAAAGTCCAATTGTTCTACAAAGGAAGACCATAGCTATTTTTTTTTTATTTCGTTAAGGCCAATATAATATTAAATACATTACAAAAATACGCGCTATCAGTCATGGATGGGTCTCAGGCGTTTAAGGAACATGTTTTTGTAGTAAAGCACTCATTGATTCAGTGGATCTTTTGGATTTCTGGACAATACCATCACCACCAGCTTGTGCCTGTCTTTAGAGTACAATATTCTATGCTAAATCCGTCATAGCGGAACTCCACTAGAGGAAAAACGGCGGCGACAAATGTTGTTGCTGCCCACTAACATCAGTTCATTTCATGTTTGCAATGAAAACGCAAATGGAGGAGTGTCAGATGTGTTGCCACATTCTCTGGGAACTCTGGTTGTTTCTGTATGGATATTTGTTGCAACAAATTAGTGGGCAACAACAACATTTTGTCAGCACCGTTTTTCTCTCTAGTGGAGTTGCCCTATTAGAAGAGAATGTAAACGACTAAATGGCCTTGTGGCGGTGAATGACTCAGATGGTATACTTACACTGGGTGGCTTCTTCCTGGTTGTAATACTGTGTGACCGTGTTTATACACCCAAGACTATTTCATGGCACAGATCGGCAGAAAATGTACAATCGGCAGAACTACACATTTATCTAAATTCTGCTAGATTAGATTGAACATTGCCAATACTAGGTATACCTGAGTATGTTTGATATTGCATTGATTAAAACAATCTGTTTGGTTATGTGAACTGAATTTTGAAGCTCATTTTTGTCTTAATTTTGGGTTATTTGAGAGGATTGGTGAAGGCGAATTGTACATTTTCAGGCGATTTTCCCGTTATAATAAACCACTGACCCGAACCAGGTGAATTACCGGTACAGAGACTTTTTTATTTTATTGTCAGAACAACACAAAACACTCCACCTTGCCCACAATGTTTGTTTAGCGGGGAGGAATAAATCTAACACTAGTTTATTTGAAATTGGTACAAAGTAAAGAACAATAAAGCAGTGAAATAACAATTCAATAAAGTGATATTTCCGTGACCTAGAGACTGAAGGTACGTGCTAACAAGCCTGTGTGTTTGCTTACACCAAAGTGACAAAGTTCTGTAAATGTCGAGTCGACCACGAGGGTCTCTTAAACGAGTGTTGTGACGTGTGAGAGTGGGCATTTAGACACTTAGAGAGCATTGGTCATAATACACGTACAATGGCCAATGTCCTCGGTCATAAAAAGGTAAAAGGTTGGGTTCATGTATATGTATTTGGGACAGATCCGTTAGAAAATGTACAATCGGCAGAACTACACTAAAACTAGTGAAGAAGGGAATTCTTAATTGGAAGAGCTATGGTTTTCATAGAAGGGGCTGCCCATTTCCAGATTATTAAATAAGAATTTTGAAATATTTTTATATTGCACTATTTTGAAAGTACAATGTGACCTGGAAATAAACAATATATATACATATACATAATAATTGTAACGATTGTAACACCTTCACCCCTGAAGAAGAGAGCAAAGCTCTCGAAACGTTGGGAATAAATAAAAGGAACATCTAAAATTTCAAATCGTCATTCTTCCACAGTCTACCAAACGTTCACGTGGCCCCTCTACTTTACCAGTTAGTAGTGAAAACTCCCCATATACATAATAAATTCTGCCAAATTAGACTGAACAATGCCAATGCTAGGTATACCTTGGTATATATATTTGACCCTTGACAGGCTCATCATACACATCTATCAAATGCTGCTAAATTAGACTGAACAATGCCAACACTAGGTATATCTGCGTATATTTGATATTGCCTTGATACAAACAATCTGTTTGATAATGTTAAACTGTATTTTGAACCTCATTTTTGTCTTAATTTTGGGTTATTATTTGAGAGGATTAGTTAAGGCGAATTGTACATTTTCTTTTTTTTACATTTTCTTTTTTGTTTTTGCAACGTCTTTATTGAACTCTTCCTGCTGTCTTGGCTTCTACATCACTAAACATTTTCATAATTCTTGATTATCATATCAAGAAATGTTTTGTTAATATCCAAGATGGGGAGAATTGTACATTTTCTGGCGATCTCAGCCACATATATACACACTGTCAACAAGTGTGGAGGAATTGGGGGCCAGGGGAGGAGCCAGCCGGGCGGGTGTGAGTCAGGGCACTCTGTTTGAGGGGCAATATTTGTCTGCCTTTATACGTTTACCTCTTCACCTCCTCCTCCTCCAAAATGGATCAGAACGCTAATTGCTTTTGTGCACTAATTAGGCGCATAGTCCGGACTACCAATGAATGACTCCACCACTGCCAATTTTCAGAAAATGTACAATTCACCTTCACCAATCCTCTCAAATAACCCACATTTCAGACGAAAATAAAGTTCAAAATACAGTTCAACCTAACCAAACAGACTGTTAGAATCAATGCAATGCCGAATTTACCTAGTATTGACCAAATTGCAGTCTAATTTAGCACAATTCATACAATGTGTACAGCTGCCAATTGTGCATTTTATGAAATTCTGAGCCAAGAGTTGCATGGATCCCATTATCAGGTCGTCGTCAAGCCTCTCGGTATTTAGAAGAGTCTGGTATAATACAGGCCGGGGGTGATATCAGATAAGGAAATATCATCTTCATTGTAGACTTGACATTTATTAGGGAGGGAGATAAGGCTTATCAGCGGACAAATAACTTATCTCGATGACCGTATATATATACGTGCAGGTTGAGGCCTAGTGTGCTGTAGATAAACGTGGAGGATCCACGTCAGACTTGTCATGGTGCATAGATTATGTCCCCTTATTTTAACCGTTGGTACTAGTCGGTGCTTCATGGGTGAAGTCGCCAGAAAATGGACAATTCATCTTCACCAATTCTCTCAAATAATCCAAATTTCAGACGGGAATAAAGTTCTAAATACAGGTTAACATAACCAAATAGATTGCTAGAATCAATGCAATGCTGAATATACTGGAATTTACCTAGTATTGACCACATTGCAGTATAATTTAGTAGAATTTACTAAATGTGTAGAGCTGCCAATTGTACATTTCATGAAAATCTGAGCCTCATAAACCTCGCGTGTTCATACTATACCTGAGATTACTTCGAAATCATTCCTGATTTCATAAAAAAAAAACCCTAAAGGTGTTGTACACTTTAATGATATCTAAAAAAAATCTGCGACTGGCTTAACCCAAACTAAAACATTAACTAGTTTTTCTATCTCCAGTCTGAGAGCAAACCTTCAACATTGAAAATGCAGAGACTCGAAATTTTCCATTTAATTACAATTTTAAGTTTGTGTCCTTGCCACCATTTTCAGTTGCCGCCTAACGTATTTATTGTCGAATTTCCCTATACGCAAACATCCGAATCATTCGTTATCAGGACTTTCATTTCAGCAATAATCGTTTTAACTTAATTAAGAAAATTGCGAGAAAAACAAACAAAACCTCAGTGATTTAGGATAAATTCATGTCTTAGCAAAACCTTTAAATTAACACAGGTTGGGATGGATCCTTTTCCTTGATTGTTTCCCCACGAACATTTGTTGGCAGTCAGGTCCAGAAGGCACTTTTTGACTCCTAAGTTTTAGGGGTCATTAACACTTTTAGCCTTGGTCTTAGCCTTGTGGTTAAGCTTATCGCTGGATGTGGAATCGTGGAATGTGGCCGTCTGGACCTGACTGTTGGAAGGAAGGACATTTTTTTTGCTGTGATATCATGAATTGTAAACCAGCTTTTGATTTAGGATAAATTTATGTCTTTGCAAAACCATTAAATGACCACAGGTTGGGATGGATCCTTTTCCTGATTAATTGTTTCCCCACGAAAAATGTATTGGAAGGAGGGACATTTTTTGCTGTGATATCGTGAATTGTAAACCAGCTTTTGATGGTTGTCTCGTACCTTGTTCTCTCTCTCCTGGTTGCAGGAACCACGATACTACGATCTGAGGCCAGACATGGTGCTAACTCCTACTAACCCACTAACACTCAAACCCCAGAATGTCAAATCACATGTACAGGTACTGTATCCCCACCTTCCGCCCCCAAACACCTCAGCTGTACAGTTACTAAAGTTACCAAGACCCTGCCTATACTACTTTATTTATTTCCAGTCGGCGAATCCCAAGTTTTTGCCTTTAAATTCAAGGAAACACCGGTTTTTTTTTCATTATTATTATTTCAAAAGTTCACCACAGCGGAATTTAGCTCTTTTATTTTTTTTATGATATTGCCTCCATTTTTTAAAATTATTTTTAGCTGGCATTTACTATTTGGAATTTGATCACACCGACCCAAATTTTGGAGAATTTTGTGCTTCGCGAATCTAAGATAATAGGAAAAGTTTGTGTTAAAAAACAAAAAACCCAAAAGATCACAGCCGGCAATTAAAAACTGTTTGTTCCTAGGCCTTGTTTGTACGCAATATTTGGAAGCAACATTTGTTTTGTTTGAGCCTTTCTGAACAACACTCTACTAGCTTGGCCTTTTCCATCTACATACATTAAGTTTGTCCCAATTTATATGCAAATTTCCTGGTCTTTGAAACGTCCTCTTGTTGCAGTCGTTTCCACTGGTGCCTTTGGACTCACCCCCACCCCCCTCCACCCCCACCCACCCACCCCAGCCTGGCGCAGTATAAGGGCCTTGGGTGCTACACTCTGTTTGAGACCTATTTAGAGTAAACATCAATGGTAACCCTTAGGGCAAACCGCTCCAAGTAGATCTCAAATAGAGTGTGTATAACTGTGATAAGTCTGAGAGTGCATACATATTAAGGCTATACTAACCGGTGACTGTTCAATCCCTCCCGGTTTAATCTATTATACTATACATTACACTAATACCATGGACTACCCCCCAGGCTATAGAATAACCATTACAACATGGTCCAATGGGTGTACATTGTATTGTGTGATCTGATAGTCTGTGGTTATGGAGAATTCTACACGAGTATATTATTGTAATCTGTGTGTATAAAACTGCCTTTGGGGTTCCATTATATGTGGTGGCTAAAATATTATTAGGGTAAGATGGGATGTTTTTTGTCTTTAGAAGGAGCTTATATTCTTGTTATTTTCTCAGTGATAAGCGACAGATTGTCTGTGTATATATGGAGTCTCGATTGATATCAAAATGGATCAATATTCAAGAACATAATGTGCCAATTTTTGAGAGGGTATCCACTGATTCTGCTACATTTATTGAATGAGTTTTTAGTTTTACCAGCAATAAAATCCAGCATCTAATGTGAATCATAGGGATCGAGTCTAGGGACTGTAGATGAAATGTAAAATATACATCACAAAATGAATAACTGATAGTTTAGAAAATGCTTGAAATGATTTGATTATGTAATGTGTTGTAATTAGAGATGTAATTCTACATATAAGTGATCATACACGATTCTTAACCGAATCTGCGGTGAGGGGATATGTAGTTCTTAGTTTAAGGCTGCATTTGTGGTCGTGAATAATTAAAATCAATAATTTATATGAAAATAATTGTAATAATTGTCAAATTCATGACTGACTTGAACATATTAAATTCTTAGTAGACAATGAACTGCTCTGAAAGTACTTGAAATTCAGATATTGAAATGAGCAAAAAAAAAAAAAAAATGAAATGAGCAAAAATTTTCCATCACAGTACCCCAAAGATTTTTAATTTACCGAAATGGCCTCAGTGATTTTCTGTACTAATTTGAATGTAATTTCTTGGTTAGGTTTTGGAAGAACTTTGTGCCAAGAATGGCTGGGCCCAGCCTTCTTACCAGCTCCATTCCACCATGGGTCATGAAAACAGCGGGCGCGATGTTCAACTCTTCCTTTACAAGGTAAGGTAATTTTTCCCATTGACAGTCCTGTCCAGAAAGCCACATTCCTCGAGCGTTGCTGTTCACCGCATACAGCGATAAGCTTAACCACAAGGCTAAGACTAAGGTTAAAAGTGTTAATGGGAAACACCTGATCCCTAAAAGTTAGGGGGTCATTTGGGCTTTCTGGACAGGACTGTTGAGATCACATACAAAGACACAAGGGATTCCTATTTTCTGTTCTCTGTTTAAATAATATAACTCACAGAATGGTTTACTTAGGGAAATCTTAGATACAAGGGAAATGCAGAAGAGAAAAGAGACAGTAAAGAAAGGTTAGAACGAAGAAGGTGATTCCAAGTTATGAGAGCAGGTGAGGGGGATGAGGGTGATTAGTGATGGGTGGAGTTTCTGTTACAACTGACACAATAGGTACCTGGTATTCCCCTCGGCTAAACAGTCTAGGCCCAAACGTGAGAGTCCCTTCAAACGAAGGGAAAACTTCTCGCCTCAAACCACAAAGAGTCATTATAATACCTATTAAGACCGCAAAATGTCATCATATTCCCATTAAAACGCCGACAAGAAACC